>WBMV01001467.1:426610-737549 GCA_013396655.1 Campylorhamphus procurvoides
GATGAGCCCACAGCCGGGAGGGTTCGGAGTGAAACTTTGCTGCGGGCGGGCGGCGGGGGCCGAGCCCCGGCGGCGGTGAGCGGAGCGCTCTGCCCGGCGGGGCGGCAGCCGGAGCGGGCTCCGTCCGTCCCCTGCCCCATCTCCCCCATCGGCGGCGCCGGAGGCGAGCGGCTCCCGGGCACCTCGCAGAGGAGCCGCGAAAGTTTTGCNGTGGCGGGGTCTGCCCTTCGCCCCAAACTTCCACCCGCCCGCAGCCGTCACCCCTCCTCGGGAGCGGAGGGGCCGCGCCGTGCCCAGTCCTGCCGGCGGCGGCGGGGGGCACGGGAAGACGCGCCCCTGCCCTCGGCGGCGAGGGGCAGGGAGAGAGCGGGCACGGGTGGGTGGGTTTTCCCTTGCCAGGAATGGACTTTCTGGCTCCCGAGCGGAGCGGGCTGGCGTGCCGGCGGCTGCCGCGCTCCGCGCAGCTGCTACACACCCTCTTTTGTCTGCGCTCGGCTCCGGAACACTTTAGGTGCTGCCACCGCCTGCCCCGCTGGTCGGGAGCCCGGCCCGGACTCGCCGAGGGGCTGACCCCGGGTGGGCTCCCTGTGCCGCTCCCGCCCCGGCGAGGTGCCCCTTCGCCTTTATTTTCACGGGAGTTGGACTTTCCTTAACCTTTGTTTTGCGGGAAAATGGTGGTGTGCTGGTTATCTGGAAGGATGAGAGACAGATGGGGACGACAAAGGGGGTTGCCCTATTCCCTTGCGTGCGAACATAACTCACCGCTAAATAAATCGCTCACCGGCTAGACATAAGCTTACTAGTGAGACAGACTTTGAAACAAAAGTACTGGAAACAGCTCGGTTGCATGACAGATACTCCTCATATCCTATTAACATAACCATTGTTAGTGTTTGCGCTTGAATTCAATACGTGTGCAGCTGTTCTGCAGATCTGGAAGTGCAGTAGCTGTATTTACTTGACACTTAATAGTCTTATCGAATGCAGTGGTTATGAAAAATAAAAGGGGTTTTACTGTTCAAAGGCAGAAGTATACAGACAGAAGTATTCTTTTAGTGTAGCGTTCTGTGTAACATGAACTACAAAATAACCTGTAGTAATGTAGTGGATTTGTAGTTCACATTGCTTTTAGGACATGAAGACCTTATTGTTCAATAAAACTCCGTCAGCAAAGGTTTTGTCTTTTCTGGCGTATCTTGATGCTGGATCAATACACTAGCAATTACTCTGTTATTTTTCTCTAAGTAGATGGTGCTTCCAATCCATGTGATGGAAACCAAGTGTCCAGATAGAAAGAAACAGTGCATTTTTTTCCTCTTAGTTGTTTTGGTGCTACTTTTTAGAAAGTGGAGGGGAAAAACCCCAACATCTAAACCAGAAAATTATATTTCCATTGAATGTAACTTAAATTCCTTGATAAAGAAGCCAGAGGGTCGTTCAAGTTTGGTATGATTTAGTGTACTTCTTGTGTTGCCAGGAAATGTACTTCTAGCTATCTTATAATTATTATCTAACAAGTATTTAATTTTTAGTAATTCAAAACATGAGTTACAATGAGATTTTTGTCCTGAGAACACAAAAGCACCCTCATGGAAAAAGAAATGTGGTACTTAAATAGTAATTGGGGAAATAAAATCATATATAATTTATATTTTTGTTGGCATAGAAACATGTTTTATTTGTTGCTTCTTTGTTGGATTGCAACAATGATCCAAATGAAAGCTGTAAAAGGACTATTGCTACAGGAGTTCAACATACTAGAATTATTTTATTCTATGTACAGAAATGGTTTTGCCTAATACAACCTTGCTGGAATTGGAACAGAACTTCATTTTTATAGAAGCTCTGTAATCAGATTATAAAAAGTGGACTGTTTGAATCTAGTCCTGTGAAGTACGGTCTAAGAAAGCCCTGCTTGACAAAGGACTGAAATGTATGCTCACTCACAAGCAGGTAAGTAGTTCCAACTTCCGTCCCTAATGATCCCCTGTGGTGTGAGTTCATTGCACATGGCAATAAGTCCTGGTAACTTCAGTGAAACTGTTCACTGCCTTAACTGCACTGTTGGACCTTTCCCGGACCAAACTCTCATTCAGTGTCCTCTGCTTCCACTTCCTTGAATGCTGGGCATACAACAAAAAATACTCATGCCATGTCCAGGTAAGTGCTCATCTCAGCCACATCTCATGGGTTGTATATTCTGTGTTGTTGCATACCTCTGGGTGTGTGTGTGATGGGGTCGGGTGGAGAAAGGGAGAAATGAAAAGGGAAAATTGGTTAAGGAGTAAAGTACCTCAGTGGAACAGCAGGAGGAGACTGCTACTTCTTGTGCTTTGTTCAGTATATTTTAGGAACCAGAAATCTGAAATGCTGAAGATCAGTAAAAACTCCCACTAAAATTACTGAAACCTGACAAAGTTATGATATAAAAAATACGAAACATAAAGGTTGTTTTTGTGATAGTTTGGGGCTTTTTTATCGAGGCTTTTTTATTTGTGACGGTTTTTTGTGGTTTAGTTTGGGTTTTTTTTGTTTGTTTGTTTGGGTTTTTTTGTTAACCAGAAGAATCCTATATCTTGTCTACGATAGTAGTAGAGAACATAGCAGAAGAGGATCTTTGTGTCCTAGGTAGTGATGATGCCTCCATTTGATTTGGTGCCATTATGCTTCATAAACAGATCAATTGCTTTTAATCTATGTTTGATCTTGTAATACTGAAACGAAGGGGCAGTTGCAAATAATTTTCTAGTGTGCCAGATTAGAGAGTGAAAATATGATTAACTTGTGAAAACATAGGCATTTTGTGCCACTTTAAACACCTTAAGGTGTTTCAGACCTCCGTACAATGCTGGCAAACAAGAATCTAAGGAGAACACTTCTGCAAAGGCAGCTGAAGAACAGGTACAATCTCCTGTTAGATAATGTTTGTACTACAATTCTGTGTAAAAGCCTTTAAGAAGACTTCAACCTATTCTCTGAAACCTTGCTAAGAATTCTGATGCTGCAGTGTGATGGATGTGGGAAGAAATCCCTTATTATCAGGGAGGTCCATTCTTAATGCCAAGTTTTCAGCAGAATCTTTGTGTTCCTTCCTGTGCTGCTAACTGGTGATTGCCTTTGAGTAACTCAAAGAAACTATTAAGTTGTTTAGGAGTTAAAAATCTTCTTAGAGAAGATACATATTTTAAAACACAGAGTTGTGTACACTCTCCAAGCCCACTAGAAGTAAATGGAAATTGTAGACAGTGCTTGAGCTAGTGCTTTAGTTTTAGTTAGTACTTTAGTTTAAAAAAAAACCCAACAAACCAAAAACAAACACTGTATGGAAAAAGTTTGTTTTTTCTTAGTAACACATAAGAATCTAATTGTTTAGAGATTGTGAGGCTCAAGTGGACTGTTGATTTCTTGGAAAGGTGAAATGCTGGCAACATCAGTGAATTAAACTACCAAACAGGTTTTCTTAGCTGTTATTCTTCCCACTAGTTTTACTAGCTCCTGATGTCCACCACTTGTGGAGCATGTAAGAATAAGCATTGTTCTAAACTTTCAATTTGGAGCTTCAGTCTAACCGTACAGCAAGATGTTGTTACTCCATCACTACCCATTTCCACATAAGGCAATTTAGTACCAATTGTATGTATGTAACTGTTTTTCAAATAGATGAATCTTGTCAGAAGCAACTCAACTGACCTGATCATAGAACTTAGTACTGAAATACTTACATTATACAGGTCTCTTAGTATAAATAAAATTACATTTTCCTTCTTGAACTTTCTAAAAGATCAGTGATTTTAAACTTCATGATTTTTGCCTGGACGTATTTTTCTTAAAAAAAATCAAGGTTTTCTGTTCTTTTTTTTTTTTTTTTTGGAAAGCTGGCCAAATGCGATGGATAACCTGTTGTATAGAGCTGGTTGAAACCTTTTATCTGCAGCAGTAGCAGAACATGTTTGTATTGCTCAGTTTTCTTATTTTGGTCTTTTGCTGACAAACATTACAAAGAGCACTCGATGCTTCTTGAAAATAATTCTATGTCCAGAAAACCTGAGAAAGAAGGATGTTTTTCTTCTGTCATTTCCTCTGTTCATCTTGGTTTCTGGCTGGGGAAAGTTATTGTTCTTTTTTCTCCATGTTTTAATACCTAAAAATGTGTGACAGGGAGGTGCGGAGCTGTCTAACCAAGGCTTGGGCATTTGAGGAGCATCGCAAATGAAATATCAAGATGTAGCAGAGATTTCCATGGAAAACATTCTTATGGAAAATAAAGCAATATGCTACCTTTTTGTGTACAAAGACTCAGAAAAGTCTTATGAGAACTGTAAATAGTTGTCACTTTACTCTTTTGTGCCCATTTATATCAACATTTGTTGTTATTTAAATACTGCTGGAATTGTAGTCAATTGTTCCTTTTGTTGGAAGTGTGACCATTTTACTCCAATTAAAATAAGCAGAAACAAAGGAGATGTTTCACTACATTGTCTTTTAATTTTTCCGCACTAAGCTCAGTGATGAAATTCTTACTGAATCAGAGAAACCAGAGTTTTGTCACTTCAAGGAAATACACTTTAGATACATTTTAGATACAATAACAAAACTTTTTTTAAAAATCGCAAGATATGTAAAATATAACATAGGTTACTTTTCATAGAAAATAGTTTAAAGACAACTAGAATGGAAAAGGAAAAATCCCTTTTTTTATGAATTTGTTTTTTTCTAGTTGCTGTTTCACAAATAGAGTTGGACTGAGTATCCCAGCACTGTGGTTTTAAAACCCCTCACTAAAATGTGCTGAAGTTTTAATCTGTTGAAACTGCATGCTTCTGTATTCACTCTGTCTGTGAGGAAGGACATTTTCAATGAAGAGTTGATGCAATTGGGTGCTAATGGCCTGTGAGTTCTGGCAACTGGTTAGTGGTACTTAATTCTTTAAGTAGTAGAGGTCTGTGCTTTGATACCTGTGAATCTGTAGCATTAGCTCAAAGAGTGGATAAGTATGAAATTTAAACAATCCCTTTAAAGCTTTCCAATAATAGTCACACTACTTTTTTTTTCCAGTAAAGGGTGGAATTCCAGAAGTAATTTTAAGTTTTGTAAATTTAAGCCACCACCAAAGCACATTAATTAGAAGGCTGTTAAAAATGTCACTTATTATATTGAATTTGGTGTGATAGTAGTAACAGTAATATGTTGGTTTTTTCACCTTCTCCATCTGAATGTGTCTGAATAAATTACTCTGCTTATCTGTAATCAGTTACACATTGTAAAAGAATAAGTTTGTACCTAATTAATTTTATCACTTCCATTTTGCTATGCATTAAATGAAAAAGAAAGTGCTGTTACTTGCCCATCCATCTAGCTGCATGTGCCAAATTGCTGCTCAGTGCAGAGCTGAAGGTTTCTCTCTCCTTTGTGTAGTTCAAAGTAAAAAAGGAATATCTCATATTAAAATAGAGAGGAGACATACAAAAAGGTATGCTGTAATTAAAGACCATTCCAGTTACTCAGTTTTTGTTTGCCATTACTGAAAATCTTCTACTTATGAGTTGTTAGGATTAAGTGCATGAGAAACTAAAGATAAATTAATAGCTCTAAAGAGTTGTTAGGATATTAACATTTTCCTGCATACTGGAAAATTCTTAATCAAGAATTACAGTATACTCGTAGTGCTTTTTTTCCCTCATACAAGTTGGCAGAATTGTCGAGGAAACATATTCTAGCCTAGCAATCAACTTGATCCCATAACCCATATATTTAGATCTCTTCCTCTCTGCACAGACACTTAGTTAAATGTTTCTCTTACTTAAATATGAAATTTGACAGATACTCACATTGTAATGAGTTCCTTCATGAGGAGGGGTGAAAGCAGCCTTGTGTATTGGGGCACCATTTTACTGCAGCAAACAAACTTTCCCAAGGAAGTGTTTCTTGGACCACACAAGGTGTACAGAACAGCTGCTATAGCTTCTCTCTTTAGCATGATCTTGTGCTAGACGAACTTGGTGGGTAAGGTATGAGGAAGCCCACTGGACTCAGAAAAAGAAATGCACCATGGAACTGTGCTTTCTAGAAACATGGATGTCATGGTAGGGTTGTTGGAGGTCAACTGAATAAACCTGATACAGCGTCTGAAATTTGGCAGATGTGTACTTCTTGCTATAAATTATCATGTTTTTAACAGTTGGCTTGTTTCACCTGAGGCATGACTATATTTTTGTAGGAAGGGGAAGGTAAATGACAGATAACAGACAAAAAAAGAACAAGGAAGAAAGCAGGGACAAAGGGAAAGTGGGAAAAGAGCAAAAGACAAAAGAGAAGTATTGAAGATAGAAAAAAGATGAGATATAAAAAGTTGTTTTTTAAAGGTGAATGATACTCCATTCAGAGTTGTGAATGGAAATAAACTCAAATAATGAAGAGAATGGTAAGACCAAAAGATATTGTGGTATTTCCTTTTTGAAGCATTCACATGTTTTGACTCTGGAAAATAGATTAATTCTTGTCTCCCTGAGATGCATTTTAAGTCATTTGTCTTTGTTGTGTACCAAACTATGGTGCTCTGCAAAAATGATGTTAAACACTTCTTACAAAAGATACACTGAAAGTAGATCAGTTCAAACAGACACATGAAAGGAAAGTGAGCTATGAAGTACAGTTTGCTTACAAAGATAGAAACTGTATTTTGGAGTACTTGAAAGTTAGGGGAACTGTTGCTTCCATTTGCAAACAGACTAATACTCTGAACTCAGAAGTTATCACCATGCACATCTATGTAATTTGTCATTGTCTCACAGAAGACTAGTGAGCACAATAAGCACAATAAGGACTTCAAATAGTGGATAATTAAGTGGTATTTATCATGACTCCTTAGCTACTGTGCTTACACAGATTTTTCTTTCTGGTATGCTTTTTGCTATATCTATGTTAGGAAACTAATGAGGCTAAGACCTGTTTTTCAGCCATGATGTCAACCAGAGTGGTCTGGCTTTGTGTGGGTGTTAAACAGTCTTTGAGATGGTCAAATCCAAACTGACTGTTTGGAAGAAGCTTCTGGACTGAACTAGCTAAATGCTTGAGAGGGTGCTAGCTGACCTTGATCACAAATGCCCCTGGCATCCTTTTGGTAGCATGAAGGATATATGGTAGAGTACCACTCCTCGGGCCTGTCCCCGGGCATACCAGCCAGTACTGAGCATGAGATCCCTGACGTGTTAGAATGTTTTTCTATCTTACTCCAAATAATCTTATTACAATGATCCTAACAGACACAGATTTGAAATAGAAGTAGTATTTTTAAAACTTATTTTTGGAGACCATTCTCTGCTTTAATTACATTAAAATAAATCTGATGTCAGTTTGCTATCACAGTAGTAACTTCAGTATTATAGAAACTGGAATTTGGACTGTTATGTTTGGATACACAACATATGTGGAGTTGAACATACTGGGACACAAAGAAAGTGGCCACCTTGTGGCCAAGAATGCCAGTGGAATCCTGGGATGCAGTAGGAAGAGCATTGCCAGCAGGTTGAGGGAGGTGATCCTGTCCTTCTGCTCAGCTGGTGAGGCAGCATCTGGAGTCTTGTGTCCAATTTTGGGTTCCTCAGGACAAGAGAGACTAGGAGCTCCTGAAACAGGTCCAGTACAGGGCAACGAGGATGATTGGGTGTCTGGAGCATCTCTTCTGAGAAAAGGCTGAGGGAGCTGTGCCTGTTCATTCTCGTGAAGAGACAATTGAGAGAGCACCTCATCAATGTGTATAAATATCTGAAGACGTGTGCCAAGAAGATGAAGTCAGGCTCTCCTCCATGGTGCAAACCATGAGGACAAGAGGCAATGGGCAGAAACTGATTCATAGAAAGTTCCACGTGAATATGAGGAAGAACTTCTTTACTGTGTGGGTGACTGGGCACTAGAACAGATTGCCCAGAGGCTGTGGAGTCTCCCTCACTGGAGATATTCAGGAACTGTCTGGATGCAATCCTGCGCAATGTGTTCTAGGATAATCCTGCTTGAGTAAGGAGATTGGAGCAGATGGCCCTCTGTGGTCCCTTCCAACCTGACCTATTCTGTGATTGTACTCCAAAATGTATTACAATAGACTTACCAAACAAGCACAAAACTTGCACACAAAATAAACTTCTAGCTGACAGTTCCTTAATGTCATAATTATTGGCCTGGTAATAAAAGTCTGGTACAAAAATGGCTAGCAAATATTAATAATAAACATCCAGAGGCCTAAGAGACTCTTCTTGGGAAGTACTGTCTTGTCTATTAGTACAGTTTGTAGATTTTAGAGTAGCAGAATCACTTTGCATTAACTCAGTGCCAAAGTGCTTTCCCCAAACCCTTCCTATGACCCCTACAAAGTATTTGCTCTGCTCTTTGCCAGGAAGACATTTCTTCTCAAATTACTTTGCAGACGCCTATTCTGAATTTATTGCCATTCTTTTACTAATTCAATTTTATTCTCTGAGGACATGGCCTCATTAACTGGTGCCCATGGTGGAATATCTGCAAGATCCTGCATACACTGCTGGAACATAGTTCAATGGACTATATTATATTAGAAAGACACAAGTCACTGTTTTCCAATCCGAGCTTCCAACCAATATGCATACCAATTAAATTACACACAGAAGCATTTACTAGTTAAGGACAAGCAATGTCGTGTTTTATAGAATGGAAGTTTGTAATTTTTTTATTGTTTATTGCCTGTACAGTTGAAATTGTAATGAAAATAGTTTATAGCTGAAACTGTAGTTATTTTTTATTTTAGTTCTTGATCTTGTGAATTTTTTAATTCAACTAGATTGGTGTTTGTTTTTTCTGCAGAGAATTTGGAGATTATGACTAGATGGCATTACATACATTATATAATTCTTGTAAAAGAGGTAAGATTATCACATAGTCAGAATTAGACTATGAGAGTCTGGGCCCAGATGAAGTAATATAGCTTTCTGGTAATGTTTCCTTGTGTTGCCTTTATAGCATATAAGTGCATTATTATATATTAGGAAAAAAATTCTCCATCAAAAGGGTTGTCAAGCATTATAACAGGCTGCTAAGAAAAGCAGTTGAGTTGCCATCCCCGGAGGTACTTAAAAAACATACAGGTGTGGTACATAGGGGCATGGTTTAGTGGTGGACTTGGCAGTGCTAAGGTAACAGTTGAGCTCATGATCTTGGAGGTGTTTCCCAATCTGAATGATTCTATGGCTTCATGACATGACAGTCATGATTTTTCCTACTCTCTCCAAAGAATTTTGAGAGTTCCTAGTTTTTGCTTTTACAACCACTTTTGTCAATGTTCATGTTACTAAGTATGTGTTAGGGAAGGCAACATTCAATGGGAGAACCTGGAGCAGAAAGTGGTCTGTGTCATCCTCAGCTTCTGCAGTCCTTCTTTCAAGAGTTTAGACCTAGTCTCAGGGAAAGCTCTTTATCTTTTATACAGAATATTCTAATTGTTACTAGACACAATTTCATTTTGAATAAGGCTTGTCATCCATGGTTTTCAGGTTTGCACTTAGGACGTAATTTTCAGAACAGAGTACTGAATGCTTTGGAAATAGACCTAACATATTGCTTAAAATTCCTTAAGAAACCAGTATCAGTCAGCATCACTCTCAGGTTACATATGCTTTTGTTAATCCTTGTGACTGAAGAGGTGGACTTTAGAATTCAGTTCTCTGCTTTCTTTCCTAATCAACTTTGCAGTTGAAGAAGCATGTTGGGAAAATGAGGAAGAAAAAGAAAAAGGAAAAGAAGGAAGGTCTGCTGCAGCATACTATGACTTTAGATGGGAAAAGAGGCTGGTTAAGCCAGTCTGGAAAAGAGATGGCCCTTGAAGAGGGTGCTGATGTTATGGAAATTTGGATTGGAAGATTTTTCTGAAGAGTCATGTGCTCTGAAATTAGTTGAGGATGTTGCCCTTCAACAGTGAGACTATGCCTCGGAATACCCATATTTCCAAAAGCATGTGGCTGAAATTTTTCTAGGGATCAAAGGCTTGTGGCTTCTCACGTTGGACCTGATGCTTGGAGGTCTGGGTAATGTTTATTATGTGGATTCTTCTACTGCTTATATTAATAGTCTTGTTATTGTGCCTAACTGCCTGAATTTGATTCAGTTACACACATTTAGTACCTCTGTGCTGTACAGAAAACTCATACAAACTCTGACAGTTTATTATACTTCTGTAAAAAATTGTAGATAAACACAGCTTACTCCTTGACAATTGTGGGACTTTGAATATAATGGAATTATGAAGGCAGAGTGTAGATAGATAGGTCAGGCAAAGATAGGCAACAACAATAAACATTGATTATTCTATAGAGGCAAGACCATATTTTTGCAAATAGTATCTTAGTTAAGTTGTAGGAAGGTTCTTATCTGAGTATCTGGAAGAAGTCGATCTTATGTAGGGTGACTAGAAGTACATGTGGCATTAATATTGTAACACTGGTTTCCTTCTTGTCTTTCAGTACATCCACAAGGAGTGATGAGGCCAAGGTGTTGGCATTTGCCAAGGTTAACAATGTAGAAGAGAGAAAACATGACAGGGATAACATTCAGTTCTTCAGCAGTGACAGCAGAGGCTCTGACATAGAGAAGTGAAAGGGCCCTAGAGAATGGGTCTGATCTGCAGTTGTGCCTGCTGTTCTCCAGAGATTTGTGCCTTTTGAACTCTTTGCAAATACTCAAATTAAAAGCTTTTGTGGCAACAACTACATTGCTCTAAAAGATTGTCCTTAGTATGGTCATATGAGTGTTTCTACTGCTTCTTGTCTGCATTTTGACCGTGTTTCTATCTTTTAGACTGTGATGTACTGAGTGATGTCCTGTGGGTAGTGCATCCTGGGGGTACGTTCCAGCTAAGCTCCAGCCCGCATATGCTGGTTCACAATATGGATGATAGATAGAGGAAGGACAGGTATCGGTAGAGGTTGTTAAGATAAGCATGAAGTTCAGGTTCTCAAGATTTTTTTATGAAGATCTTCAGGCAGTTTGTTTTCAAAAGCTGAGATTTTTGAGCATGTAATCACATGGATCTTGAAGTTATGGTGCTGGGCAGATTTCTAGAAACCTAGTGCCTAAAATCCCATTCTGGTAGGAAATTACCTTCTCAGACAGAAACAACAAGTGAGATGAGACAGAAAATGTCTACAGATCCTACTCTATGCATTTCTTACTGTTTTAGCTGTGATGAGGCTGAGAATTGGTCAAAACAATAGAAATGGTTGAAAAAGCATTTAAAATTACTTTCTCATACATCACGTGTAAAACCATGTGGCTGTGATTAAACAAACTCATTGTGTGCAAAAGCTAGAGGATGACTGTTGCTGAGCACAACTTGCTTTAAACGGATTTTTCAGAATGATTATCAGTCATCATGATCAAACTGTAAAACCAGAAAGTATGAGCCACAGCAGAGATCTGAAAAAAAGCCAGAGAAACCATCCTGGGTTTCATCAAACCCCAAAAGATTATACGACTTCATGTTATGGCTTTGGGAGAATGATAAAATTGAAGTTGAGGAATGACTTGTGTTAATAATTTTATATTTGGTTTGTGCTTTAGTTTTCAGGATACTTTATTGTAAAACTTTTTTTATTGCTCATTCTCGGTAGGGGTTTTGTTTGTTTTTACAGAGACAGACTGCATATTTATAGCGCAGCAACTCTCCACATTCTATCTGGATAGCTCTTGAAGAAGGAAAGTGAAAAAGCATGGCTATGTAGCCAAGCTAGTATTGCATTATTGTCTGAATCTACTATGGCTCTTCTGGCTGACATGATGGTAATTTCTGTTTTTCTGAAACAAATCTGCCTTTTCCATATATGAGTGTATATATGTAAATCAATCAATCAATCAATCTAGGGAGGAGAGTGGGAAGTTTATGGAACTATTGCTCCTGGTTTTGTAAAAAGAAACAAACTAAAAAAATAAAAAAGTCAGGTAGTGGATTTACTTAATATGGAGGCTTGTAGGCACTAGTTTTGTTGTGTGCTTCAAGAAGCACCTTAATGCCATAGCCCTTCTTTATGATGTGAATCCTAGCCACCCCTGTATTGTATAGACACAGACACTATACCAGAGTGTAGTATAACAAGTAAGAATCTCATGGACATGATGTTATATGGAAGGTTTCATAATTGCTGATTTATCCATTCCTCCATGAAATAGTCCTTTAAATTCCTCAGGGTTTTTTTGTGTTCATGCTGTCTCCTCTCTTTGTTTGTAGTGTAGGAGATCCAGCCTCTCCTTTGCTTCACTTCTCCCTTTTTGCTTTTTTCCTACATCAGAGTAGCAAATGCTTCAAGAATCAAATAGTATTTAGATTTGCTTATATCTAGGGTACACACAACCAGGAACTGCATACTGGACCACTGAATGACTCCTAAAAAGTAAATTTTTAGAGTTGTATAAATTAAACAAGTCAATGAAGATACAAGAATTTGGGTTCTCTGCTATTGTTACTCAAATTTTACAGCAGTATAAATCCTTGATTTTACTACGAGTTTTAATATATGGTGGAGGGTTAGATGTAAGTCAAAAATTGTCTTTTCCTGCTGTGAGCTCAAGATCACAGATTGTAAAAAGATTGACTTATTCTTGTTTGCACACTGTTGCACTAGTAGTGTCATGAGAGCCTGACTGTGTGAAATCAAAGGTGGAATTCCTATGTATTTCAACAAGGTTAGATTTCATTCAGTATGTAAGGTAGTCACGGGCCTAGTGCTGGTTCTTACATGGCCCAAAAATGTCAAAGATATTTTCTGTAAATCATGCCTTTATTACACAAGCGAGCCAAAACAGCTCTCAGCAGCTAGAAGGGGTTTAGTTCAAAGCCGTGACAATCAGTTTCAGCTAATAAGCTGCCATCCTGGAAACCCCCAAAGCCTTCCATAATGTGCTTTCTGCAAAGAAGACAGTCTAGTTTATTTTTGTGGGTGTTGTTTTAATGTCCCTGAATATATACTTTTATCAGCTGGATTTTAAAATATCTGTCTTCTGAATTTCTAAATGTCTAACATGCCTGAGTAGACTGAACTTTGGAAGTGGAAAGATTTTTTCCATCTAATTTCTTTCTTTTATCATAGAATATTATGAAAGAATATGATAGGTGAATTAAGATATTGAGAAGACGTTTAGTTTTCTTATTACTAATATTCAAACTCTTAATGGAAACATAATGGGGAAGATGTCTCTTCCAGTCCAGGAGAAACACTTTTTGCAGAAATTTTATAAATGCCTTAATACAGGTGTGAAATACTTCCTAAGGCCAGTAAATTTCAGGTCAGATATCCATTGTGGAAAAAAACCCCTAAATTATTTGTGAAAACCCAGATCCCTCATTTCAAAAATAGGAATCAAATTTCAGTAACCTTTATGTCCCAGTGTGTTTAAGCAATAAGACTGGAGTTGTAGCAAAGGTTATATAAAGGTGTTGAGAATTTACTTTCTTTCTGCAGGTTCTTCAACCCCATTTGCTGTGAATGGGATACACTAATTTTCTGCCCCTTGCTATGGTCTGACCTGCTGCTTTGTATAACGTAAGGCTGTAAGATGAGAGACCTGTGCCTAATAAGCCTCCTCTCAGAATACATTCTGATAGCTATTGGCTGCATTTTTGAGAAAATCTATTGAGTTCTTTCATCCTCTCAGTAGTGTTCATTGATCCAGAAAAAACCCCTTCCTCCCAGGTTCAGATGTGAAAAGAAGTGACTGAGTGTTCACACTTCCATTGACACAGAGTCACTGGGGAGTGAACTCCAGGCTGAGGTCTTCATTCAATTTGCCATAGGTCAGAGTTTCAGCAGCTGCCAAGGCAAATTTGGGCCTGCTGTGAACGTTGGTCTTTGTAATTCATTAGGCTTGAAATGTCTTCTTATATAAAATGGAATAAGAGCAGCCAGTTGCCTAGGTGGTGTAAAAACTGTTGCATTCCTGTGCTAGACAATTTGTAGTACTGTTAATGTAATTGAAATATCAGTATTTAAATTGTAGTGTATTTCTGAATCATTTTAAATGCAGAGCTGTACACCTGCAGAGTTGTACGCCTGAACATACAACAGTATCTAGAAATAGTGCATTCAAATTGTAATAGTCTTGTGGAAGCACAGGCATAAGAATCCAATGACAAGGTGTTTATTCCTGGCTTTGCCAGAGGAGGCCTGTGACTGAGCAGGATTGTTAAAGGCAGAAGACATCATATTGCACCAACATGTATTGGAAATTAAAATATTGAAACTGACAATAAAAATTGAAGCTGGAAACATTTCTAACAGTGAGAAGAATGAATTAAAGTATCCTCTAAGAGTTGAGCTGGCTCTCTTAGGAGTTATAGGCTTGATACAGAAATCAAAACTGAACTTCCTTGCTTGTGTATGCAGACAAAAATGTTCTTTTCTGGCCTAAAATATTCATGCATACACATTTTTTTTTGGTTGAACAGTCATAAGTTTGTGGTTAAATAGTGCTTTTCTCTAGAGGGATTTACATTCCATCAAAGCTATTACTTTGAAATGTATAATGTAAGCTTGTTATGTAGACAAACATAATGGCCCAGATGTTTATTTTAGGCAACTCTCTCCAGCTATATGGGTAAATAGGTGCTAGAGAGACTGGGTATGGTTCTCCAGCATGCAGCTCCTGGGATAAAGTTTAGATTTCACATGCTCAGCGTAGTGAATGAAACAAACATGTCTAAGTAGGAGTACAATTCTGCAGGCACATCATGCCTTTAAGGCACTATTTGTGTGTGGCAAAATTAAGGTTGGTATTGGTAAGCTTGTCTAACAAAATTCAGTACCTTGTCATGATGCCTGACCTGGTATGTCACTGGACATGAGATGTCTACTGCATGTGGGCTTCAGAAGAGTGGGTCCAAAGGTCTCCATGCAGGAGCAGTCAATATGATTGAGCAGTTCTTTCTGACATATCTTTTTTAGAAGGAAAATCATTTATATGAGAAAGATTGACAGAATATTGTGTGAAAACTTAAGAATTATCCCCATTCTTATTTAGGTGGATTGGGTAATAATTGAAAACTTAAGTGTTAGTCTGCAAGCTCTGTTTTGTATAAAGAAAAGTTCTGTGATCTATTTTCCCTTAAATGGTATTTTACAATTTTGCGCAGAACAGAGCATTATCATAGTGTGTGTGTGTATCCTATTCTTTCCTGTTGTTGTAGAGTCAGAACAGGTCACAGAACTGATGTCCCAATTATATTATACCAACAATCAGCATGGAATTTATATGTATGTAGGGAGTTTCAGCATTTCAAATAAGCAGCTAAAAATATGAATGTCACAATTGCTATGTCTTTTCCCCCAGTCTCAGTTAGAAGTCAAGTCACCTGTTTGTGGTGAAGTTTTCATAAAAACATCAGGTGCAGTTTTATAAAAGTTCTAAGCTGTTTAATTCTGACAAGATTACAAACAATTTACAGAAAAAACCCCAAAACCCATGTAACTGGTTAACTTGACATTTTAAATGGACTTTGTAAAAAGAAACTATGATACAAATTGTACAATGGTACAAAATACAATGTATCACAGGAAATAAGGACCGTTCAGAATAGTAATTTTATAATTTCTTGTAGTCTGTGACAGAATCAGCTGAAACTGCTGGACCAGTTACTGTCAAGCCATCCTGTTTCATTCTTGTACCCAGTTTTAAGCCTTGTAAATTGCAGGCTAAGACTGTCTTTCAAAGCAAAATACTTGGAAATAATTGAGATCTACAGATACTTAGTTCTTTCTAAATTTAATCTTTCCTGCAAACCGAAGGTGTCAGTGCACAGTAACGTACAAGAAGAATACTGAGGAAGCACAATATCTTTGAAGGGTAATCTTGAAAAATATCAGTAGGGGAAATACAAGAATTGCCAAAGAATGACAGATTTTCATAGCTGTTTCTTCATTATATTGCTTGGGGAAAGGAAAGTGTCATACTCTGGATACATTTTTTTTCAGTGAACTATGAAGGGTTTCATTATACTCAGTATGACTTTATCTGCAAAAGCTCTTCATCTGGAGTATATCTAACTTCTGATCGTTAACAATGATTACATTTTAAACAGAGATGCTGATAGCAGAAAAAGCTGGAGACATCAAAGAACCTTAATATGAAGAATTAAAATTTTTTCATAATAATTAAAAAGTATACATTCATGGTCTGCTTTTATTTTGGTTTCCTGAAAATATCAGAATTTCTATCTATTGCATATAATATAAGTATTTTGACAATTGTATATACTCTAGTCCTTCAGTTGTCTGTTTGTGAATTACAAGGCTTTGCAGTTCGAGATACTTTGACTTATTACACTTTAACAAAATCTCAGTTGATGTCAAATCATTACAAAAAAAGTGGCCTTCAGTGGACCTTTCATAAAGATCTTCCCCTTCAAACTGTGCATCTCATATTCCAGTTCATCATATGTGTTTATAAGGAGGTGGCCTCTGTCAATCACACACAGTTAGACTAAAAGATAAATCACTTTGGATGAATGTGAAAAAAAAAGGAGTGCTGGCTCTCAGGATGTGAGGACAGACATAAGGACTAGTTTTCTCTTGCACTTTCTTGAGGATGCAGCTACCTCAGACAAATGTCAAACCTTGATACCAGTGTGTGAAGGGCAGGACTGTTACTTTTCATGAGAGCCCTTCAGCTAATAATTAGCTGTTCAAAATAGAGTTGATTGTATTCTACACATTGCAGTATCAGAAGTTTTGTTACTTGCTTGACCAGCACCATGCCATCTGGGGAAAAAGAAATAGAAAAGTGATGTCGCATCCAAGGCAGCAGGATGTACTTCTCTGCTTTCAAGGCCAAATCAAGCAGCATTGTACAGTGTTTTGTTTTGGATTTTGATAGCTGAAGCTCAGATCTCAATTTAGTGCACTTCGTTCCATGACATTAATATATCCAGTGACTGCAATTCTGGCTGATCATAAAAGTGAAAAAGACTCTTTATGATCTGCCCAAAAGATCCTGTGTATCTGTTCAAAGGCCAGACGACAAAGAGCGTCCAGTGATTGTTGTAAAAGTGCTATCAATGTTGCAAAAGCAAATATTTCATAATACATGTTAAGTTTTATCTGTAAAGCTTCTTGTTTTATCTGAAAGTAATAGTCACTATTTTTATTTCCTGGAAGATCCACATTCACAGTATATTAGTACATCTGTGCTAATGCACATGTCCATCAGAGCATGTATAATGAATATAAAATACATTTTATTTCTTTCGACTTCTGTAAAACCCATACACTCTTCATTTATACCATACGTTAATTTAGTATAGCTTCTTTATGATTTAAGGGTACTAATTATTATGATTTATCTTTACCAAAAATCTGTCCAGGGCTGTGCTGAATTAAACTCTTAAGGTCTTGAGACAAATGAGTGAGTCATGGAATAAAAGATGAAGTGTAGCAGAGAGAGCTAAGGAAAACAATGACAATCCAAAGTGATTTAGCATTTTCGTGAAATCCTTATTCTCCCTGTAATGTAATGTCTTGTTTTACTTGGTTATATTTTTTTTTTCCACGTGGTCTACTTTATACTGCACGCATGTAGTGGACTTCAGCTGTTGCTTTGTCTTAAGGTTGTTTTGGATGTGGCCTTTATTGTCACTCTGAAACAGTTTTTGGAGGCATACATGGTAGTCATTATATATAAAGGTCAGAATATCATTCTGATAATCAACATTTTAGAGTGACTTTGATAAAAACTATTTTCCCGGTTCCTCTACAGAAGTGAGAACATTGGGAGCAAGCCAAAATAAGTTTTTTAGAGTACAGAAGCATATGATAAGCCTAGATTAAAAAGATATTCAGAGAAAATATTTTTCTCTGTCGTCATACCATACTTAACCACAGTCAGCTTGCTGGCCATGAAAATACACTGCTGAACGCACTTTTCAATCAATTTTAATATGAAGAAGAATTCCTCAGGATAATTGATACACTCTAATGGAAAATGAAAATCTATGGGAAGTTCAGGGGAGCTACAGTAATATATTTTATAGAACCATATACAGGAAAGAAGTGCCCGCAGGAAAGAAGAGGCTTGTTCTCTGCAATTACTAGTTAGGTGAGGTAAAGGCAATTTCTTTTATTGCTCTTATTAGGAAAATAAAAAGTATAAAGAGGCAATGAAAATTAATGCACTAAAGGTGTAAAAGGCACTGATCTCTTCTCTCTGAAACTGCGGACAGGACCCAAGGGAATGGCACAAAGCAGTATCAGGGGAGGTTTAGTCTGGATATCTGGAAAAGATTCTTCACCAAAGACTGGTTGGGCACTGGAACAGGCTCCCCAGAGCAGTGATCACAGCACCAAGCCTGTCTGAGTACAAGAAATGTTTGGACAACACACTCAGGCACATGATGTGACCCTTTTAGATGGTCCTATGTAGGGCCAGGAGTTGGCCTCGATGATCCTTGTGGGTCCCTTCTAGCTCAGGATATACTATGATTCTGTTATTCTCTTTGAGATGTGGACTACAGTTTTATTTATAGGCTGTAATGCTGAAATGTCCTTGTTTGCGAAGGAGCTGATAGGTGCTGTTTTTATGTGTATATGTTTCTGCTGCTAATAACTTAAGAACTGAACTATTTTCTTAAACTCAAAATGTAAGAAGTTTTACACAGCAGGACTACTTCTAAAAATAGTTTTTCAACTTTTTGGCCATGTGTTTCCTATTAATTCCTTATGTCTAGTCAAAGTCTTAATCCTGTAAGTAAACTAAAATTCAAGCTTAGAAAAATCATGCAGCTCAAGTTGTTTCTTTGATAAGCAAACCATATGAAATTACACATACGATTAGATCTGCCAGTTTCTGTGGAATGACAGAATTTTTCCCCACCTGCCAAGCAGCAAAATGAAAAGCTGTAGTACTTTGGCCTCAGCTCTGCAGATTCTTGCCAGTTCTAGCAAGTTAGTCACATGTAAAATCACACTGATTTTAATGGAGGGAACTCCAGGACTTAGGTGCATTAAAGGCATTTTATTTCTGAACAAATTCTGCATACAACTTGTGAGATTATAATGTTGTTTTGCATACAAGATGCAATAAGTCTGAAGGATGTACTGTGAAATTTTTGTGACCCTAGAATTAAGAAGAAAGTGCAGATAAGCAGATGTTTACAAATCAGGCTCTCTGTAGAAGTTTATGCTGTTTATAAACATAAAGCATACTTTTATTACTGTAGAAATAACAATTGAAGTTCCCATAATTCCCATGGGTATTTTAAAAAGAGTCTTTTACTTTTTAAGGTTATAAAAAATCAGTGTTTTCAAGTTCTACAATAATAATTATCATATTGTTTAATAAGCCAATTTAATGCTAAAACATGAATGTTTAAGAATAAAACCAAAATCTGATCTCTTAAGATTTGAGAACACCTCCAAAGACTGAGCATATAAATAATAAATGATAGTAGCAATTATTTTCAAAAGCAGCAAGGTGTACATTAAGAATTACTGAGAAGAAAAAAATAATTCTGAATTCCATGTAACATTCGAATTCCACTTAAACTGATGGCAACCTCCTGTTGCTTGAATTTAAGATTTAACCTTTTGTCTTGTACGTGCTGTCAAAGCAAATATGTGGGCATTCAGATGTCTAACTGATAAGACAAATGACTTGAAAATTATTCAGAGCATGGGGAAATATAGGTGAAGGATAGACAGAAAACCTGGAGAAGAAAGTTAACTTGAGA
The DNA here is from genome assembly GCA_013396655.1 of Campylorhamphus procurvoides. Lineage (NCBI taxonomy): Eukaryota > Metazoa > Chordata > Aves > Passeriformes > Dendrocolaptidae > Campylorhamphus > Campylorhamphus procurvoides. The sequence continues at coordinate 446,340 of WBMV01001467.1, forward strand.
ATTTACTGGCTTTCATACCTCTTCCTTTCCATACTTTGTTCTCAGCTAAGGATTAGTGCATATAACACTCCTATAACTGGATGGCTTAACCAAGGGTGGGCTTATCTTCATTCTTATGGCTTACTTTTACTTACTGCTCTCTTTCTGTTGGGAGGAATAAGATGAATTGCTTTGGTATTCTATTCCAAAATCCTCAGCAGTCTTCCAGGAGCAGCTTGGACTTACCAGCATGGACTAAATTTTGGGACTTCTAATTGAGAAATGTTCATATGACTGTAGGATTGCAGGCCATCTGTACATCAGCTTTAAGCAAACAGTTATGGGATGTTATAAGCAGCCATTGCCTACAGCAGCTCCAAAGCCTGGCAATTCATCCTATGTGGCTGCTGGAGCCAAGCCTGGGACACCCTAGAACCTAGAGGTCTCCCTCCCAGACCAGTGGAGGTGGCTGCTGCTTTCCCATTTACAGGTGCAACCAGTAGCAAGGCTAAACATGTACCCCAGAGACATACACACACAGAGGACATGTGCACAGCTGGCACAGACTGCCAGAGGCAAGGTGCTTCCTTCAACAGCATCCACGCACAATGCTTTCAGGAGTAATGTTACAGGCAGGTCCTCTTGTTCCTCTTTGACTGGTAAGGATTGATAGTCACTAGTGAAAGTACAAGCACGTTCATGAATTCTCCAAGCACTCTGTGGCCCCTCTGTCCACCCAACACTCCTGACTGGATCCTGGATCCTGGATCCCGTTACCCATCCCATGGGTTCTCAACCCACCAGCTTGTCCAGGTTGGTGCTTGTTGCAAACAGGCACACACACCCTTGTTCCACAGGTACTCTACACTTGTGGATCCCCCCAAATACCAACATGAACCCTCTACTCACCTGATACCCCTGGCAGGTCCCAGGCCCATTCACTGGCAAGTTCATCTTGGGAATTGTGCGTGAATGCACAGACACACCATGCATACCAGGTTAGTTTCTTAATAGCCCATCAGTTGTTAATTGTAGGTCTTTGGTATTGTTTCTGTTTATTCATGGTCTCTCAGTTTGTATATGTGTGCCTTTGCTTATCACTTCCCCTCTTCAATTACTATTGTCTTTTGTATTGAAAAGGTCCTTGATTGGATAAAGCTAATGAAACTGATATTTTTGCTTTCCATACAGTTCACATCTTAGCATGTAAGCATAAATCTGTAATGAAGATTAAAAAAGTGTTCTCATATTCCATTGCAACTTGCAGTAACTTTGGCCCTGGCACATCTGATTTGTTATTCTGCAAGGGCACTACAAGGCTGAACTGAGAAGTTCCAGAGTTGGATGCAGCAGTGCAAAGCACGCTTCTCCTGGTAGCAATACCCAGCCCTACTGAGCTGAAGCTGGATTAGCTTAATTGATAAGATCTCCACTCACTGTTTTAGTAGCCTTGTGAACATAACCTATCTGTATGTTTCTTAATCTTCATTAGAATTTTATCTTGCTAACTTTTGGTGTATTTTTAAGTGTGGGGTTTTTTTGTTGTTGTTCTGTTCCCTGGATTTTCCCTTGTCTATTGTGCACAGATCAATGTGGAAAATGTTACAGATGGTTGGTGCCAGCTCCTAGAACTTTTGGCATAACAGATCTGTGCTTCAGATTTTCCAGTCCATCCAGTTAAACTGACATCCTGAATGGTTCGCCTCCTAAATAGGAAAAGAATGAAGAAGGTTGAAGAATGTGAATGAAGAAAGCATGTAGTGCAAATAGAAGGCAGAAGAGCTAGAGGCACACAGACCCAAGTGCAGAGAGAGTTATGGGGAAAGGAAAGGTGTCTCAGCTCTTCTGCCAGGGAGCTGGGGCAGCAAGGAAGCCTGGCAGTATGATTTGAGGGATCCTTGGTGATCAAATGAGAGAGTCAGATCCTGCCTGAGGAAGGAGGGAAGTGTTGACAGGTCCTAATGAGAATATGGCACATCACAAAGTTTAGGACTGGGAGTGGAGTGAGAAGTCTCCATTTTCTACAGAAGCACCGAAGGCTTTTCAAAGGATACATTGGAAGTGTACTAGTTGTATGACCTGTTCTTAAGGATCTTAAAACGTGCAGTATACTATGTGTTAGAAAATACATTTTTCTTCAGAAGTGTAAAGACCCAATTCTTGAATGTCTACCAACAGTGAATAAAATCTTACTTAAATGAGTAACTCCAGTCTGTTCCACTTGAACTGTTTGTAAAAGAACAAGTAAGACATCTTGGCATCTGTAAGGGCCCCAGAACAATTTCTGTGAGCTACTGTAATACTCCTACCTTGAACAGACTAGTTCACAGCAGGATTTCTCCTGTGGCGTGGTGATATCTCAGATGAGTCACAGCAACAACATCTAGTCCCAGCCGGTGAAGTACTGATTGTGGCCAGAATGGCTGCAACTATAGGCAGCAAATCTCTGTCCTATGTTCAAGAATATTGTCTGCATTTCAGCTCTATGATGATGCTATGTCTGTTTTAATATTTTTATTACAAGGGGAAGTTTTTTTAGCCCTTCTTTCATTGTTGGGCTAGGGCTCTATCCCCATCTCAGCAGATATCCTGGGAGAATGTATGTGGTCTGTAATGCAGCTGTGAATTTTTATGACAACAGGGCAGCAGATGTTCTGAATTTGAATTAATTTTCAGACCCTACTACTTTGATAAACAACATTCAGGGACTTTTTATTTAGTTGCCTAAGTGTTTTTCAATTTGGCGTTTATGAAGTGGAATATTGGATTCTGAGACTATTGAAAATGATAAATCAGTTATGATGGCTTTATCACTAAAACAGATGAATTGAATAGTAAGTGACCAATATGAATATTTCTTTAAAAGTAACTGTCTATTTATATATTTCAAAAATTCAGTGAACACCAGGAAAATGAATCTTTTCAGAGATAGACATTATCTCATTATTTTTCTCGGGTTTAGGGCTAATCCAAGGTTAATGTATGGATGCTTTCTTCCTATGAGTAAAAGCTTCATAGTACTCTTTTTGTTTGTTCTGATTTCAATTTTTTTTTCTCTCTGATCAAGTATACTTACTCTTATATTGCAGAGATCTTACCTAATTTGTCATAACACTTCCCGCAGTTATGTGTGTATGAAACAGCTTCTGGCTGAAGGAAATCAGCTGTCTTGGAAACTGCCAAGTGTTTCCTATCAAGGAGTATAGGGAGTACACAATTCAATCAGAGTTAGCATGGAGGACCTGGACCCATCTGCGTGAAAGACGTGCTTCATAGCACAAGTGTGCCTGTTTAAGACATCTGGCTGTTAAGATAAGTTAGGTATGGATGTTTAAGGAGTTACTTGGTGGAGACATAATGGTCACGGAGGGAGATTTGATCACTCCCCTGTTCTGCTATCTGGAGGTCAGTTGACATGAGGCTTCTCATTGATGTTCAGTAGCATTTAAGGCTGTAAGAGATTTGGGGATCTGAACTTACTGTGGGATGAGGACAATTGGATTTGTCTTTGAGAAGTTAAGACGTTTGCTGCAATATCCAGACACCTCTATGAAATCCTTCTGACATACAAGAAAGAAATTTCATGTGTGTGTTTCTTTATTTGGGTTTATTTTTTTCCCCTGTAATTTTTCCTCACAAATCTGTCTTCTAAAACTAATTATTTTTAGTTTTAAAAGATGGCTCATTTGACTGCAGAATTTTTAATTGTGGCTTCCAGCATGAGTGCCTTGGACTTCATGGAGACTGGAAGGGGGTGGGTCTGTGAACAACGTCTAAAGCACTTATGAAAGATAACTGAGGAAAAAAGTTTGCATATATTAATTCTACAGGAGATTGCACTGGAAGTTTTTTAGGTGTCTACAAACATCACAAGTCTGAAAATCACTTGTCTAGAATATGAATATTTTGCTAGCTGAATTACAAGGCTCGCCTTTTGCTTTTATTTTTTCCTAGGTATTTTGACCGGAAACTGGAATTTGGCATTTGCCTTTTGGCAGGTGGCATCATGCGGTAATCTTGAAGTCTTTTCTTGGAAGACATACATATTTTATTTTCCATTGCCAGTTTTATGATAGGCTGTTAGGACAGTGCAAATAGTTCTAAAGTGCTTTTAGCTTAAACATGTATTATTTGTGTATTAAAGAGTATTAAAGGAGACAGTGTGCATTAGAAACCAGTGCCTAATATAAGTTTCAAATGCTAGACTTCTGAGTGCTCCTGAATATGTTAACACATTTATTTCTGGTTTCTATATTGTTGTGTAATAAACCACTTACAAATAACAGTCTAAATGACTAGGCTGATCGAGAGAAACTTGCTGTATCAAAATATTGACAAATACACAAAATTAAGAAAAGGTAAACTGTGTCCTTTTCCTGGTTGCTATCAGTTGTTTTTGCAACAAACAAAACAAGCAGTAGAAAATATTTAAAAGTTTGGGTTTATTTTAATTAGTTGTGTTTAAATTTTAAACATGGAGTTAAGGCATCATCAGGGTGTTGGCCCTGATGTGAGTTAGAAGATTCATGTGTGGGTCTGAGGATGTGTTGTAATCAACTTCCTCTCCTGATGATCTATTTGTGACAATATATGAGGTGGGGGTGCTGAGGGAGATATGGGAGTAGTGGGATCGTGAATTTAACCATGGTCTTTCACCTATGTTGAGATGGCATCTGTTCCCACCATCTGTCCTGTTTCTCTGCTTATCTTCTCATGTATGATACCAGTCTGGGGAGCCCTAAAAAGGGGACAAAGGGGTCACTTTAATGATAGTATGATGAATGCTGCTCAGAAGTCCCCAGGCAGCAATTGGAACGATGCATGTGGTCTTTTGCCTAGTAGAGAGGAAGGTGCAACAGGATACTACAAATGTGATTAATATTCTGCAAGGAAGTTTTCCTGACTGAGTCTCTATTCCTAATAAGCAGTATGTTATCTGACATAAAACTGTAGTGAAAGTAAAATTCAGAAACTCAGTCATCCTTATAGAATATCCATTTGGTGGAGCTTCCTGATTTAAAGTAGCTTTGCAGCTACTGTTTAAAAGTCCATTCTTCATAAAACCCAGCAAGTAGGAATACTTAAAAGTTTTGGCAGCCAAGAGCAGAATTGAGTAAGAGAACAATGGGATACGTTAAGGGAAAATAGCTGGTCTTTGCAATAAACATCTTCAGCTTTTCCAATAAATCTACTCTATTTGGGCTGCAGCTTTTTAGTTCTTGGCAAGCTTGTAGGATGTTCTGTAGCAAAGACAAGAATTTGGAAAACCTCAGGGGGCAAGCCTGGCTGCAGTCTGTGACAGCTGGTAATGTAAGAATCTAAAAATGGTGTGTGTATTGTATAAAAGTTTCTTACAAGCAACATGATTTATAGGGATCAGAATCACATTTTACAAAAACAGATAATGTTTTTAACCAGATGAATGTCAGTTCTATGCAAAGTGTTTCTTTTGACAGAAGTTGTGTGATTTATAATATGACTCATTCTGTACATGAAATATTTTGGTTAAAGAAATCACTTTTACATGTGAAACATTTCATTTCACCTCAGTGTTTTTAATAATATAAAAGAAGAGTTGCTGTAAAGTTTCTTTGCATCATCCCTTTATTTAATTGTTGTCAGAAATCTGAAATAGGAAGCTAAAATGGAGGCTGTGCTACATCTATATCAGAACAGCAATTTTGCTAAATAAATCTTTTTGCAGAAAATGCAGTACAGATTAAAATAACCACAAGCCCTGTGTGGGCATCCATACTACATTCAGAAGGTGAGTTTGGCTAAAGAAATAAAAATGAAAAACAAAAGTTGAAACAGCCAAAATATTTTTGAGTGTTTGGAAAGTGAAATATTTTTTTCCGCCTCTCAAAAGGATGTATTTAGTCAAAAATCACTCTAAAAAGGAACTTTTAAAACTGATAATAATGCACAGAAAAAAAAAGAAAGCTGTTTGACCTAGAACTGGTTTTGTTTGGTTAAGATTTTGCTAAAAAAGTTAAAAGCTATTTATGTTCACATCCAAACATTTCTCCATATTGTTCCATTTTTACAGTCACCACAGGGATACTGGGCCTAGGGTTGCCCAGCATATGGGCAACTAAAAATTCAGAATACTGAGTTGGCGCATACGTTCCTGGATATCCTCTGGAAATAATAATTTTATTTTTGCAGAGCTAGCACTGTTAGAAAAATTAGCTGCCTACTTGTTACATTTTTTTCATTTTCTCTGTGGTGTTGCCCACATTTGTGTAGCTTCTAAATTATGATAATGTGTGTGAAAGGAAGGCTTCTTAATATCCACCCAATAATCTTCTAAATCACAAGAGAAGGTCTGCCCTTGTTATAAGTCAATGCAAATTTTGCAACTCATGCCAGTAATTAGGATTTCACACAGTGGTGTCAGAGTCATCTTGATTTTTGTGACTCAGCCACCATCCCGGATTTATTATTATTCAGTAATGTATCCAAATTCAAGATTCCACTCCACATTTGTGGAATGGAAAAACACTTTGGCAATGATGTGAAAAGTCTCTGAATGCTGTTTAAACCAATTAAAAATTGAACTAAAATATCCACCTTTGCTCTATACTGAGAGGACTCATCTGTAAGTTTGTGTTCTCAGATTTCAATAGGTCATGTCACCAGTGTCTTTTGACCACGGTGCAGTTATTTTGTATTCATAATACTATCTCCTGTGAGAGGAGCAACTTAATATCCTTTAACATGATTTTGTATTCCTTGAATGTTTAAAACTTCCATAGAAGCCAATCATAATTATATATGCAGTTAAAAAAGTAGGACCAGGACTATAAATGTATGTGACTTTTTTCTAATTTACTTTAAATAAATTATGTTAAACATAATCCTAACAGGCATTTCCAGAACAAATTTTACTTGCCTTACTAATGCTAAGTTTCTTTTGAGAATTGGGCACCAATAAGAGTAGTGTTTGCTTAGGCATAAATCTTTGAAAAATCTTCTGTAATTTCAGAGATAAAGAAAGACAAAAAGAGGGAGAAATATTGTATCCATTTCTCCACCTTCTATTTGAAGATAATTAAGTTCAGGGGTTCTGCGGCAACATTGACTGTGTTACAGGATGTCCTCCACACCAGAAAATGAAATTAATCAGTCATTGCTGTATTAAGTGAAAACGAATTAGTTGCAGACAAAACACTGTACTTCCATTACTCATGTCAAGATGCAAATGGGAAGATATATATCTCCACATAAATGCTCACAGATAAACAATGTAATTAAATTTACTGTTGAAGCAAGCTAATTAAATTCACTGTTATGCAACAGATATTCTCTTAAGTATACGATATTTGCCTTACAAGAGTATGCAGGAAGTTCTTTATCTGTATTTTGTCTATGATGATAGGAGAATTTTATTTTTTTTAATCTGGAGTGCCTGGATTCAGGCAGTGACTCAGGAAGACATCTGTGTTTATGCTTAGTACACAGAGTCCATCTAAATTTCACTGGCTGCAAGTTTATAGTTGTTTTAACCATGTTCCTCTGGGGAGTATAGTATGCAATCTGATCTCACAATTTTGTGGCTGCCCCTCAGGATGGTTCCAATAAGACTGCCTTTGTCCAATGACTAGAACTGAAACAAAAGGTTTGCTTTATCTATTTTCAAGAGATTTCATTAATTAGTGACCAGGCAACCTTCACTGAGCATTTGCTCTAATTTCTGAAATGTACCTAGTAATGGAAAACATTTAACTTCACCTGTTAATTAAAAATTATCCAAAATTTATTTGATATAGTTTTTTGCTATAGAATTCAGAGAATGCAAAGTAGGTAAGAGGTAGTGATGTACACAACCTGCTGTGCAAGAGGTGTGAACTTCTACACAGCTTGGAAAGCAACAAAGAATCATGGTCGGCATGTCTGCCCTATTGAGCTTACAGTCTAACATATAGATCTTCAGCTACCCTTTAGTCATAGAATCATAGAATTGCTTAGGTTGGAAAAGTGCTGTAAGATCACCAAACAAAGAGTCCAGCTAGTAACCTAACTGCCAAATCCACCAGTAAACCACATCCTTAAGTGCCACATCTTCTTTTGAATACTCCAGGGCTGGTGACTCAACCACCTCCCTGGCTACCCTGTTCCAATGCTTGACAACCCTTTCGGTGAAGAAATTTTTCATAATATCCAATGTAACTCACACCCAATGCAAGCTGAGGCCTTTTCCTTTCACTCTGTAACTTGTTACCCGGAAGAAGAAACCTACCTCGCTACAACCCCCTTTCAGGTAGATTCCTTTTCTCCAGACTAAAATCCCCAGTTCCCTCAGCTGCTCTGCATAAGGCTTGTGCTTCAAGACTGCAGTCATGCTGATTGACAGAGGTTGGAAGTAAAAGGCTATGAGAAACAGAATTTAGAGTAGCAGTAGGAGACTTTCATAAGAACTGGATTAATTAGATTGGCTTTAAGAACAGCATTGAAGAGAGAATATTTAAAAAATAATCAAAGAAACATTTTCAGTTAATTGTGGATGCCATATGAGGAGCAGCTGAGGACACTTGGTTTGTTCAGCCTGAAAAAGAGGAGACTGAAGGGAGGCCTCACACAGTCTACAAGATCCTTGCAAGGGGAAACAAAAGGGCAAGTACAGATCTCTTCACTCTCATGACCAGTGACAGGACTAAAGGAAATGGCATGAGCTGAGTCAGGGCAGGTTGAAGTTAGATATCAGGAAAAGGTGCTTCATCCAGAGGTTGTTCAAGAACTGGAACAGGCTCCCCAGGGAAGTGATCACAGCACCAAGCCTACCTGAGTGTTTAGACAATGCTCTTAGGCACATGGTGTGATTACTGGGGATGGTCCTGTGCCGAGTCAGGAGCTGAATTCAATGATTCTTGTGGGTCCCTTCCAACTCAGAGGATATTTTATGATTCTGTATTTGTAGAATTTGTTCTGAATGTCAAAGTGCTCTAGTTGACATAGTACAATGCATGGGTTCCTTTTTAATTTTATGCAGGGAAAGAACACAATGTTTACTGAGTAGTTGAATATTAAATGTAAAGTGATTCTATGAAGAAGACTGTCTAGGGGCCAGCTTCAATGTTTCACCAAGGCAGACTATTTAGAGAAAAAAGTCATATAATTTACTTATTCTGTTAATGTGTTTATTTTCTCTTTCTGTAAGCAAATCAGTTGTGAATGTGTGGTATATTCAGTAATGTAGCACTTGTGTAATCATATGGTGATCATTTTATGCTAAGACCACAAAGTAAATATGCAGCTGACAGAGAGAGCTTTTGAATAAACTATTGCTGCTGCCTGTGTGTCATACCAATATTTTATAAAAAATGTTTTCTATGTAGATTTATGATATATTATTCTTTTTTCTCCTCTGCTCTAATTTTCTCCAGGAAAGCTTTTCAGAAGGTCACAGGTGGGCTTAGAACTACAAGGAGGCATTTTTTCAAAAAGCAAAATTGAGAGACTTTGTAATTAGAAAGATCCTTTCAGTGAAAGACTGGTAAATCTTTAATAGTAACTTTGCTAGCAAAGCAATTGCTAAAAAAGTGATGTCTGAATTGATAGACTTGTTTTTTATACACACAACACGCGTCCTATATTTGGTTGATTAGTAAATAGGAATTTGAAGAGGGAGTTGCTGGGTCGGAGAAAAAGAGCAATGGCTTAGTTAACAAATGGAATTTGGGAATTTCTGATGCTCAAATGCTTAAAGAGGAACCTTTTTGTAATTGCAGGTTCAGATCCTAAGGGTAGAAGTGTCAAAAACTTCTAAGTAATTTGGGAACTCAATTTCCATTATGAATGAAGATTCCCTGGTAATTTCTGAAAGAGGTTATGAATTACTTCTCAAAATGTTGTCCTGAGCTTTGTTATGCATAAATTGTTCCATGAAGAGGCAATGGATATTCAACCTTTAAAAGTGTTTTAAATTCTACTGGTGATAATCTGAGGATGTAACTTTTATAGCTATATTCCTGGAATATTATTGTGATATTGACTAAGAATAGGTTCTGGGATGCTGAGGTCTGGTTATGATTTTACAGGTAAGAAACACGAGTCAGTACTTTTTAGATCAGAACAGCATCTCTTTCTTACCCCTTCCATGAGCCAGTAGAGCAAACAAGTATTTGTCATTATCCCATGGCTAATATTGGTCCTTGGGAATTGGCACTGGGTGCGTGTAACCTACTTACACTATCCATGAAATAAGGTTCTTAACAGCTGAAGTGTAATACAATCACATGTGCTCCCAAAAGAAAAGGACAAGAATAAAAATAGAGATTAATAAAGATGTTGCAAAGAATATATACCTATCGCAGCCTAAATCTGTAAATCCTTCCCCAAAACACAGGTTGAGTTCCTGTCCACCTTTCTTTTATCTTGTTCTCACTGCCCCTGTGCTGTTTAAAGCAATAGGTTTCCGTGATATCAGTTGCAGTGAAGTGCATGAAGCTGATGTGGGGCATATGGTTAATCAGTGGTGAATCAGGGATGCAAATGGTGTACAGCACTCATTGTGAAGGAACGGGAAGAGATAAATGTAGCTTGCTCTGCAGAAAATCAGAGCAGGGTTGGATTAATCATCACAGTGTGTATTAGGAGGAGGCCAGGGCAAGCACAATTCAATTGAATTTCAACATGTCACAGCTCTCCAAGCCAGAGTGTCTGTAACTGAATTAAAAAATCAATGTTAATGCTCAGCTGGGTCACACAGCTCAAATCAGAAAATAATCAGGAAGTGCTGGAAAATTGAATGTTTCATAGAAATATTCTGTGGGCTGTACTGCACTTCATCAACTTTTTTCAATAATACTTTTTCAGAACAAGTACTACATGGTGGTGTAATGCAATTAGAACTATTTGATACTTGCCAAGGACAGATGTCACTATGCTTATTTGTGAGTGTAACAACAGTAGAATAGAATAGGGAAGGAGTAGGATACTGCATCATGCATGAATTGCTGTATCACACATGGATTGCAAGTTTCCAAGCTAGAAAAAGATTACACATTGGTATCTCAATTTTTGGCTACCTCTCAGAGCTTTCAGGACATGAGGCTTTTAGAGTGACATGATTGTGGGTTATGGTCTTTTTCAGTAGTTATGAAAGACCTTTAGCTGACACCATGGTCTTGCTTTAGGAATTGCATGATCTATATCATATCTCGGATGGAAAGAAAATTAGAATCTTCTTGCAGATGTTGATCCTCTGTGAGCAGGATCACATGGTATATTTATGGCATCAGGGGATGATGATGATGTCATTAACATCTGTTAATGATTAATGACCTGTTGGAGCAAGTCCAGAGTGGGGCCACAAAGATGATTAGAGAGCTGGAGCATCCCTCCTAAGAAGACAGGCTGAGAGAGTTGGAGTTGTTCAGCCTGAAGAAGCACCTTCCAGTACCTAAAGGGGGCCTAAAAGAGATTTGGAGATGGACTTTTTTACAAGGTCATATAGTGAAAGTCAAAGTGAAATGACTTTAAACGCAAAGAGGGTTGGGAAGAAATTATTCACTATAAGGGTGCGGCACTAAAACAGGTTGTTAGAGAAGTTGTGGATGCCCCATCCCTGGAAGTATTCAAGTCTAGGTTGGACGGGGCTTTGAGCAACCTGATCTACCAGAACATGTCCCTGTCCATGGCAGGGAGGTTGCAACTAGAAGATCTTTAAAGTTCCTTCTGATCCAAACCCTTCTATGGTTCTATGATGATAACACGAGCACTCTTTAATCACATCTCTGCAATGACTTCTGTATAAGTGAGAAAATATTTCATCAAGAAAAGTTCTGCATTGAAGGGAGTCTTCAGTAAAACCTGTGAGCTGGAGAATCAATAATTCCTCCCATGATAATTTAGGGATTATTTAGGAATTTGTCCCAAAGCGAGGGACATCTTAGTTTAACACATCTAGGTTTGTCTTCTAAGGTTCTGCCCTGGCTCCATATAATGTCCACCCACAAACTTCCTGTAAAGTGGATATTTTTTTTTCTTCTCAGATGGGGAGTTTTCATGTAAAAAATCTAAACACAACCTTCAGCCAATCTGAAGTGCTGGGGGTGTTCATGGTTGCAGTTTGCAGCAGGATCCTTCAAAGATCCTGAATAAAACATTGCAACATACAGAAATATGCCAATAAGAACAACAAAAATACCAACCTGTTTTCTGACAGTACAGAAATTGTATTTCAAATGATCTAGTAGTCATTTTATCTTTGGATCTTTCTCCTCTGAATTTAGATTTCAACAGAGATGTTGTGGGTGCCCTCTCTTCTGACCCATTCTTTCACCCACTCAGCAACTCAGCTGTGAAAAATTGCTAAAGGCTTGTGTTGAACCTTTTCTCAAATTCACAGCAATTTGAAAGGCAGAAGCATCAGAGTTAGCTGGAATCTGGAACACTCTTGATTGGGATGTGCCTCACTTACAGCCATGCCCTGGAATGTCAAAGCAGCCTGAGAAGCCTCATGCATGTGTACCAGGGCAATGCAGACACATTTCCAGTGGAATCAGCTGGCATAAGTGTTTGAGGCTGTGGGGCTTATGAACCACTCAGAGTACTGTATACTCCTCTGTCTGATAGTGGCTGTACTAGTTGGCTGTACCGAACAAGTGTAGAGCAATCCATGACTTCTGTGAGGACTGCAGCAAGCCTTCTTATTTCTTGTTGGTGTCTTAGCAATGCTCTAGGATAACAAAAACTGAAAAGTAAATGGGAGGCCTAAATGAGAAGCCCAAGTGATGCATCTGTGAAATGGTCATTTTGACCACTGGACAGGTCATGGTTGATCCTTTCTGTAGAGGACGAAGAACAGTGCGATGTGAAACAAAAAGGAGAATCTTGTACTGTAAAATCTTGTCCTCCAACTGAACCTGGAGGATGTGATCAGCTGCCAAATCTGCCAGAAGCTGCAAGTGTATCTATCTAGTCAACTCCCACAGACCTTACATATTTCCTACAAATTAAACAGTTCTCCTAACCAGATGCTTTTTTTACCTTCCCTTTTGATTTCATTCTCATCTGTCATGTTTTTTCATTGCTTGCATAGGTATCTTTTTCAGTTTGATTTTTTTCCTTGCTTCCTAGTATGTTTGCATTTATTATCTGAAGTTTTTTGGCATTTGCATTGGTTAAATTACATTCTTTCTCTGACATTCCAAGCTGCTTGCACTTAGTTGCATGATCTGGTTCATCGTTCTGCATGCTCCTCTACCTCTTTATTCACTTTGGGTGGTCCTCAATGTTTGCAGCTCTATCAGCCACTATTTCAAATGTCAAGCTCAGTTCATGTTGTACAGAACTTTTTCCTTTTGATATTTGCTCTGCTAATTCGAGAGCACTGTTCTGGAAGAAATAACTGTTATCCTTTTACTTTATCAGATATCTGGCTTAATGTGGTGCTGCTGCACTTCTTTCATTGCTGTGAACAAGTAATTTTTTAATTCACATTTTAGTCCCATAACAAACTTGAACCCATGTATAAATAAATATATATACACACATATATATACACACACACACACACTAATCCAACTGTCTAACCCATTTACCCACGGTTTTCTAGGAAGTGCCTTCTCTGCAGAATCAAAGCCCTTGAGGCTTTCACAGAGAAGTGAAAGAGATTAGTACCTGTCTTCAGAATTGGCATGTTATGACAGTATCTCACAAAACTGGAGATTGGTTATACTTCAGACACGCTCTGGTTGGCATTAACTTCACTAATCTGGGTAGTCCCAACTGTTCCATGGTTTCTATTTTATTTTAATGTTGCCTCTTACTCTGTACTTACATTGACTTACATCACCATATTTTCTCTAGGAGGAACAAGTGCTGAATTGTGACCTTTAAACAGAACTGTGAGAAAAGGGGAAACATTTGTTAAAAAGTGTTATGTATATTTTCTATGAATTTTAGTCAATGCCTTCAAATACATGTGGATAGTTTCAGTTTTGTTTTTGCTTGTTGCTTTAGCTCTCTAAATAAATCTATTTGAAATAATTTCGTAACACATTACTAGCCATCTACTGAAAAAATAATTAACTGGTTACATGGTATTTCACTCTTTCCCCTACACTCTGAACTGAAAACTTTGTGAACTACTGACAGTTTCCTGCTCCTCAACATTTTCAGTTTAATCTCTCCCCATTTCTTCATCCTGCTTTTCTTACACAGAACTGGTAGTTTTGCAATAGTTTCTTAAAGGAAAAAAACCAAAGTAACCCATACTGTATTTGTTGTCACTGAGTAGTCTGCTGTGTTTTACTGCCTCTTACTTTCTGTTCTCCTCAGCAACGCATTCAGAAATTGGGCTAAAAATTTAGACATACCAAATGGACTGAGAGCTATAAATGCACTGTGATTAGCTAAGAAGACTCTAAAGCCATAAATGTAAATTTTACACAAACTGGAAAAACTTGACTATATTTTTGTCTTCTTGATTTTTTTCTCTTAGTTGTTTATGCTGCCTATATTTGCATCACAGATCAACAGTTTTTAACAAGGTGCCTCAAATGATTGTGGTTGTGCATTTATTTTAGTTTAAATGTGCCTAATTTAGAAGTGCTTGATTCTGAACATTATGCTGGCTTCGTGTAAGTCAGGAGGATATTCATTAAAATAAACTGATATTTATGTCTTTCACTAACAATGACTATATCCAAGCTCAAGCAACGTAGGTAAAATATTGATGTCATAAAGTGATATAGCAATAATGTGAGGACCTCAAAGAGTAGAAAAAATTACTGCAAGTCATTTGTGAATAAAGTGCAACTTATAATACATGCTAATAATAGTTTACTTCTCCCCTAAAATTGAAATATTACCCAGTATCAGTCCATGTTGACATCTGTAACGATCACACAAGTCAACTGAGATCATGTTTTAAATTACATGGGCAATTACAGGGTAGGTCAAATACGTTAAAACACAGATGGTACAGACTTTATGAATGGAGGACACTGAAAATTCACAACGCACTAGATAAACTAGCATGCTATCAGCACCGTATTCATTAATAGGTCTTTAACTAGGGCACCATGCTTTAGCTAGCAGTACTATTTATCATTCCTCATGTGCTAAGAAGATTCTAATTTTTCTAAGGCCTGACAGCCTTCTGTTCCACAAGTTTTCTTTTGGGAACCCAGTCTAACTGGAACAACTGAATGGAGATGGTTTTCTGCAAAACTGTGGGACAGGCATATACTGATTCGTAGACGCAAAGGGAGGTAAGGGCAACTCTGCCATATTTCGGAGGACTCGGTCTAGGAATCAGCATATGTCTGTAATGTAGGGCAACAGTGTGGAATCTGGTTGTCTGAGGTGAGGGAGGGAGACCTTCTAAGGGTCAAAAGTTTTGTGCTCTGTATGAAGTCCCCTGTGTGAGCAACACCTGGACACTGTGGAAGCAAGTAGAAGCAAGGAGGTAGCAGTTATTCTGCTCTATTTAACCAGCCTTACTTTATGTACTACAAGGGAATTTTTGGCTTTAACCCCAATGCTGTTCACAGATTGTTCATTGTAAAAGAGAAAAGGGATTTACTATGAAAGTCGTGTAAGTGAATTCTGCTATCAAACCTTAAGATACAGTTCCATAAATGTGGCCCACAGTACTTTAGCATGTCTTGCATGTCTTTCTCTTAGCATCTCACTACCCATATGTTACTTGGCTCCTTGTAGGGTCTTCCTCTTTATAGTATCTTTGCTTTTGTGTTACAGCACAAAGAGAGTAGTTATAATACAAGTGATAAAGGAATTGATTAAAGGTATAGAAGAAATTGTTTGTGAGGGATAATTTACATAACAGGAATGATCTTAAGCCTTCCTATTGACATTTCTACTGTTTTATATGTGTGAAATATTAATTTGTGTCTTGAAACTGCTGCTTTTCTGTGTATTTTGTAACTTGTCTTTACTCATCAACAAGCTGAGTAGCAGTGTGGATGCTTACAGGTTCTACTGATGCCCCCATGTGGATGTCTGGATAGATCATTCTAGTGTGCAGTTGAAGACATAATTGAGGTTTACTGTTAATTAAATAATAATTTGTTTCTGTGTCATCCATTAATGGGCAAAAAAGTTTGACTATGTGGGATACCAAAAGTATTTTTGAACTATGCTTTCCTTCTCTATGAAGTGCTTAACTATCCCTTTTTTGTATCTGGCATTTGAAATTATTGTTGACATACTGGAAATAGCATCACACTAACTAGTTTACTTGTTTTTGTGGGATTCTTGAGACCCAAGAAAATTTTCATTCTATTATTAATGTCCTAATAATAGCTGTGATATAACAATGGTCTAATTGGTTTGCTAACATAACCTAAATATTATACAGTGATTTTTCTGCCCTTGTGGATGAATATAATGATATTGTAACAGAGAGTCCACTTGTACCCCTGAATCACTGAAAATTAGTGTTAGGATGCTGGAACTGTCTTTCAGTGTGACAGCTCAAGTACTGTGACCTTACTAGTTACAACAACAGACACCTTAGAAGGGAATGATTTGTCTTCTTGGCAGGGTAGGTTAACTTGTAGAAAGGGCTTTGTAGAAAGACATCCTAAGTTTGACCCATGTTTTCAGTGTTCCTGAGATCATAGTCATCAAAGGAGATTTCGGAAGGTAATGGCAGACAAAATGAGCATAATGACAGCATAGGGCCACAGCTTTTCCTCTTGGCCATGCCAACACTCTCACCTTTTGGCTGGGGAGCTCAGGGAACCCAAATTCTAGTTCTTCTTCCAAAGACCCCTCACATGGACTTTAATAATAACATGGAAAAAAGTCTCCTGCTGGTAGAGGGACCTGGCACCCACGAAACCTCAATTGCAAGACAAGTATTTTGGCCACTACTTTAAAACTGTGTTGCCAGGCTTAATGATCAGGTAGCAGGGTTAAGTTTGTGTCTTTCACATTTACTTGTTGCTCCTAGATGCTTAAGTTATGCTAAGTTGGTGACAACACTCTTTTTGTACCTCTATCATGTGCTGAGATTTTCCAATACAACTATATAATGTATATACCTACATACTATTCAGGGTTAGACTCTTGCATTATTTGTGTTTGAAAAATTGGTCCCAGGTCTCTTGACAGTAAACAGAGCATGCTAATTCCTACTGCTTTGAGTTTACATGTTTTATAGGACAAGAAGTATTTTCTAGGTCAGGAGGAAAGCACTGCTCAAACTTCTTAGCTGTGGAGCAAGTAGATTTGATTTAATATCTAAAATACGTATTACTGAAGCCTTCTTTGAAATACCTACTTCATTTTCTTCCTGATACTATTTGATCTTACAGTAATTGGACTGTATACAGTGGGAAATTACAGTTCTTAGAACCTGCTAATTAACTTCATTAGCTGAGCATGTAGTGCAGATAAGGACGTTTGTTTGGCCTCATAACAGCTGGTCACTGCCTATAGTAAGTGTGTATCCAGGCTGGGGATTTTGGCTCTGCTCAAATTAAGTAACATATCGCTAGTTCAGCTAGATGGTGTTAATGGAATTGGTAGCCAGAGCACTCCAGCATTGCTTGTGCTTATACCTCCACACCAAGTGTCTGTCACTGTTTATTCAAAATTTCTTGTGTAAGAACTGAAGAACCAACTATCCCTGTGCTTGAAAATTAAGATATTTCCTAACATTTTCAACCTTGTTTCATGTTTGGTTTTTATTAAGAAACTGAGTATCTGGCACACTGAACCCTGGAGCGTTTAGTCATGCGTTTCCTTTACAGGACATGACAGATAACATATCTTGTACTCTGCTTTTACACATTCAGTCTTTCAGAAACATCTAGAGACCTTTAGAAAATTTGTTTCATGACTTGAAGTTGGTAACTGGTCAAAAATGATCTGCATTGCACGAGCTTGCTTCAGAATTCACATTAGTTCTGTGCATTTTGGATTTCAGTTCTAGGGATGACGGGCTATAGTATTATCTCAAAATTTGCACTTTCTTCTAAAAGAAGCTGCTTTTTACTCTTGGTAAAGTCTTAAAAATAAAAACTGGGGAAAAAAGCAAACTAGAATAAATGGATAAAAATCCATATACTTCTACACACTTTAAATTAGATTGTGCTCATAAAATTATGATTTTCAATAAAATGCTTTACTTTCTGTTTATACTGAAAGCAGACAGATTGCATGGCAAAGAAGGTATAAAATAGTCTGCTTATTTCACTGGCAGATATATATAACCCAGGATCTTTTCTATTTACAAAACATGAACACTACTAATGTGAATGGACAAATGTATCTAATACAGTTATGAATATTTGGCTAAATAGCCAATATCTGCTTCCATTTGTAGTACTGATTATCAGTAGAAAATGGGTTTATGCAAGCTAGAGTGCTAAAATAGCTTATAAACAGATTTTGTCATTTCAGTCATAAAGGACAGTTATCTCCTTGCTCAATTTAGGCTAAAAAAGCCCTAGCTGTTTGTTTTAGTAGAAAACCCCTGAAAAACTGGAGAATGTAAGCAAATAAAACCAACAGTAAAGCCTCATATATCCAGCTTCTATTTTCCTGTGTGCATATTCTGTTTGGGTTTTTTCCTTCTAGGAAGAGCATTAAAAAACTTTATTAATCAATCGTTTAGTCAAATATTGTAAAGTTACTTTGCATTTTTTGTTTCCCCAGTCTCTTTTTAGCTCCCTCTTGCTTTTTCTTGTAGTTCTGTAATACATTTTGGAACAAGACATGATGTATCTGTGAAAAGAAGTGAAAATTTCTGTGCATAACTAAAGAAGTTATTGGTGCACACTTCTGAAAATAAGTTACAGCTCTAAATTTACTGATAAATTAATACATTGAGTACAGAGGTTATGTAGACATTCCATAAATAAGTACATTCATTGCATGACACCTTGTGTTTCTTTAGGCTGTCATCTAGGACTTTAACTGAGATGGTACAGCAAGAGAGAGCAGGACAGCTGGGAATTCAGGATATCAGGTGTTTTTTGACCTGAAAGTATGCTTGATTCAGTGTATAATGACTGGTAAACTCTTCCAGACATACAGGGCCTGGCACCAACCTCATGTTGCATGAATTTTACATTGATAAAATCCATGAGCTTCTGTAGACTCACACCTGATTTTCTGCAGTGTGCCAGTGGACAGTGAGGGCGGAACAAATTTAACAGTGAGTTCAACTCAGCTGGGCAAAATCTGACAGACCAAATCTAGGCCAAGTCATAGAGCAGTGTCTTCAAAACAAAATATAGAAACTCAGGTTCCTTCTTTCTCTCTTTGATGTCTGCTCTGTGCTTTTGTGAGTAGCTAATGAGCTCTGTGTAATGCTGCCAATATTGAATGTTGCTGATTTTGCACAGAATTACAATATATGCCCCACTGAAAGGATCACGCTGAAGGAGAAATAATAGCAAAGAGGACAAAGCAGTTCAGGCATTCATCTTTGTGCAGTATTGCTAGGTGTTCACCTTACATTTGACCTTGGCATAGTAGTTGAAATAATTAATGCATATGGCAGATAATATAAGTGATGAAGACATTCAAAAGGGGTTTTGTTTCCTATGATTTAAAGCATACAGTCACAGCATTCCCTGAACCTCAGTAACAGGCATCCTCACTTACCTTACTATTATATTTATCAGTATTCCTAAGTTTGTAATTTTTAGTTCAAATTTCCTAGTTATTGGTTGATTATATCAAGTTAGTTTGAAGCCAAATAAGAGCACAGGTGATTTCAAAGAAGGACTTTAGCAGTAATAAAATGTGAAGAATGAGATTCGCAGACTTGAGCAAGTTCAGCATGGAGTGACCAGGGAGGCGGGAACTCAAGCTCTCACCTGAGAAGAGGATGAGCTGAGTGAGGGCTGGCTCAGCCCTGGAGAAGAGGCGGCTCTGGGACAATCAAGCAACAGCCCCCCCAGACCTACAGAAGGGCGATCAGGAAGCCAAAGCTAGGCTCTTCACTGTGCCAGATGGTGTTAGGACATGAGACAACAGACACACATGAGAAGTGCAGACTGGATGTAAAGAGGAACTTTCTCCCCGTGGAGCAGAGAGAAAGAGTTCTAAAGGAAACAGGCTTGCATTGCTGCTGACAGAAACTGGTTTGCTTTGAAAGTTTGGGTATTGCTCAGCTGTACCTTTGGTCTATTTCATGTCCAGTTGAGAGCTTTGCTTAACAGTAGTGATGTATAGCTTCAAACACATAACTATAATTTGGTGGGTTTGGGTTTGGTTGGNTGCAATTTCTGTGATTTGGTGTAATTTTATGACCTTTCCACCGAATCATTATGCAGACATTTAGTGCAATAACTTGAGGAAAGATAGATTAGGAAGCTGGTTACTCACAGTCATACCTGGACTTTCCTTGCTATTCATTAACACAAGGCAGTGGACAGTCATAATGATAGAAAGTGCCATGGTCCAGGCTTGCTAATGAAAGAGAATGCATTTGAGCACAATAAAGATTTCATATATTCAGTGTGGATTCAATGTGTCCTTCAAATATTTGACACAACTGAAATTTGCATCAAAGTCACCTTGATAAAAAGGAACTGTGCCCCTTTGTACAGTGCAAAGGCATTGCTTTGCATATGTTTCAAAATGGTGTGACACAGTATAGTTATAGAATATGTATAAAAATGAGCTCTCATAACTCTCATTAAAGTCTGGACTTGGTTTTTAAAAATTCATTTCCCCTTCTTAGTTTCTTTGAGTATCCAACTTTGTTTAGTAGAACAATGAGCTGCTTCTCTTTTGTTCCCAAAGTATCCTTAGTCCTTCCTCTTGATCCATTCCAAATCAGTGTTTTTCTGTCCTTTACAATTTGTGTAACCCCTGGATTCCTGAAAGCAATAAAAATTTAAGTTTTTAAGAGAAAGTTATGATGTGCCATGCTTAGCTATCTTTCACAGATTCGGCAGAGGGAACTACTGGACCCCTGTGGTCTTGCTTGGACTAGTATAGTGCAGATTTGAAAACCACTGCCAGGTCTAGATTTCCCAACAGATTTTGAAGTCCTTAATACCAAGATTTTATTTTTCACGTATGAGTGCATGGTATATTTAGCATGGTACTATTATAAAGCAAATGCACACTGTCATAGTTGCATGGTCTACCAATACTTGCTTGCTTGTTTTGTTTTTAATCTGTTCAACCAGGTCATGTTTTGATGAATGGATATTGAGAGAGATGCATGTAAGGTAGTCCTACTGGTCTGCTAAGCACTTGGAGAGGGCTGCTTGTTAAACTGCTAAATAAAAATGTAAATTGAGATGACTTTTTCTGTTTCCTGTGGAACTGCCCTTTGTTTGGCTATTGCTGT
Organism: Campylorhamphus procurvoides; assembly: GCA_013396655.1. Classification (NCBI taxonomy): domain Eukaryota; kingdom Metazoa; phylum Chordata; class Aves; order Passeriformes; family Dendrocolaptidae; genus Campylorhamphus; species Campylorhamphus procurvoides. Next base: position 467,611 of record WBMV01001467.1, read on the forward strand.
ATTCTGTGTACCAGAGTGATTAATCTCTTTGGGCTTATAAAGTTGCATATTTTTGCCTTTGGAATAGAACAGACTGTGCCAGATGACAACCTCTATGCACAGATAACATATGTATACCATACCTATATGTTGTACCTCAGAAGAAGTATAGATGTGTTAAATACAGCTTAATATTGATTTGTTTACTGTTATGTCATCAGTTCTCTTATTTTATCATTTGCATTCTTGATTATGAGAAATATGCTGTGAATAAACAGTCTGTCTCACACCTCCTTCATTTCTAGAACTCTGGGTTTATCAAAGGTAAAAGAAACTTTCCCTAATGTTAAAAATTTGTTTTCATGTTAAAATTTGAAATTGAGTCACTTAATTGATGAGTTAAGTACTGAGGGGAAATAAATTTCTTAATAAGCTGAAATGCTGCTGTAATATAAATCATGTTCTGTCACATGCTACTTCTTACTGAAGTAACATTTAATTCTTTGCTGAAACACAAGAGCCGAACTTATCAGAAAGGTTTACGTGAAGTTAAGCTCCAGGGAAATAGCATGTACGGTTCTGATAATTTCATATATTTTCAGTCATTTTTCAAAGAATAAATGAGAAAAAGAAATATGCAAGCAAGATTATTGTGCAAAGATTTTAAGTGGTAAGGGACACTGAAATGTATCTGGAATAAAACATAATATTAAAGAAATACAATTCTGGTATTCTTTAATTTGCTTCCCATCTTTGCTGGGAAAAATTTAAATTAAGTGTAAGATCTCTTAAGTATTATTTAAATTATTATGTATATATTCAAAAAGGTAAGTTGTAGGTAGAAGTAATAACCTATATAGTGCTTATATAGTAAAATAGTAGAAAAAAATTATATAAGCTTTCCGGCATCTAAAATAGAAGCCGCAAGCTTTAAAGCGTACTACAAGTTGAGAGCTGACAATAATTTCTGAGAGATTTATTAAATTTTAGTTAAATAATTATACCATCTCTGAAAAAAATGTTACTTGACAGCAGTAGAGTTAAGGTGATGTATTAAGGTGGCAGCCTCTTAGGTAACAGAGTTCATAGTTTGTGGAACCAGAATTTAGTTGGAGGTACTAGAACTTGCCATGGAATCCATTCCTTCTGTTGACTCTGTGCTCTTGTACACACATCTTTCAGATTTTTCTAGGTTGTCTATCATTACAACCATTGTCCAAATAGCAGCTCTTGCCTCACTTGGTGTTAAAACAGAAATATGCAGTCTGTAATAGGCTCTTGCAGTTGACACATCACTTCTATTGGGGTTTATCGATCAGTGAAACAACTGGGCTCGAACCCCTTGAAATCCTATCACATCCCTTCTGTCATTTGCTTAGCTTCCAAAGGATAACTGGGTATTACTTCTGTGAACAATTTCTAGCTTCAGAAGTAGTCTGAGTCCCTTCTCTTATCTGCCATACCTCCTTGTGGATGTGTTAAGACTGTTCAAGTTCCTCTGTGCTTTGCAGCAACTTTAGCAAGACCCCAGGCCACCTGCCTCCTGCCTATCCCTGGCACATATGTCTGTATGTCAGTCATATATCTGTAAAGTCTAATCACGGATGAGTGATGGTAATGGCATGAATGCACCATATTTCTGTCTGATCATCAGTGGTAGCCTGATGTTCTGGTAAAAGACAAGGACTGCAGTTTGTCTATGATAACTTACCTAGGCCTTACCTTTGTGTCACAGAGTGAATCTACCATTTCTTTGTTGACTTGAGTCGTTTGACCTTCTGACTTGGTTAGGAAAATACGTCGTGCTTTGCTTAGCAAATGCAAGTCTAGTGGTTACTCACAAAAAAACTGGTTTGTGAAACATGTTTATACCCATTTTCTTAAGTTTCCTTTATGACAGCCTTTCCTTGAGCATCTGATCAACCATGTGGAAAGGTGATAAAGGGGAAACCCTTTCAGCCTCTCTGGCAGCCTTGGCTTAGATAGCCAGTGTAATGTAAGGTAAAAGATATCATTCCATTACCTGTTTTGTATCGTGTCTGCAAACTTCCTGTGTGAATTTATTCCTCTGGCTCTGGTATTCTTTCTTAGATGGGCTGCAGCCCCTCTCATGACTCCTTACCTACTCATACGTTTGCAAAAGTTACTGTACTGAGTTTGTATGGCAGGGTTTTGATAGTGGGGGGGTGCTACAGCGGTGGTTTCTGTGAGGAGTTTCTGGATACTTCCCCTATGTCCAATACAGCCAATACCAACTGGCTCCAAGAGGCACCTGATGCCGGCCAAGGCCAAGACCATCAGCAATGGTGGTAGCGCCTCTGGGATAACAAATTTAGGAAGGGAAAAAGCCAGTCCTCAGAGAGGACTGAGAATATGTGAAAGGAACAACCCTGCAGATCTCAAGGTCGCTAATGAAGGAGGGGGCGGAGGGGCTCCAGTCACTGGAGGAGAGATTCCCCTACATCCTGTGAAGAAGACTACGGTGAGGCAGGCTGTCCCCCTGAAGCCCATGGAGGTCCATGGGAGAGCAGATGGATGCCCAAAGGAGGCTGTGACCCTGGGGGAAGGTTGTGATGGAGCAGGCTCCTGGCAGGACCTGTGGACCCATGGAAAAAGATGCTCACACCAGCTTTGCTTTGCACATCAGCAGCTTTGCTGAAAAGACTTATGGCCCCATGGTGGTCCCGTGCTGGAGCAGCCTGTACCTTAAGGTGAGCACCCAGTGGGAGGGACCCCATGCTGGAGCAGGAGAAGACTGTGAGGAATCCTTCCCCTGAGGAGGAAGCAGCAGCATCCCCCATTCCCTGTACCCCTGCATCATTGTAGGGAGGAGGTAGAGAATTCAGGAATGAAGCTGAGCCCAGGCACAAATGAGGAGTGCAGGGGAGATGCTTTTAAGATCTTGTTTTATCTTTAATTGTCCTATGCAGATTTGATTGGTAATAATTTAAACTAATTTCCCCAAACTGATTCAGTTTTGCCCATGATGGCCATGGATGAGTGATCTCCCCCTGTCCTGGTCTTTACCCACAGGTCTTTTGTTATATTTTGTCTCCCCCATCCAGCTCAGGTGGGTAGTGACAGGGTAGTTTTAGTGGGTATCTGGCATCCCTACCACAGTTATCCCAGTCTTTCCCTTTGTCTCCATTTCTCTGTCCTTGCTGTGTGGCTCACTAGTGGTAGTATCTCCTGAGGGGTCCATCCTTTCTTCATGCTAAGGGGCCATATAACAACCAGTTACTCTCTATGCTGCTGGACTTTTTTAAGGCATCTCCAGATGCAGAAGACTGAGCTTAGTCTGCCTTCTGGCTGAAGGGTAAGGTAAATCTTGATAGTGGTCATGAAAGAGATTACAGCTGAAGTGTCTAGAGCCTGAGTCATTCTCCTCTGTGCAAACAATGTTGAGAGAGTAAGAGCAAGCAGGAGCTGCTTCACAGGATCTCTGTCAAGAGGGGCTCTTCTTGGATGACCTTTGAATGGCTGGCAGAGCTGGTGTCAGAGCTGCTCTGTAACAACAGCACAAAGCAAGGCAAAGCTAAATGTAGAGGTAAATGTGGGCCACTGCTTCTTTCAAGACTAAAACCCTAAGCTATCCAGACCTTTGGACCTGATGTTCTTGCTGAAGATGAAGCAAATGGAGCAACAACAAAGTTAGAGAAAACCTTTGTTCTTCAAAAGGACCTTGGCAGCTGTGGTGCTTTTGTATCAGTAAGACAGTCATATTTTATAAAATAAATTACAGGTCTGTTGCTTTCTTTTTGTTCTACGTTCCACATCCATTTTACCGTTACTGGTTTCCTTGCAGTGCCAGCATGTATCATTCACAGTGTCATCCGAGAGATGCTGTCTGAGCTCTTAGCATAATCTTTATTTACCTCTGAGTAAAAGTCTTCTAAGTCTTTGCTTGTTCAGAAATTTGAATACAAACTTCAGGGTAAAACTAAAAATAATCACTGTACTAAGTTAAATAAGAGAAGCAGCATTTAATGAGCATCACGAAGTATGGTGGTTATGTGGCAAAACTAAACAGGCTTGCAGAATAAATCAAATGTATCTACAATGTCTCTATGTTATAAATAAAATACTTTCTAAAAAGTGGTTTCTGTCTTATTAGGCGCTTCATTGTAATCGGTTTCTATAAAGGTATCAGCATGAAGTGAAATCATCTCATACCAATATGTCTGTTAACATCAGTGGTTTTACTAGATGCAGAAGAGATCAAAATTCAGCTGTTAATATATGATTAAGTAGCTTGTAAGCCTAACCGACACTGTGGCTTATTAAAAATTATTATTTACAAACCTGGCTGTGATTTTTACCGTGAAAGAAAATTTAATAATATTGATGCAAACTCATGAAATAGGAAAGAGACTCTTTCTATGTATAAAATATGCTCCTATGTTGTTGTAGCAGGACTTTTTGTCCCCTGTGCCCAATTTCTGATGCAGGTAAAATGAGCAAAGGAACAACATGTTCCCCTGAAATCACAGAATCACAGAGCCATTTGGAAGACTGACATGTGCCTTGAGCAATCTTGCTTTCTTTCTCACTTCCAGAGATCTCAATTTCTCTCCTTCAGGTTACTGGAGATCAAGTAATAATGTAACTTGGATGTGGTTTTCCAGTTTTTGCAAAATTTGAAAATGAGAACTTTCCACAGAAAACACCACAAGATGTATTTTTAAAGCATGTTTTTATTTGCTTTACCTTTCACAGAACAGAGTGGATTCATGTGTGCCTGTAAAATACCACATGAATATGGAAACTCCTTGTGCCACAGAAAAGTCTGGGAACTGGAAAAGATTAATGGTATAGCTAAATGATTATTAATTTCAGTAAAGATATGCCACAATTATATTTATTTAATAGAGAAAACTAATTACATTTAATTGAGTAGTGACAAAATAAAAAAGCTTTTGTAATGGTTAAGTCCTGTTTATTTCTGTCCAGACATTCAAAACATTGTTTTACAGAATAATGATCTTTTGTTTTGGCAGAAACCCATAAACATGTAAGCAAATAAGAAAGTTTTAGAGACTAGCAGTGTTGAATAACTTTCTTTGGGGGATTTTAAAATTGCTATCTTTTAAAAAAATGGCTTTTCATGCAGCATTCAAGGCATTAATTTGCATTGAACTATGGAAATTGCCCGGGTAGCATTAAAAAGGGAAATGAATTGCTAAAGCTAAGAATTCCCAGAGAGATTATGTACATGAAACCTGACACTACAAGTGAAATTTCTGAGATTATTGGAATAATGCTATGAAGTTCTCTTTTAGAAATTCAGAAAATGCTGTATACTTAGCATCCTAGGCCTTTTTACACTCTTTCCTTTGTGAAGAAAAGGTTTCTCAGAGAGAGACGAAGTGGTCTCTCCTTTAATAATGATGGTGCAAGAAGGGAGTTCAGGTTATTATTCTTTCTGTCATCTTAATTGTTGTTTAGCAGATAATAATGAACACTAGATAATTTTTTTTTTGTAGATTAGTCCTTGCACTTGGCCACCTATCTCAAGTTCCCTATTAATTTCATCATCAATTTCGTATTTGGTGGGTTGGACCGATTGCTGTTTGTAGATATGCTTAAGTGATACCTGCTTGCTGGGTTGGAAATCCATGATAGTGTCCAAGTAAAGAACCTGTTTCTCATACCATGACAGATTTATTTTTCCATGAGTGCATTGCTAACATTAAAAAAAATAAATAAATTTAAGGGATCTGATGTAAATCACTGCTAGCAGTCACCAGTTGCTTTACCTCCACTTTCCAGCATCTCTCATTATTCACCCAGTCCCACTTTAGTTTTGCTTCTTAAACTGTCCCTGGCTTTGACACAGAGCCTTTTTCTATGCAACAGACTGTCAGCCTTTCTTTATCTCTGAGCAAAAGAATGTTACCAAAAAGGACAGAATTTTTTTCCTACCTGGCTTATAGTATCTTAATTTTACTCTATAAAATTATCTCTCATTAATTCTAATATTAATGAATTAAGCTCTGAAAATATTTTTAAGTCTAAGATGCCTTCTAAAATAAAATACAATTATCCTGAACTATATTGTTTAATTTATTACTCTTGCTCATAAAAAGCTATCAAACATGGCTTTCTCTTTTAAACCCTTTCTGGTTAATGTTTCTTGTATAAGAGACAACCAGGTATGAAAGTAAGTTTTGAATTAAATAAAATTTCCTCATAAAAATAAGAAAATTTGAATTGATTAATTTGAAAACTATGAAGATTTCTTGTCTGATAAATTAAACTGAGATTCTTGATTTGTACTCTAAGAGAAACAAACAAGGGGAATGAAAAAGATCTAGACATAAGAAGATCAGCTTTATTAGGAAAGGCAAAAATGATTCTGTAGTTGAAATATATCAGGAAAGATTTCTTAAAGGGGATATGTAGAATGAACTGTATCTACAGTCATTGTGTGTCAGAAGTTTTAAAAAGAACTAGCTAAAGTGCTAAAATTATCAACAAGGTAATAATGTATTATTGACTTTTCTGCAGACCAGTCCAGAGATAAATCTATTAAGACTTCTGAATATTTTCATCCTTAGTCCTGATATATCACCACTAAGAGCACTAGATTTCTGTTACTGTCTGTATCAGTGATGGAAGATTTATTACCTGTATTTACAGTAAGAAAAGACTTCTGAAAATTTTTTTAAAATGCCATGTGACTCTCAAATGTGCTACTATGTCACAACTGGATTAAGCTATATCAGTAGCTTTTTCTAAAGTCAGGAATATTTTAATTATCAAGAAATATCTGCAGATTAACAAAATGCTATTGATATTTGCAGAGACAACCTTTGTTTGCCTCAATATTTCTGCTTTTTTTTTTCTCTTTTTTCCTTTCCAGGGCACAATATAGAACTATGATAGCAACCGGAGGAGTCATAACAGGACTGGCTGCCTTAAAAAGGCAAGACTCTGCCAGATCTCAGCAACATGTAAACCTTGCCACAGCACCAGCATCTGAGGAGAAAAAACCAGTTAGACGCCGGCCCAGGACAGATGTTGTAATTGTTAGGGGGAAAATCCGTCTCTATTCTCCATCGGGTTTCTTCCTGGTTTTGGGAGTGCTTATTGCATTCTTTGGAATTGCAATGGCCATCCTTGGATACTGGCCCCAAAAGGAACAGATTGTAGGATCTGAAGATAATCTATCTGTAAATGAAACCCAGATCCTGAGAAGCCAAGGAAGCATTTTACTTCGCTTCTTTGAGCAGCATGTGCACTCAGATAAGATGAAAATGCTGGGCCCTTTTACTATGGGCATTGGAATCTTCATTTTTATTTGTGCAAATGCCATTCTACATGAAAACCGTGACAAGGAAACAAAAATAATACACATGAGAGACATATACTCCACTGTAATAGATATCCACACTCTGAGGATAAGGGAACAAAAGCAGCTGAGTGGTAACTTCACCAGTTTATTGGGGGAAGGAGAACTCAGGCAGAGCGGGAGCTCATGTGCATCACGGCTGGCTGCGAACACAGTTGCACCTTTCTCTGGCTTCAAGAGTAATCTTAGAATGGATAGTTCTGCTGAAGAAGATGAGATTACCCTAAATGAAGATAGGACCACTAGTAGCCTCCTGCCACCTTTGCTGACTGAACAGTCTGGTTCAGTCTTTGGACTTTACCCTCACTCCAATAAGGCTTCAGATGACAAAAACACTAATTCTATAAAGTGTGAAACAAAATCCATTGTATCATCTTCCATTAGTGCTTTCACACTGCCAGTAATTAAACTAAATAACTGTGTCATCGATGAGCCCAGTATAGACAACATAACTGAGGACTCAGAGATCACTAGGAGTCAGTCTAGAAATCTGTCAATGGATTCTCTGGCCATTCCACTAACTGATACCAATGAATCCTACAGACCAGCTGCTGCCATGCTGCCAAGACACAATTCATTTGTGGACGCTCCATCTGATCAGTTCAAAACTTCTATGACTCTTGGACCAAGCACAGGAAAGCTTTTATCTCCTGGTGCTGCCAGGAAGCAGTTTGGTTCCAACACATCTTTGCATCTTCTGTCTTCACACTCCAAGTCCTTGGACTTGGACAGGGGTCCATCTATGCTCACTGTCCAAGCTGAACAAAGGAAACACCCCAGCTGGCCCAGACTGGATCGGAGCAATAGCAAAGGATATATGAAACTAGAAAACAAAGAGGATCCAATGGATAGGTTACTTGTGCCACAAGCAGCAGTTAAAAAAGACTTTACTAATAAGGAAAAGCTTCTTATGATATCAAGATCTCATAATAATTTGAGTTTTGAACATGATGAGTTTTTGAGTAACAACCTGAAGCGAGGAACTTCTGAAACAAGATTTTAATATTTAAATTGCAATTTAGATGTCAAACAGTATTTTTTAAAAGAGCATTTTGACAAGTGTTTCCTTTTCATTGAGACTCTACAAGCCTGTTTTTAACCAAATGCTTAATAGCCCATTAAAATTGACTTTTGCGAACAGAGATCTTCATCTTTGTAATGTCAAGAGTTTCTTGTCTTGGTAATATACAGCTGCAATACTGTACATTATCATTGCTTGGACAGTTTTGTTACAACTGATTCCAATGATTCCCAAGTAATTGTTTCTTTTGTTCTATATGAGCATGTTACTTTTATCAGTTTGACTCCAGAAGACTGCATTAGGAAAAAAAGCTCAATTTATTTGCAAGTTCTCTTTATTTAAAGACTGCAAGATTCTGAAAACAGGGCTTGTGGTCTAGGATGGGAAGAGACCAGGAGAACATACTGGAATTGTGAAATCCAGGCCTTTATTCCTAGGTGTTGTCTTTCACATGCAGGACCTCTTGGTAACTGCAGTCTTGCCATTGTCATTGTGAGAAACTTGTTTACATATTGGGGTGGGTGGATAAAAAAGAGTGGGTATAATTAAAACCATTTTTGTAAGTTCATTGTAATTGATCAAGCTGAATACCGGTGTTGTGAATTATTAACTATGCTTTGTACAGTAATCTTTCTACATCCATTGTAACTTAATCCTGTAATTCTGTAAAAGCATATATAAAGTAAGAAATCTGAAAATTCAGTTCTCTACACCACTTTGATTGGCAGCAGTTTTAAAATCAAAATAGAAAGAATCAATTACTATCATAGGAACATGATGAATGGTAACAGGATTTTAGTATAATAAGATGATATTGTGGCATGCATCTGAAGACAATAATGGAAAATTAATATATTGCCTCTCATAACAACAGCAAGAAGCTAAATAACTAGATTTCTGTGTTTGAAATACTGACTCAAAGTACACAATTCAATATGTGCATTAACATAGTATGAAAGCCCCTTGCCTAAATTTTGATTTACATATTTCACATAGTTACTGATGTAATGGTTCACTGAAGGCTTAGCTGTGGCAATTTGAATTACAGAATTTTGCAAAAGGAAATGGCATTTAAAACAATGTTTTTCTCAGCAAAGCAATCTTCACAGTTGACAGGTATTGCTAAAGAGAAGGAGAATTTGAATGTGTGTGTCAGAAGGTTTTCATGTATTTCATTAAGGTCTTTAGGCCATGATCCTGCCATGACAGCCATGCTAGAGAATGTCGCTTCAAGCTGCAAGGCTCACCTAACAGGTTGTTGGTCTTACTTTGTCAGATTTGATATATTCACTTAACCTAAATACTCAGGAATTATTTTTAATGGCTTTTCCCCAAAAAAATCAAGCTTGTTAAAATGTTGTTATTCCTCAATTACTTTGGTTATGAATGATCAAAGATAAAAATGCCCTCTTTTTTTTTTTTTTAAACATTCAGCTCCATATTTCAACTGTGCAATGTTTATGTAACAGGAGCGTTACTTGCTCAGTGAGTTGAGGCATAGCGTTAACTGTTAGAACCTCAAGCCTATATATTGTAACAGAGTTGGCTAAATATTTTGCTATGAAGCTTTTAATAACTTTCTGGTTTGTGTTCTTAAGACATTTGGTATTTTTTGCAATAAAATATCTATCTACACATATTTGTTGTCAGACCTGTTTTTTCCCCTATGACCTCAAATTTTGCTTATCAAAGTATAATTAGGTATCATAACATTGTATATAATATTGTGCTTAACTTATTAGCCTCCCACTAGATATTTTGTCATGACTAATTAATATCAGTAACATGACTACACATGTAAAGGTTGAATGGTTTTTGTGCCCATGTAATGTGAAATGGACTCAGGGTGGTTTCAATACAAGGAATTTTTGTATAAAAAAGAACATCCTGTTCTTTTTAGCTTGACAGTAAGTATTCTTATAAAAAGGGGAAACGCTATGAAAGACATGAATGATGTAAGCTTTTTATTTCCTTAATAGCTACATTAAATCATAACTTAAAAGGCTCCTTTTCACGCAAGGTGGGAATGGCAGTCCCTTTGTAAGTGTAGCAGGACATGAGGTTTTAATTTTAACATGGATAACAGGTACTGAAAAATGTACTCTGGAAAAATTTACTAAGGTAAAGCTACCAACTTAAAGCACCATACAAAGAAACTCTGTGGATGAAAGACCAACTACAAAAATATTCCCAAATTACCCTAAAATGTAGAATTTCATTCAGATAATCATAGGACTGTTGAGGTTGAAAAAGACCTCAGGAGGTCATCTTGTCCAACCCCCTGGCTGAGGCAGGACCCAGGCCATGTGGAGATGGTTTCTGCAAAACCCCAAGGAGGGAGAATCCACAACCTCCCTGAGCAACCTGTAGCCATACTTGGTCACTCTCACAATAAAAGAGATTATCTGATGTTCAGAGGGACGCTCCTGTGTTTCAGTTTGTGCTTGCTGCCCCTTGTCCTGCCACTGGGCAAAGACTCTTTCCAAAGCGTGGCTCCTCCTTTTTTTGCACCACCTTTCAGTATTTACACATTGATAAGATCCTCCTGAGAACTGTCTAGGCTAAACGGTCCCAGCTTGCTCAGGCATTCCACATAGGAGAGATGCTTCAGTCCCTTCATCCTTGTGGCCATTAACTCAACTGGTTCCAGTATGTCCAAGTCTGTCTTGCACCGAGGAGCCCAGAACTGGACCAAGGACTCCATGTGTGGACTCGTTAGTGCTGTTTAGAGGGGAAGGATCACCCCCTCGGGGTTAATGTAGGACATTGCATAGTTTCAGAGTCCTTTGGTAGTTCCAGCTCAAGCTCAATTTGGGTAAACTTGTAGACGTTCAAAAAGCCTGAACATACGTGGCAGTCAGAAACTGCATTAAGACAAAAATGTCTGAACCCTCTGCAATACACGGGGAGAGTCAGGAACCTTACACTGGCCAAAATGTCAGCTGTGTGCAATTGGCAATTAAGTAACTTATGAGGATGACAGCATGTCTTAAATTGTATCATTAGGGTATAAATAGCAATTCAAACTGTTTCTGATACAGTTCACAGACTTTTTTTTATTAGTATTTCATTTCCATTATTGATGCTCTGTTCAGCCTCACAATGAGTTTTTCATGTACACTATAGGGTGAAAAAGAAACCAAAGTGAGGAAGTTTAAAACTAGTTTTGTCATCAGAGGAAATAATTGTGCAGCTACACTACAAGCCTTTTCATGGGATAAGCTAAACCTTACATCTATCCGGAAGAAATGTTATGGTATTGCATCCTTTGTATATAATAACTCCAAAAGGAAATAATTTAGGTTGTGCAATGAGTTTGCTCCTTCCTCTGTCTGAGACGATTAAAAAATACATTTTCTACCTCTTAGGTAAGCATCTTAATCACTACCTATGTATCAGACTGATTTTTAGGTCTGTCCTGCCCTCCTGGGTAAAACTCATTTATTAGGCAATAAGGAGCAGGACTCTGTTAGACAGACTGATAGAGCATAAATGCTGGGTTGCATTGTCTCTTCCAGGATTTCCTCTGTATTTTACATGAAATGGTTGCTGGGTAAAATCCTTGAAACAGGGTCTGGATTCTTGCCAGGTTGATACTTTAACTACTCCCTGGTGGGCCCCATTTATTCTCCCTGTGAAGCAATGAACCAAGCACTTCTGGCAGAGCAACACCAAGTTCAGCAGGAGGGACTGGCAAATGCTCCAGGTGCTCAACTGCACATGGCTTAATGGGTGGGAAGGCATGAGCTTTCTCAGCAGCAAAAGGACCTTGGCACAGCATTACCCATCCATGTGGCTGTCATGGGACTGGAGCTGTGGAAAGGATGGGAACGGGAGCTCGCACCTTCAGTAGGGTTTTGAAAGGAAATGGAATTTAATATTAACTGCGCAGAATTTTTGAGGCTGCCATTTTTGGAGATAGACATCTACAACTGCCCTACCTCTTATATTACCTAAATAATTTTGGAGTTTTTTACAACCATATCAGAGTGCTATTCTCAGATATAAAGTTGATTTTGCTTATCCTTAAAATGCAGCATTGCTACTTCTTTAGTTCCTGCTGAGTGAAGTTTGGGAAATAGGATTAGCCTACAGCAGCAGTTTTCTCTCTGAAAAGGTTTTCGTGCAGCTTGTAGAGTTCCTGGATTGCTTTAGTCTTACACCCTTAAACTATTTCTTTATATGAGTCCTTTTGGACCCTTTCCAGGAACTTCTGCCTTCATCTTCCCAGTAATCCTTTTTTTGGATAATTTTCCTACTACATATGGCATTTTGGTGAGCACATAGAAACCTTTTAGCAAGACTGTGCATATATATGAGAATGCAAACAGAATAAATAGCCTATTATAACGTAGGAGTGCTTCAATTAGTATGATGTACCTACTCAAGGGTAAGTTCATGCCCTTTTTTTAAACCTTTTTCAATTAAACTCAAGAGTGAATTAATTGCAGTTATCATAGTTATCATGTTTAACTTTCAGGTGACACTTATTAACTCTTCCATCAATGTTCTATGTATGGGCATGTTGCTTTGTATTTTAGGACTTAGTATTTCAAATTAACTTCTCTGGAGTATTTTATATGTTCAGTAAAGCCCAGTTTTTAATAGTATTTGTCTGAATACTATTGGTTGGCAGAATTACAACCCCAAGTCTCATGAGGAATGGAAATGGGATAATTAGAATACTTTTATTTTAGAGTAGTGCGGCCAGGAGGTCAAGAGAGTTGATTGTGCCCCTTTACTCCACTCTGGTGAGACTCCATCTGGAGTTCTGCATCCAGCTCTGGGGTGCCCAGCACAGGAAGGACATCAACCTGTTGGAACAAGTCCAGACAAGGACCACCAAATTGATTAGAGGGATGGAGGAAAGGCTGAGGGAATTAAGATTGTTTGGCCTGGAAAGGGGAAGGCTTCAGAGTGATCTCATTGCTGTCTTTCAGTACCCGAAGAGGACTTACAGGATAGATGGAACAAGGCTTTTTACAAGAGCCTGTAGTAACAGGACAAAGTGGAATGGGTTCAAACTTAAAGAGAATAGGCTTAGATAAGATACTAGGAAAAAATTCTTTACTTGAAGGTGGTGAAGAACTAGAACAGAATATTCAGAGAAATAGTGGATGCCCTATCCCAGGAGGTGTTCAAGGCCAGGTTGGATGGGGCTCTGAGCAACTTGATCTAGTGGAAGGTGTCCCTGCCTATGGCAGGGGGTTTGGAACTAGATGATCTTCAAGGCACCCTTCCAACCCAAATGAAATAAACAATAAAAACCAACTAAACAAAAAACCAACAACCAACAAAACCCCAAATAAACAAAACCAAAAAGAAAACAATCAACCAAAGAAAAAAAAATAGTTCATTGAAATTGAAATATAGTATCTCACTGTATTAAACAAAAAAATATGGATGCATAATCTGTTGTCTTATTCAGGATAGCACTACAGAAATATCCAATCCATTTCTGAATGCCACTAAGTCCTTCGGTTCACTAATATTGTTTATATGAACTACTGCAGATTAATTATGAGTTGCCAGTAGATATATTTCCCTTATCAGTTGGCAGTTGTTATCAGGACTGTGATTTCATTGCACCAGCCAACCTGTTAAAAAAAGGGCTCCAGGAATAACCTGAAATCTGTTGTAAATATATTGATATTTTGTGTGTTTTTTGTGATATTTTTAAAGAAATTCGTCACTTGATTTGCTCAGAGCTATCCTGTGATTCATGGTGCAACCAATTTAGCACTTAGATCTTTTTGTTCTCAGAATAGGTTTCTACTTTGTAGACAACACTGTATCTGTTTTTAGCCTCTTAATTATATGGGGGTTTTCACTTTTTATATTATATTCCATTTCATTCCAGCCCATTAGACAATTCAGTTTCCCTTCTGATCTTTTTTATATCGATGGCAGTTACCTACTCTGGCTAAATGGGCAGTCAGTGCAACCCAATAGATCTGTGCTTGCTGCCAGGGTCCCGTTTTCCATCCTGGTTGCATTTTAGAGGGTTTGTTTGATTAGCTCACACCTGGGCTGGATGGCGACTGGAGTATGTTATAGCATCCTGGAGGACATCTCCTCATTTATTCTCCTGTGAAAGGAACCCAGTGTGTGCAGTGAGATTACTCTTTGGCATGAACTTAAGTGTGGTATGTGAGGCCAATTTAGAGATTTATTTCAAAGGAGTGCTGTGGACCAGGAAAAAGCACCTTCTTTAGCCACACCCTTAGTAACTTCTGAGAATTGCATCAGCACAAATGTACATTTTTCTTAAATCTGATATTAAATGCTATTCGATAAGATTAATTTCATGCCAGATCCTTTAAAAACTTCACTAATGACCTCCCTGAAGCCTTACATATCCCCTACCAGCCCAACTTGTCATCTCATAATCTGGCAATTAATACTTAGCCTGTTTTTCCTCTGAATTCTCTTCTCCAACTTAGCTAATGATTTCACTTGTGCTACTGTATAAAATACATTGCTAAAGTCAGAGCAATGAAATCTACGGAATATTTTCCCCAGAAAATTATTATTTCAAAAAGATATATCTGTTTAGTGGGGTGTGATCTATCTTTGGCACATCCACTTGGCATTTTACCCTGTTTCCCATTTTCATTCTTATGTTTAGTGCCTCGGATTTTTTCTTTTTTTCTGAAGTCTTGCATACTACCTCTGTCTTATCTTGACAGGTTTGCAAGCAGACAGATAACTTCTCCTTCTTTCTGAAGGAGAAATTTTCAATTTCATAAATACATAAATTTAAAGGATTACTACTTCTAACATATATTTCCCTCCTTCTCTCTGTCAACTCAGTAGATTTATTGTAACCCCTTGCTATGATGTGTTTCATGTGCCAATTTTTTCTGTCTTGAAGATTATGTATCCCCACACAGTGAGAGCATTCAGGGCTTGAATTTTCATTCATTTTCCATTTTCTCCGTTTCTTTCTTCCTTCCATTTTCCACACTTTTCTATCTCCTGTTTCCACATATTTTTCCCTACTAGTGATTTTGCATTTTCTATTTCTAGTACAGTTAAGGTATCTGAAAAAATGAGGCAAAGTATTTAGTTAACATATAGGCTTTATCTGGAACAAACTTGACACTTAGTGGGTTCCTTGGGGATTGCTTAATGTTAAAATGAGTTAAAGGCTGGCTGAATGTGACACTTTCTGCTTTGTTTGCAGTGTGTTGCCACATTCACTGATCCATTGCATATGTTTTCTCCCTGTGTTTCCTCACTTATGGAGGTTTTATTGATATAATTTTGGTGACACGGTCATTAATCCAGCTGGGCCTGTAATTATCTCCAAAAGTTTTCTACAGTCAAAGTATATATTTGTGTGCTGTTGGTTTAAAAAAGGGCCTGCCTTACCTGACAGCCAAAACACCAGCCTGGCTGACTTCAATATCTTGTCTTCTGAAATTGTCAACATTTGTTCAAAAAAAGTCAACACTTTACTTGGAATCCCACTGTAATTTACTCTTTTTGTATAAAGTTAATTGGATCAGCTTATGAGCCCTTCAGTTTCTAGGAGTATCATGTCTATGGAACACACAGTGCTTAACAAAAGCCAGTTGGTATTTGCTTCAGCAATTATTTGCGGTAGAGATTTGTTGGCTCTTGTACCTAGGCATGTTTCTACTCAATTGTCATGACCACGATTTCCTCAGTCTTTTTTTCTGGGAAATTAAGTTTTATACAAAGCAAAGGTAAAAATTCATGGTAAAGACAATGTTTAACTTGGCTAACATACACTTCTGCTTTTTAGCTCAGTCATCACAGGAAAAATATTCCTCTGTCTTCTGCCTGCTTATCTTGATTGGAGATCTTAAATATTTGTCCAGTATAATTCTGAAAGTGGTGAGCCAAAACCGTATGCCCAAGTTGAGACTATGACTACTGTGTGGACTTAATGGAATATACTACTTGCGGTAATAACTGCTATAGTTTCCTAAGAGGAGTTGCAAAATTTCATTTTTTAGTCAGCTAAATATGTATTTTCACTGAGCTGCCTTCGCTGAGAAGTGGCTTGCTTTTCTGTGTAAGTGCAGTTTTGAAATGATCGCCATACAGAAGTACTTCACCTAACTCTTTCCAGGGTGCATTTCTTAGCATTTTTTCAGAAAAAAATATATACATTTAGGCATGTTGTATTCCACCTTGAAGGAATGTTGCTCCAGTTTGTTGCAATTACTGTCTTACTGCAGTAACTAGTTTTCTGATGGTCTTTATTGATTCAAATAAAATTATGTGAATGAAAAATAGGAAGATCAGCTACTCTCAAACAGAGGGTACAATACAGTCAACTCATCTGGCACCTGCAGAGAATTCATTATAATTTTAACAGATGGGAAGCACTCTGATATATGAGGTGAGCATATTGTATTATCTCCAGCAAACAAGTGTTCTTTATTATTTCTTTATAGAGACTAGGAAGAGGATTAGATTTATAACTTAATTAAATGGCAGTACCCTTTGATTCTTGTGTGGAGGAGTCAGGTGAATACAAGAGATTAGGAGGGGTTAGGAATTAATGAAATGGACTTTAGATTCTCATTAAACTATGCTTTCTAAATCTGTATGCCTTATAACTAACACTGAAGTGCAGGCCTCTTGCTTATTGTCGCGGAAAACAGTCCTGGTCATTTTGCTAAGGAAGAAAATACACGCATTTCTTGTCCATTGAATTTTTGAATGAATGCTTTTATTTTTATGGCATTGTTACCTATCTCACTGTTATATAGTTTTGCAAAGTTTTTGTGCCTTATCTTAATACCTCATTTTACTCTTACTACGCTTTCCTTTTGCAGGTAGAACTGGTTAGGGTATTTCTGGAAGTCGTTTAGAACTCTCCGATATTTACAGTTACACCTATATCCCTTTACAGCAATGCTTTAGTCTGTGGTGTCATAATTGGTGTAAAATGACTAAATCTTACCTGCCAACATAAGGGACAGATTCCTTCTCCCTTCTTCCTTCCCACCCTTTCCTCCAAAATCCCACTCCCTAAGCAGCTATGGTCAATCAGATAAAGAAATGAAAAAAAATACCCATCGGCAGAAACAGCTACAATAGCAAAAAGTCCTTGTAGCAAACAGGAGCTGGATCAGAGAGCTGGTCTGCTTCAAGGCTTACCTGTGTAAGAGCACAGGAAGAACCAGACTGCCATGGGAACAGATTGGCTTCAGCTGACTGTGAACCTCACTGTCTCTTCCTAATATCACAGTGACTCAGATGAATTGTGATTTTGGATAGCACTAATAGTCTAATTTTTTTAGAGAAACGTAATGGACAGGCTGTGGCATTTATAGCTGCTCTGTGAATCTATGGACTACCTGTCTGTGATTTTCTGTCTGTATTTACCCTTTTAAATTTCTTTCAAGCATCCAGTTTCTTGATGACTGTGTATGAATGAGCACAACATTTGCAGAAATTAAAACGCATTCCTGAAAAGAAGAAAGTTTACTTGATTATTGGTAAGTCATTGATTCAGCTTCTGTTCTGTTGCTAAAGGTGCTTCTTAATGACTGTGTGTTCATAATGGTCAATTACTTTCTCCTCTGAGATCTGCACATCTTAATTAGTTTTCCAGACATAAAGCAGATGGAAAAAATGTACCCCGAGCCCATCTATGTCTTACTGTCCTCCAAAACATAATGAAAGGTTTATTTTTTAAAATTAAATTATTTAACTTGAATCATGTGCTAGATCATATATGCATATGAATTTACAAATGTAGTCATATACGTATATACACACAACATTTGTTACTGGATCTGGAAGCTGATCTGCTTCAGACTATTCTGCTTTTGTTCCTTAGCAAAGATAAACAGCATGGTGCAAGTGAGTGGGGAGAGGAAGACTCTTGTGTCCAAAATGATGGGCTGCCTTTATTAATTACTGCCTCAGTGGAAGTAAGCACAATTAATCATTAAAGCAAAGACTTAAAAAAGTGTGAAAATTATTGTGATTAAAGGGCCATAAAAAGAAGGCTAGCACCCCAAGTCTGAGTGTGGGAGGATGCAGCCTAATACATCACCAAACTGAGTCTTGAAGAATTCAAGCAATTCAGAATTATCCAATTCTCTGACTTTTGAAAGCAAGGTGATATATCTGATTTCATCATTTTTGGAGAACCCGAGGGGGAAAAAAAGGGTTAGTGCACTCAATCAGAAAGAGATCTGTTGCTGGCAGTAGACTTGGATAGTCCATTGCAAACACATTTCCTCTCATCACACATTGTTCCAGATGGAGTGATGCTTCTTCCTCATAAGAGAAATAAGGGGGAACATGTTAGTAAGAGGAATAGGTAAGTAGCAATACGTTTGTTGACATAAACCTGTTCTTTAACAGAGTTCGATAGTAAACGTGACCGCCGTCTACCAAAATTTGATGGCAAAGTACACTTCATTATTTACTCCACAGAGGACAGGGTGGGGTAAAACTGCCAGGGAGACCCTCTTGTTGAGTCATGGTGTTCAGGAAGGACTCTCTTGTGTTCCAAAGTCTTTCTCAGAGGGGAGTTTAGCTACAGCTGGATCCAGAATTGGTCTACAGTTTACGTCTAAAGGATTATGTGTACACAACCAATCCTTTATATCACTGAGCTAATATTTCACATAAGTTTAGCATCACTTACCAAGAATCTGTTGTGGTAAAGAATCTCTCAACCTTGAGAAGTAATCTTAATAGTTATCCCTGCTCACAAGAAGATCCTGGCACACAGCTGTGCAGGAGAGCTCGACAGGCCCTGGGCTGTTCACTATTTACAGAGCAAGATGATTCACTCACAAGCATATTTCCACCCAGCAAGACGTCTGGGTCACCATTCCAGACAGCCCTTGTGTGCCATGCTGCCATCCATCCCCCAAAGTTCAGAGGAAGTGGAATGCAACATTCACAGTCCACACTAGTGGTTAAAGCATAAGCAAGGGAGCAGCACACTGCCACAAACAGCAATAACAAAAAGCAAAAAACTCTTAAGAAGACATAACTTCCTTAATATGTGGTATAAATCATTATTAATATACAGGTTTCCAAATTCCCTGTGGGAGAAGAAATCATTACTCTTTCCTTTTGACATCCTGGAACTGAAAGCTGTGTGCTGGCTGGAAAGTGATAAGAACCACTGAACTTCCCAACACACATTTGTTGCCTCTTTGAGTCATGTGTCTGAGAAGATATGGGGCTGAGACTCCTTGCAGAGTGAGTATTTATCAAAATAAACGGTAAATTTTGTGCACTCACACTAGTTTCTCTTCTTCCCATATCACAGTAGAGAAACTGTGCACAAGCAGGTATGATGTTACTGGTCTTTGGCAGTCTATTTAGTTGTGGGCAGCTTGAAAGGCATTTAAATGTATATTTAAATAATTGTAATCATATTGTAATAGAATAATATTTTGCAACATAAAAATTGGAGTTTATACAAATGACAGTCATGTAAACCTCAGGCATAGTCCTGGCTTTTCAAATGCAGATGAAAAGTGTCTGGTAGGGACAAGGTGTCAGCTTCACCTGACACAGGCCAGGTTTGTGGCTTGTGAAACTCCATGAGACATGACACACTAGTCTGGATCACGGTTATAAACTTGGTTTGTAGAAAAAAAGACTGTGCTTTTCACTGAACTGAACAAATAATTAATTAATTATAGCTAAACTTATTTTCAAGGATATTATTCACATTTGCTTTTGATAATATGAACACTTAAAATTACTTTTACCACAGGTGCCAAGATAAGCAACGTGTGAGTACTCATGGAAGCACACACAGAGATCATGACCGCAGTCCAGTTTACCTTAATTTTCAAATTAACATCTACAGAAAAGAAAAACTGTTTTGCAGTTTAGATTTCTTCATGTGATCTATCTAAGGAAAGCTTTTGTATTGAATAAAATATAAATTCAGAATAAACAAACACATGCAATGGGAGATGAAAAGGATTTGTGTTATTTAAAATCTGAGCATAGCAGGCTCATGACTCTCTTGAAAGGGAAAATTCGATCTGCTGAGGTTGACAGATTCTCTATAACTGCGTAAGATCACCCAGGCTGAGTGCTATGACAAGGATGATGGATCATTTCTAGGTGTTCAGAAGGCTCAGCTATAACCTGCAACAATATTTACCTAAATGCCCTCCTAAGCAGCCCAGAGCCTGGTTTAGTGAAGTGCTTTGCTTTTATTGCCTGTACATTGCTTTGTTCCTGAATGAATAACAGTGTCTGCTAGTATTAAAACATAAGCCCATTCAAAACTACAGATGTTAGTAGGACAAACGTGGTCATATTTTCATTACCTTACCTCATTTTCCCCCTTAAGGTAGTATAGCCTTTTGTCTTACATTTTGAAGGGTTTAGAAGCAAATGATGCCATAGACAAATAAAAGTTAAATGACTTTTAAAACCAGCTTCTCTGAGATGAAGCTCTGTCACAGAACTTGTAGAAATTGAATGAAAATTATTTTGAAAGGCTCATGCCTCTTGTCAAAACCCACATTCCTGAATGAATTCTGAATAAGTTGGGTAGAGTGGAAAGACATAAATATCACCAGCTGACAGAATTAGATACATGCCATTTTAGAGAGTGGATAAATTATACGGACAAGTTTGAAACAAGGATTTTTCATGTTTTTTTTACTTATAGAATAGAAGCTGTTGCAGAAATGTATCCTAGCCCCCTCTTTGCTGCATACAACTGCTTGAAACATATTTCTTTTTAATTTTTGCAACTGGTCAGAAGAGTTAGAATGGTAGTATCTCTTCATAAATGTGTAGGCTTCTCCATATCTGTTCATCAATAAGCATCCCCAGAATATAAATGCAACTGGAGTGTCCTGTTTTTTTCAATGCCTTTCTAATAATAGGGAAAACCCAATAAGTTAGTGGTAAGAAAGAGTCTAAAACAGATTGAAGATCCTTTAGTTATTTCATATATGTGGCTAAACTATAACAGGCAATAATGTTTTATTGTCTTGGAAACATTATGTACATTGGGAACTTTATAAAGGTGGAAAAAGCTTCTATTCAATATCTGTGGTTTGGATAATAAGGTTTACATCTGTATTGGGCACAGGTCTTCACATAGTCAGCCGTATCTCCTGCAAATCCAGTAGATGATACTACAACTGATTCATCTATCTTAAAATGACATTGAGTTTCTACCAGAATTGTAGAAAACGTCAGTTTCTGGACTTCTAACTAATAACATGGGAAAAGCTAAACAGTATCAGAAAAAGCAATACCAACAGAACTGGCATGATCCAGACCCTGAAATTATCATCAAGTTTCCACTTAAGCTTGTCTCTCTCTCTGAATCAGCACAGTTCAGTTTACATTAAATTCCTGAGTTTTCTTTTGTTACTCAAGCCTGTGGGCATCATACTAAAGCTTAGAATGTAATACATGCCTTTTTCAGGATGAAGGAACCATCTGTTTTTTCTCCTACTCAAGTAATACTGACAAAGGACATATATAACTGCTGCAATGTTATCTGAAAGGAAAACAACATTTGCTTTCTCCAAGGAATATAAATAACATATTGAAAAGTATATGAACATCCACAGCATGCATGTGGTTGGATATAGCAGAAATGTAACTAGTTATGGTAGTGAAATTTCAATGTTCTGTTAGTGGGAATTGAGGTTTGTATTCCCTTTTCCCTTAGCCCTGTCACCTTTCTCTATTTCCTGTCACTGTGAATGTTGGCTTTAATAAACAAGAAAATGAGAGGGAATAATTTTGCGCCGCAGACTGTCTAAATCCTTCCTGTTTCAGACATTTGTCACTCCAATTTCTACCCTTAAATTAACTGTCTTTTCGTCTAGACATTGACCGTCCTTTTCAAATTTGGGATGTTTTCAATAGGAGCACCAACATCCCTAGTTGCTCACGGGGGAGAAAGGATTTAATAGGTACTTAAGGCAATGCAGCAACGTCAGGGTCATGGCATAAAACTCAGTCAGAGCAGTGTGCCTGGCACTCTTCTTGCAGTAAAGCCTTTCCATTGCAAGAATGGCTAAGTTAATTTTTTCATTGTCATTCTACTTCTGTTACAGAATTTCTGCTTATCCTTAATAGCCTGCACCTTACAAGTGAGATCACAAGCCTCAGGCTCCAGATATCCTTAGAACAAAGGTGACACCAAAGACAGTGCATGCTAGAAAACACATTAGTAACTGTTAAAGATGTCTTTGTAGAATCCAATATATAAGTTCATTTTGTTCTTAAAGGAATGAGCAAAGGAAGAAATTTGGCTTTGTAGCACCTCTGGAAAATTAAACCAAATAGTTTCTGAAGGATTCACAGAACTGTCACTATGAGCATTCATAAACCCAAGAACTGACGCTATTGGCAGTATTTCTAAAGCAGCCACAATAAACCCACAAAACACCTCATGTGCAAACAAAAGAGCATTACTCACATTTCATATTAAAAAAGGCAGAAGTCCATTCAGTTAATTTTATCTTGTTTTACTTTTCCTCGGTTTAAATGCTGTGTGTGGTTTGCTTACTGTTTAGCTCCCCTGTGGACACCTGCCTGGCATTGCCTGATTTCCTTACCCAAAAGTCAGTAATAGTCATGAGGAAGGTAGCCACAGAACAATCTTTCTCCACCATGGATGGCCCTGGCAGTGCAGGGCAGGGTCTGCAATCTAACTTAAATTTCACCATCAAGATTGTTTGGCGTGTGACCACAGCTCTGGATATACTGGCATCAGGACATAAAGAGGAGTGTTTCCTACTTGGTGGAATCAGCCTTGCTTCCTCCCCATGCAGTATGTTTATTCTCCTTCACTTCTTTGATGAAAATAAAACAATAATAAAATACTGAATTAGAATGGAAGTAAGGTAAACAAATGATAAATTATCAAAATGGAGTGACTGAAAAGTATTTTTCTATGAAAATGTTTATTTTGAAAGAGAAAAGAATGGAGGTGAATTTCTGATTCCAGAAAAAGCTATCCATTAAAGGGATACTTAGCATTTTTTTGTTGTTGTTGTTTTCTTTGTTTTGATGGGGCATGGGAGCTTCACTCCTCTGGTCTCTCACATCCTCTTCATTTCAGTCAAGTTCAATACATATTTTTCTATAAATGCCACAGCAGGTGACAAATGCAGCTGGACATGAAGTTCTGCAGCAGCCAGACGAGGAGTGAGAAGCTTGATGTGGTGGCATCCTGAGGGAAAGCAGGCAACTGAGACAAAAAAGGTAAGTAAGACAGTCCTCCTCTTGGCCTTTGTATCCCAGAAGCTCAGTGACAAACATAATTGACAATTACATCTCTGCTGAACTATATCTCTCCCACCCAGGCAGTAAGCCTGGGGAATCAGCAAAGTTACAACAGATTATTGCAGAAGCTTGGCCTGAAAAAAAATCAGCATCACCACATGATTTCCAGCCTAGAGATAGCAGAAGTGCCTGAGGTCTCTGCTGCCCTAGATTATGAACTGAGTAGGAGTCTGGTGACAATAAACTGGACAGGTTGCTGAGCAAGCAAGAAAGCTGTCAGAGGAGTGACTCTCCATGGAGAGGGTACAAGCTGGCCCAGAACAGAGCTAAGGGGGCACTGTGAAAGACAGTGACCCAGTAGAGTTGAAAATTGTGTATTTTGGGAGTGGGGGGTTGAGGGCTGCTGGAAAGAGTCCTGGAAAGCAGTAGGAGCCAAAGAACTGTCTGAGGTAACTGATCTTACCATATTGCCAATTGTCATGGTTTGATTGTAAATCTTGCAATGTTTGGAGACTGATTTTCTTACTTTTTGTGGGAATATGTTTTTGTTGGAAGGGGAAAGCAAACCCTTAGACAGTCCCTCTGTTCTTTACCCTCTGTCTTGCCAAAACTGTTGCTCAAGCATAATCTGAATGCTCACAAGTCAGAAAATGATGGAAAAAATATGAAATTTGTAAATTAAGAAAAGTTATTTTTAAAATACTTGAAAATTTGACGTTCTTGATTTTTTGAACTTCATTTTGATATCCTGTGCCTGGAGAATCTGATCTAGCTACAAGAGCTCACCTTCAGCAGCTTTGCTCCTTGTGGTAAAAGGGAACTCCTTGTAGAGCCATGCACACCCAAAGAAAACATACATGTTCATCTGATGTGGAAAATGTAATAGGTGTCCCAGCAGTGAGTCTGAAACTGCCTTGTGGCTGCATATGGAGCTGACCAGTGGGATTTGTAATGTCTAACTGGGTGGTTGAGTTTAAAACACCTGAATTAACCATATGAGTGTAGGTGTAGTATGTGGAGAGGTTCCTACTATAATAACTTTTCCCCCAGTTCTTGCTTTTATTTCTTTATTGTTCTTACAATGGAAGACAGAGGAGAAAAGAAAAATTTCATTTCAAAATGTAGTTTCTGTGCTTTTGTGTAGAGATAGGAAAAACAGTGATATTTCTCATGGTGCAATATTTTTTGATCTGGTTCCTTACTCAGAAGTGACTGATGACAGGATTTGGCAGGAATGGAGACCTGTACTAAAATCCATTTAATTCAGTGGGTGTCAGATCAAAACACAGAGTGGGAGAACAGAGGAGGGTGAAAGTGGAAAACTTCCTAGATGAGTAAGATTTTCTCATTCTCCGTCTTGATGTTATTTATTGAATCTCTTTGCAACACAGCAATGTCAAAAGGGGACAATGTCAAAAGGGGACATTTTGACTTCTGAGACAGGAAAAGAGAAGAGCATTTGCCTCCCTGGTGTAGGTTTGTCTGCATACGTCCAGTGAACAGCAGAAATAGCTAAATAGATACAGACCCTTGACTCACCAGGTTTTCAAACAAGATGTCTCAGTATATGGTTTAACACTGCCAGGTATGCAGGAACCTTCAGCAACCCTATGGACTCACACGCCGATAACATTCTGTGGGGTATATTCTGCATGGTACCAGCTGTATGACTCTTGGAGGCTGCCATAATGCATTGTTGGTGCACACATCAGATATATACAAGCATGCTAGCCTGCAAAGGGGCCCCATCCTGGGAAACAAGGGGCTCTGTTCTGCTTCTCTCCTCACTCACAAGTCAAATGTCTGCTTTAGGTGGTGTTGGTGGCTGGGGGCTGATGTGAATGGAGTAAGCACTCTTAAATAGATGCATTCACTGCCATTTCTGTCTATACTGACCTGAAATGTGGCCCTCCTTTGAACTTGACAGACAGGGAGGATCCTAAGCAACTGCTGCTTGATGGCTAAATATACATTTTACCCAGAGTGTGTCGTCCTGCCTTGCAGGCTGCATCAGAGCCTTCAACCCCGTGGTAGACAGAGAAAACAACACCACACAGAGACATCACGTAGATTATATAAATAGTTGAGAGACCCTGGGGCAGAGAGGATTATGTATATGCTGGCTCTTGGGGCAACCATCTTTGGAAAGAATGGTTTTTATGTAAGAAGCATAACTTAGAAGTACATTTGTATCTTGGTTTCCCTGCAAATATAGAATGCAATCTTTTATAGAAGGAGTCTACTGTCATCATTTGGGGAGTGTAACAGCAAACACAACCCAAAATGAGGCACAGAATGGTGGCTGCTTTCCTGTGTGGCAGGCTGCTGCAGGACTCATAGGCTCTTGCAGGACCCAGAGACAACCCCTCCACCTCAGAGTGGTGCAGTCACCTACTTGAGGCTGATTATCCTGCAGACTGCAGAAAAAAAATGTTGTAAGAGAGCAGAGCGTAATTATTATTTGTAAGTGAATGGAAGATTAAAAGTTGAAGAAGAAGTATGCTTTAACCAACTAAAAAGGACAGTTGTTTTCTGTTAAGCATATGCATACCTTTGACATCTTGTTCTCATGACTAAGGCGAGTGAGAAATTCTGGTGAGATCCTAGAATACCTCGAGGGAGAAACCAGCTTCAGCGTGTCAGTCAAGGCAGAAATCTGTTTAAAATGTCTTATTAGAGATGTGGGTAAAGAACAATACAAGCAGCTGACTTGGTGGCATATCGATCAGCCATTCCCATGGTGTATTACCTTTCTGTCTTTTGGGAATGGAGCCTCTGGGTCCCTTTCTTGAAGACTCCCTCTCAGTGCTGTTCTTCAGCGTTTGCATGTGCTTCTCTTATAGCTTAAGTGGATGTATGTGCAGATCCGCTGTCTAATCACTGACCCTGTTTGCCAATTTTCCTAACTCTAACTAGGCAGCATCCATAGCAGTCTAACTGCTAATCTCAAGAAACAAGAACAAATGTGTTATTGTTCTCTTTCTCTGTGTTTTCTCAAACAAAGGAATATTTTGTATGATTTCTGCAATATCTTTGAACATGATATTTTAAATGACTCAGAAACCAAGACTTATGCTGGTAAGACAAAGACTTGGGGCTATACTTTTGTTATTTACAGCAGAGGCCAGAGATCTGTTCTTAGCCCTTGGAAGAATGTTTGACGTTCAAGTGCCACAGCTCAACTGCAATGGAATCTTTTCCACTTTATCAGCATTTTTTATCAGAAGTCTTTCTACGTTACTGAGCCTCTGGGAACACAGCTGGAATTTACAGACATACCATTGGAAATGTGCCTACAGATCTGGTGTCATGTAAGCACAGGAAGCAAAATTGCCTGTATATGGGTGAAGCCAAATTTGCATGGTACACTGTAGATTTTTAAGGCAGCAATGAGAGACAGGCACCCACATATCTTAAAAAATGTAGGTCTTGGTCAAATTCTACTGTTTAAGCTGTGCTCCAGAATTTGAGCATAAGCTCTGCAAGAGCAGGTGGGCAGATTTCCTCTGACTCTTTAGATAGGATGCCTGTGCATAGTAAAGACAATTAACAACCCTCCTGCTCTTGCATGACAGTTTGTTAGATCTGTTCTTGACCAATATTGCAGATTGGTGCAACCACCTAAAAATGATTTAATGTCTTTATGCTCACATCAGCAGTAGCGTGAGCTCTGGAGCTTGATGCGGCTCACATACATCCAAACATGGTGCCCAGAGAGCATAAAATTGTCACACACCTTTTCTAGTTGCTACAGAGTCTATTGTGCTGGGAAGATAAGTTTCTTTCCTGGCCAGCTCTATGAAGTTTCCCAAAGGCAGAAAGCTGTTTTTTTGCTAAGAAAAGTTCACCTTTTATACTTATGAATTAAAAAATTCTGATTAAAAACCCAGAAATGATGGAGGAAACCCTGGTTATGATGCTGTTTGCCAATGTTTTCCTTTCCTGTAGGGCTATGTTGTTTCTTCAGGTAATCAGAGGAGGCAAAATTCAATGCAAAGAAGAATGCATCATAAGACACCTACCCTGCTCCCCCTCCTGCCCATACAGCACAAGCTATTCCTTTTTAGGGCATCCTAGTTTTGTGTTCTGGGTATTTGTTTAATTTTTTTCCATTCCTCTTTCTTTCTTCTGGGTGAAAGATTTTACATTTCTGAGTAACACCATAAGAAGTATGAGTAACATATATTTAACTGTAACATATATTTAACTGTGAGCAGCGTCAGCTGCCGGTGGCATCTCAGACCATAAGATCCACAAATAGTAATGAAGGGATATAGAGCTGAGAGTGAGTTGCACTGGTCATGTCCCTGAGGGCTCAGTATAGGGGCCAGTCCTGTTTAATATCTTTATCAATGACCTAGATGAGGGTCTAGATGAGGGGACTGAGTGCACCCTTTGTTAGTTTACAGATACCACCGAGTTGGGTGGGAGTGTTTATCTGCTAGAGAGCAGGAAGACTATGCAGAGGTATCCGGTTAGGCTGGATTCGTAGGCTGAGACCAATTGTATGACTTTCATAAAAGGCCAAGTATCGTGTTCTGTATTTGGGTTACAAAAACCCCACACAATAGTACTGGCTTGTGGAGGAGTGGCTGAAAAGCTTCTCGGTGCGAAAGGACCTGAAGGATATTGACCTGCCAGGCCAATGATGTTGTGGCAGGTATCAGCAATAGTGTGGCCAGCAGGACCAGGGAAGTGATCATTCCTGTGTACTAAGAGCTGGTGAGGCCACACCTCAAGTCCTATATTCAGTTTTGGGCCCCTCACTACAGGAAAGGAGCCCTCAATACACTGAGGTGCTGGACTGTGTCCAGAGAAGAACAATGAAGCTGATGAAAGGTCTAGAGCACAAATCTTGTGAGCAGTGGCTGAAGGATCTGGAATTGTCTAACCTACAGAAAAGGAGGCTCAGAGGAGACCTTATTGTTTCAGCCTCCCGTCAGCTGGAACCTCTCTGGTTGCCCAAGACCTCTCAAAAATCATCAAAAGAGGTTTTGTAATGACATCAGCCAGCTCTTTGAAGATTCTGCAATGATCCCCATCAAGCCCCATAGATTTGTAGGGATCCAGCTGGAGCAGCAGATCCTGCACAATTTCAGGGTTGACTGGGAGTTGATCATTCTTGCAGTCATGGTCCTCCAGATCATGGCACTGAGACCCCCTTGGTTCATCATCCATGTTGAAGACAGAGGCAAAGAAAGCATTAAACACCTCAGCTTTGTCTCTGTCTCTGTTTGTGAGGTGATCATCCTCATCCTGTAATGGGCCAGTGATATTTCCATACTGCCTATTGCCATTTATATATTTGAAAAAATTCTTTTTATTGTCTCCCACATTTCTGGACAGCTTCAGCTCCAGCTTCAGCCAAGCTTTGGCCACACAAATTTTCTCCCTACAGAGGCAAGCATCATCTCTGAATTCTTCCCATGTCACTTGGCCTTGTTTCCACTGGACATACACCTTCCTTTTTCACCTTATCTCCAAGAGAAGATTCCTGTTCAGCCAAACCAACCTCTGCCTTTCCTGCTTGACTTTTTGCACTTGGGAGTTGGCTGCTCCTGTGCCCACAGGAGGTGATGTGTGAAAAGTGACTGGCACAGATGGACCCCAGTACCTCTGAGACAGGTGCATCCCGTGTATTAGTAGACCAAGTGTTGAGTAGATCACACCAACCTCTGGACCACTTATTGATCTCATGGATCTACCAATCCCTGTCAATATTATTCCTTGTTACTAGAATGATTGAGGAAATCACTACGCATCCTCCTGAACCCTCTACCAAATTGCCCCAGAGCCCTGAAGTCTTTTTTGGTTGCCTGCAGACTTCTCCTTGTTATTTTGTTGCTGCCAGTTTGAACAACCAATAGCAGATAATAATCAGAGTGCATTGTTAGACTGGATTGGATATTAAGAAAAATTTCTTCACTGAGAGTCTTGTCAAGAATTGGAACAGGCTGCCTAGGGACTGGTGGAGCCATCAATCCTAGAGGTTTTTAAAACATGTAGATGTGGCACTTGGGTACATGGTTTAGTGGTGGACTTGGCAGTGCTGGATTAATAGTTTGATTTGATTATCTTAGAGACCTTTTCCAACCTATTGAGAGCTTCCATGAGTCTATGTGATAGCACAAAGAACACCAAAATTCAATGGCTTGTAGCTGCGGTTCCCTATTGCTTCTGATATTCATTGTTGATAACATATTTCTAAAAAATTAAAAGAACCATGCTGAGGCAGAATTTTAAAGAAAGCTGGAAGGATCATAAAGTGCGGGATGGATTTTGCCACTCAAGTTACATGTGGGTAACAGTCAGCAGTGGGTAGTATGCAGCAATTGACTTTTTACATAAATGAATACTGTACCAGAATGTTGATTGGTGGGAGCGTTACTCCCATTAAGCAGTAGGAATTGTTTCTTGCTGGTTTGGGCAAAAAGATTTTATATAATTAGGGTTCTAATTAGAAATGCCAGACCTAATGTTCTGTTGCCTCCTTTGGTTTGAGGGCTATAGGAAAATATTCACTTCTGACACAAGTTTGCACCCACTAGTTACTTATGAAAAGATTTGGATAGAAAGCAGAGCCTCAATCTTTCAGCAAAGGGAGAAGCAATTAAAAGAAAAATCAAATCATTATGTTATTCATTTCTCTGGGTGATCTGTGCCATTAGTGTACTGTTATTGCTCTGACAGATTCCCTTATTACTAGCATTCAGCCTGACTTTTATTTATTCTCTCATCCCTGAACATAGCTCTGTCATAAGAATGCTGAAATGTGGGGGTAAGTTATATTATAATGAAAATAAGACTTGGATCCTGACTGACCAACAGTTCTGTCCATCTTTTTGCAAATGATTTATAGAGTTTAGAAGAGATGGAATTGAGGGCTCTTTTTCTTGACAAACATTCACAAGTTTGTAATTTCCTCTTGAATCAATAGCTCCTAGTGATAGCTACACAAGTGAGTGAGCATACACTGTCATACAAAACCACCGTGACATAGTAGTTGTGCAGTGCAGCATGAAACCTTTTCCTTTCCTTTCTGTGCAAACATACACACATGTATTAGCTATACTTGAAACAAACTTGAAAATAGGGTTACATTGCCCAATGCCTTCTTTACATTTAATAACTAAATGACAAAAAGAATCTCTACAGTAAACGAACCAGCATATCTAAAACCCCCATAACCTTCCGGGGCAGCATATTTCTCTCTTCTGAAGGGAACCTTGGAAAATTGTTCTCCCTAATCAGGCAATGCAGGAATTTAAAACTTGCTATAAGTCAGAGAGTACGTGATAATCTAAGCATTGAGGATAGCACTGGGGCAAGAGTTCTGTCTAGCTAACACATTCGCTTTATCCATCTGTAAGTGTAGTGACACACTGTATATAGGCCCTAGTACTGCATTTTTAACTAGGATTTAGAGTTACCCACACTGTTACAGTGACAGTGGAAACATATTTCTTCAGCTGTGACACGGCATCCTCCATTTTACAACTGGTTATGCCTGTACTGAAAAAATGTACAAAATTAATTGGTTATATATGATGATTATTAGGATACAACCTAAAGCTATAAACTTAATATACATAAGGCAAATATTGGCCTTAAGCCTACACACTAAATTCAGCAATGAAATTAATTCTGATAATTTTAGTTGACCAGTCCTTAGAGTTCTTTCCTCCAACAGCAGCATACTACTGTTCTAAAAATTAGTTCTGGAAGGTAAGCCTTGCACAAGACTGTCCACAAGAAATTCTGGCCAGCCCTCTTCTCCTTCTAAAAGGTAAGGATGTGGGAAACAGAATTTTAAAACAGTTGTAACACCAGGATCCCCTTTCTTCTGTAAGTGCCTCTAAACTGGACCAAGCTGGTGCTCCTGTAAGGAACAAAAGCTAATTTCAGTCTCACTGTTATTCATGTAATATGCTCTTTCATTTTTCATGAGGAAGGATATCCTCTTAAATGAGTTTTGAAACTCTGTGAGTATTTTACTGAACACATGCATAAAATATGGTAGGCTGAGCAGAGAATAGCCCAAATTCCTATTTCACATGGTGTGGCATCCACTGACAGAAACTTGAAAATGAGTTTGTTTTTCTTTTTAACATTTGCTTTGATTTATGTCATGCTAAGTGTTACTAAGGATCACACAGAGAGTGACTGCGTGGTACTTAGTTGCTGTCTGGGGTTAAACCACAGCAGACCTTAATTAATTCTAGCTTGATCATATCTACATGTCTGACTCACATACTGTATCTAAAATTAAAGTAGCTGTGACTAGGCTGAAATACTGAGAATACATTGGTATAAACTTTTGGCATTTCTTTGGTACATTCATTTAAGCACTGAGCTGTTGGTAGCACAAAGTTCTGTGAATTGTGACTATGAGGATGCGTTCCCTTTCCAAATTAAGAATGTCAAAAGTCCTAATTTATTACATCTAAGTGAGGTACAGTATGCCATAACATTAGATTAGCTATTGAACTAGGTCAGGAACCTTGGATTAAGTGCCTGCCTGTGGAACAATTGTGCTTTTTTTGTCTTTGGAAAGCTCCTACTTCAAGGAACAAGGCGAATTAAATGTCTTGTTTTGATTAAGTCTACTTTCATAGAAAAGAAAAAAAGGAAGATGACAGTTGTGAATGTTTGACAATATAAAATAATCTTCCTGATGAATATTACATAGGAGTAAAGAGCAACCTCCATAATATATGGCAGACATAACTGGAGAAGTGTAAATTATGTACTCCATAACACTGTCTGCTCCTGGTAATAGCTCAGTGGTTTTGATGATAATTTATTTCAGTTTTCTGTGATATGCAAAGGAACAATATTCTCAGAACTCTATGATTATTTATTGGCTTTTACAAATTATGTAAAAGTTTCATGGCCAATATGTTTGTCAATTATTTCACCAACCATTTCCCTTGTGTCTCTGAAATTGTAAATGATTATTGTTTTTTCTGTGGTGCTACAAAGTTGGTGTAAACATTAGCAGTGATTCCCACTGAGTGTCAG
This sequence comes from Campylorhamphus procurvoides, assembly GCA_013396655.1. Lineage (NCBI taxonomy): Eukaryota > Metazoa > Chordata > Aves > Passeriformes > Dendrocolaptidae > Campylorhamphus > Campylorhamphus procurvoides. The sequence continues at coordinate 500,214 of WBMV01001467.1, forward strand.
TTCACATATTTCAGCATTAAAATATTCAGAAAGGTGTGGCAGAACAGAGAGACTTTTTGTGCTACATTTTCAACATCAAATGCTTTGACAAATTTATCCTTCGTAAAGAAACTGAAAAGTTCATTCTGTATGAAAAATTCTTGGGTTTAATGTCTATTTTATTATTTCTGCAGAATAATGATAAAAGTATTCTTTAGCTTTCACAAGAATATTTTTACAGTTTCCTTTTGGAGCCTCATTTTTGAAGGAAATTCTTTGTCTTCATTCTTATTGAATTGCATTGTGTTACAATAAAGTTCCTGCATTGCTGTATTCATAGTGCAATAGTCATACTTTGATGAGTTTCTAGCATAGTATAGGTCATCTACGCTCTAACACCACATGTCTTGAATTCCTGTGGGTATGGTTTTTTCAAAAAGCGATACAGGTTGTTTAGGTTAATTAACCTGTAAATACAGGTTTTCAAACATTCAAACTTCAAAATTTTCTTTCAGTTGGCTTGAAACACTTGACTAATTCTTGCTTAGAATTCTGGCATCTTGTGTTGAAACTGCATTTTGGAGGACAGCATTGCTTGAAGTGGAGATACAAATTCGTCAGCACAAATTAGTGCTGCCAATGAACTTGTTTGGCTAAAACAAAACACCAGCAAAAGAGTTCAGATGAAAATTTCCTCTTTGCCCTGAAGTCTCCTCATCTGGAGCATTCCAGACTTTGCCTTCCAGTTTCTGTGTGTTGTCCTTTTATTTCTTTTGCCATCCTGTTAGAGGTTGGGACTACTCTCCAGTATTATCACTAAGGCCCCAGCTCCTGCAAAGACTCTTCGTAGCGAGTCCCCTGATCTTCTGTTCTTGGATCAGATCAAATGAAAGGCTGGAGCAAGGTTTAGATATGGATGTTGAAACAGGGAAAAAAATAAGAAATTAGAACAAAAAGGTCAGGGACAGGGTGGCTGCAACTTCTTCAGGATAAGCATGTCTTTGTAGAGTAAAAAGTATATGGACACCAGTTACTCTGATACCTCTATACCTCACCATGGCAATAAAGGTGTCTGTGAGAGTTTATATTGCTTCATAGTGAAGCGAGATCAGATTTTCTATGTGAGTCAAATGGAACTGACTTTATAAGGTCTGTCCACTTCCCTCCTGTCAAAATAAAAGAGGAAGCAAAGCATGACATCTACACAGGGGAAAGATCGCCACTGAAGCAGGAAAATATTTCTAAAAGTCAGAGGAAAAAAAGAACGGTGAGAAGTTTATACATTTTTGAAAGAAGAACTTAGTGAGTGAAAAAATGGTGATTTCTTTGCTTGACAAAATTGAAAAGGGTTTAAACAGGTTGGTTAAAAAAGGGCAGGTTTAGCACAGGTAACCTTTCCCATCTGAACACAGAGTAGGATTTATTAATTAGTAATTATTTCTATAAAGGACAGATTCATACTGACAGCAGTAATGAAAAATTCATGAGGGAGACTTAACATTCTAATCTGCTGGATTACTATAAGGAGGCTGCCAAACTTGGGCGACCAGCCGGTGCTAGAAACACAAACAAATATCATAGTTCCCATAGTAACTGGGATCACCTTGGAGATGATTAATGCCAGTCTGACTTAAAATGGGTGTTCCAGAGATATCAGTCTCTCCTGATTTAATTATGACCCAGTGTAACATAGCTCAGAATCTCTGAAGAAAAATATCTCTATATTTCTCAAATTCTTTCTCCAACCCCTTGATGGGAGCCTAAGAAGGATCTTTTTATTTTGTTTGTTATTAAGAGAAAACAGAGAACTATGTAGCACACATTCCAGAGTCATGCATGTCACACTGGAATGTAAATAGATATACTGAAGACTGTGTAAGACTACATAGAAACTTCATTCTATTTTTGTTTTGTTTTTGTTTGCTTGTTTGTAGTCTTATAAAAGCATATATTGCTCATATCTGCTATACTCTGAGTAATGCAAACTATCAACCATTTCCATACTTAATCAGAGTACGTTAGCTGGTGCTAGGGGAAATTTTACAATCCATTACAAAATTGGAGATTTGTAAACAGAATACTATTCCAAGCCTTTACAGTTTTAACCAAAAATAAAATGTTAATTTTCCAAGAGTTTGGGGTGGGGAGATGGGGGGGAGGGGGGGGCATGGAAGTAGATCTTTATATCTCTGCCATCAGAGAATTTGGGTATTCTATGAATAGAATACTCTTTGTGCTTCAGTCACCACATCTAACACTTGTGGTGTCATTCAATTTCTCAGTTTCTCAATGAATAAAAAGTGAACATCAAATCTTATACATTAACATGTTTTTCTAAAAGACATATATTGCCTAAAAGTGCTAGATCTCTACAAAGAACTTCTACCATAAGCTAGCTGGCAAAAAATTCAGTTTTTCTTCTATGTGTTCTTGAGGATCAATTTTTGATGCACTTTATGGATGCATGAGAAGTTTTAAACTTAACAGTGACTTGTGAGAAATACGACTCATCTACCAAAATGAGCTCTTATCTCATATTTACGTAAAGCATTGTTATTGACACCACTACTTAATTTGGTCTGAGATACTACAAACTTTTCTTCAGTGATGAAGCTTCAATAGTTTTAAACAAATAATCAAAATGCATTTTGTTCTTTCTTAATGTTGAAAATGCTTCCATCCTTATTTGTTTTTAGAAAATTGAAAAGAATTAAAATATTTCTCCCCATTTGTGAATACATTTACAGATCATTTCCCTATCCAGAATCAGAAGGAAAATAGACTAGGTTTTCCTCCACCTCTGGATAAGGTCTTATGTGTCAGGTGAAAAGAGGATGGAGAAGTATTAAAATACTGGAATAACTCTGATGACTTTCAGCTTGTATTCTTCATGAGTGAAGTTCCTGGATAGAACAGTTCAGAGAAACTGATTGTTCCATAAAGTAGTGACACCAGAATTGCAAACAGTAACTGTCACAATGAGAGGAGCAATGGAAAAGTAATAGAAGACTAAGCTAACAGTGCTAATAACTCTGCAGTAGCCTCATAGGAAAAAAGAGAAAGTGTAGATGAATCAGAAACAACATCAGATTTGAAAGATGAATTTAAAAGGTAAATAATTGTAGCATACAAAGCTAAAATGAAAAGATATGAAAGGCTATGCCAAAAGGAAGGCTAAGAAAAAACTGAAAGTATTTCATTTAAAAATATCTTAAGAGGAAGACAAAATATTTTCCCAGCTACTCAACATTGGATGAATGATACTAATGGTTGAAGAAAAGAAGTCTGAAGTGGTTGAATATATTTTTGAAAGACTAACCATAAAGAGTCAACTTCTATAAATAATGTGAGAGTTAAAAGAGTACAGAACCAGGCCAGATTTTTGGACAAGAAGTTTAGGGCTTAGGTTAGTTTCTTTAAGATGTTTTCAAATTGTTTGGCAGTTCTCAGATGAGTTACAGTAGCCTGAGAGGAGAGAAAAGCTATTTCAAGATAAAGAGTGGTGATATGAAGAACTGTGAATCATGGGTAAGTTTACAAAAGAAGGGAAAAGTCTAGATGTAGTAATCTTTAAAAAAAAGAAGAAAAAGAAGAGCCAGAGTTTTGTCTCTGGTCAACTAAATTTCTGTGTCTTGAAAATTCTGGAATAAATAAGCAAATCATTCATGAGAATTAGCAGATAAGAAGGAAAAAAGATTTTCCAAGAAGAAACCACATCAGACTGCTAGGACAAGAAAATATGCTTTGCTAGTGGGGGAAAAATAGTAGATGTCTTGTATATTTTGAAATTGTTTCATTACATGCTCATACAATCCATCCAAGAAAATTTATGTGCACTGAAATTAATAAACAGTTAAGTACATACTGCATGTCTATAATTTGAGAAACATGAAAACCAATTAAAATGAACCCAGCAGTAAGAATGTTCATCAGGAAAGACTGGAAACATGGATGGAACAAAAAGCAATTGTTTTAAACTGAAGCAAGTACCATTTGTATTACAATTAAGAGGAAAAGAATGGCTAGAAATTTACATAGAATAGAGATATCCAAAAGCAGTGCTCCTGCAAGTTTTTTGAAATTTGAATTCTCTCTGGATCACTTGCTCCCACGTGATGCCTAGCACTGACAATGTTAATTCTGTCCTGGGAAGATTTATCATATGCCTTTGTTAATGTTCAGTTACCAGCTCCTTTCTTCCCATGACTGGTCGCAACCAATGCCTGCAACCCATTCTCACTTCCAGGTGCAAATTTGCTGCTGCGCATTTTTTTATGGTCTTCTTGATCCCTTTTCAAGAACTTCCTACTTTCCTCCCGGCCACTGTATCCAAGAGACACTGCTTGAAGGTTTCAGCAGATGGCCATTTTAAGAAAAACTTTCTTAATTTTTGTCATGAATGATGTAGGTACACCTGTTTGTATTGTAGAGCAGGAAGACAGACGACACTGTCACTGAAAATCCATTCCATCTCTATTTTTCTGGATTTTCTAGTAGTTCTATGTGAACAAGATGAACTGGAGTATATAATTCTTCATTAAATTGGAAAACTCACCAATGAATAAGTAAACACTTGTCTTAGGAAGGACTGTATGTTAGATTTTTCTCTTTCTTCTGCCCATCAATTTTAAAATTTAATTCTATCCATAATTCTCACTTCTCAGAAGGAGAATAAGACTGGATTCTTCCTGTACTAAAAAATTTTCTAAGTTCTTAAATTTAATTTTTCATCACAAGTACCCCTGCTTTTGCCAAGATTTCCAACTAGCAAAATATTTTATGGCAAAAATAAAGATCAGATTTTTTTTCAAGAGAATAAAGTATCTATCCTGAATTTTTGGGTAAATGTCTATGTTATTACATATTGGAACATTTTGCATCTACCTAAAAGTTTTTCCCTTAACTAATACAACCATTGATCCAATTTTACAGTTGAGCATGGGAGAAGGAATGTTAGATCACTTCTGATTGCCTTCCTATATGCATTGGTCTTATTCATTTATTTCAGTGGTGTTGCTCTGATGGAAGCTAGAATGATGAGCCAGCTGTGTGTTCCATATCTGGAGCTATATTTAAATTTGATTTTGCTAATTTAATGTCTCTAAGCATAAAGTAAGGCTTGCAGTTTATTCCTCAGGTGCCTCACATTTTTATCCCTAGGTGATAGGATCCCACATTGAGGCATGCATGTGCTGTAGTGGTTTGCTGTATTTGTAGAGTCAGAGGATAAGAAATTCTACACAAGAGCCTTTTCTTCTTATTTCAACTTCCACTGGGACAAAATATTCTGGCTTTATGAAGGCTAATACATCTTCTCCTTCCCTCCAAAATCAGGAGAAGTCTATTTTCAGCACATGCTTTAGAAATTCTCCTTCCCTTTTGTATGACGGTGATGCCTAAGGTTTTGGGTGAATTTTGTGGATTTTTGGAATTTTAGAGGTATGGGTTTCTTGCTCACATATTAAGGGATGTTTGGAGTTACTAAAGGGATTTTCTCACATATTCTTGGGCTCTCTGAAGGTCGTGGTGTTTTTCAGACTTTCAGATATTAGGGATGTTTGGAGTTACTAAAGGGATTTTCTCACATATTCTTGGGCTCTCTGAAGGTCGTGATGTTTTTCAGAGCCACCTGCAAGATAACTTGAAGTCAAAACAATAGAAGAGCCCAGAAACCATTGGAGGGGGTCCAGGGGGGCATGGCCCAGGACCCTGATGGGTGGACCACTGGGGAAAATTAGAAATAATGATTGGTTATGGATATCTCATATGTTAATTGTGTAGAAGGGTATAAAAGTTGTAACCCCACTGAGGGCTGGGTTCTTCGGGGATTTTGGATGTGGGGGACCCTCGGCGTTGACCCGCGCGCATATTGGTGGGGCCAGCAGAGACACGGAGTCTCCGATCTCCCAATAAAGGTATTGTCTATCTTTCTCCATTGATGTTTGTCTGAGTGCCTATTTTCCAGGATTTTAGGCATCAATGGAAAGAACACTTCCTTTGCTTTTCCCTCTGTGCTTTTGAAAATCACGTCATTTATCATCATAGCAGCCTTGCTAAATATTTTCCTTGAGGACATACAGAGAACACAAAGAATGTACTCAAAGTTGCAAAGACTTTTTTTGAGCTGAAATTCAGAAATGTAATTCCAAAACTATTTCTGACTAGAGAGCATCACACCCTTGGAAACCTGTCCTGAACTCATCTCAACCCCCCTTCAGTTCTTGTCTGCAGTCTGGAGCCCTGTTACTACACACATTTTTGTGCATGTTTAAATTTGCTGATGAGAATACTTCACTGAGCTCAGCCACTCATGACAGAAAATTCAGCACATTCATGAACATTTCTAAGCTGCTACAAATTATGCTCTTCTCAATAGTGCCTATACAGCACTTTGGCTTGACTAGGAGTTTAATGCTGGCATGACACATTTTGTTGAAGCAAGAAATACCAAAGGTTCTGTCGTACTTTGCATGCAAAGAGTTGAAGCACTAATAATTTTATAGTTTAATGTACAGAGAGTAAACCAGATCAAAACTGGAGTTCTCCAAATCTTATATCAACAAAATTCCTATCATGACCCTCTGACATTGACCTCACAGAGTGAGTAATTTTTGGGAAGTTGGTGCATATATATATATATAGTCAATTCTTCAAAAGCTTGTGTTCATTTATATGCACTTTAATGTATTACTAGAAAAACACTCTATTTTCTCCCTGCCTCAACTGTTATGAATCTATTTGCTTGTCTCCTGTAGTATTTTGTGAATAATTATGCTAAATACTGGAAATGCCATAGAAAAATTCAGCAATCTGCTCATATGTTCCTGACAGCTCCCTTGCTGAGTAATGAGATGATACTATGTTGATGGTAATTCAAATTATATAACAAATGGATACATAGCATATTAAAAATAAATCAAGGCTTTGTGCAATGTTCTGTGTTTCCTAATGTCATCCTAGAACTTATATCAATGACAAATATATAACAAGAAGTGATTTGTTGGATTCTGTGTATTATTTTGAAAAATAAAAGGAAAACGGCTTGAAAAATACAGCCATATGTCAATATAAGAATGTATTCTAAAGGCTGATAAACTTTTTCCATATATGTATGATTTACCAACTGAAAGTTGAATGGATCTTCTCTGTTCCAAGAATATCATCAGCAGATGCTTTGAATGCTCTAAAGAGCAGTCCTCAGCTGCTTTCAAGGAGGTTTAAATAGATTTTCTGCTCCGCTCATGAAAAGCCTCACTGACTTTAATAAAGATAACCTGTATTGAGGCAGATGCCTCTGCTCAGACCATGGTTTCTACACAATGATGTTTTATCGACAGATCACTTGGTTGCAGAGAGAATTTGTATTTTCTTTTCTTGATGAAAACTATTTTCTCACAGTACTTTCCATGCTTTTGTGTCCTGATAATGTCTACAGCAAAGATTGTTTATTTGCTAATAGAGCTGATAAGGACTAGAACTAATTAGCTGAGCACACGAATTCAACTCACTGAAATTTAAACACTATTTTATTTTCCTAGGATTACTTTTATCATGCAAACACTGAACTTAAAAAGTAAATTTAACAAATCTTCATGAAACCACAACCAAGTAATAAAAATACCACCATGCCTATAATACCTACCCAGGTGTAGAATAAAAAGTGTGAGGGGTTAAAAACCTGCTTTGCAGAAGAAATGGCTGCAGGTGGTACCAGGCATATCTGGTGGCTTTCCACTGTGAATCAGTGCCACAGCAGAAAGCAGAACTCAGTACTCCTTTCTCTGGCTTCCTGATTTACTCACATTTGACTTTTAGACTCAGACAGTAAATAAAAATATATTTGGTATCTTATTGATCCATTTCTACCTATACACAACCTAGCTTCAGGCCAGGGTTTTGATCACTCATTCCTTCTTTTGGAGACATATAGTGACAATCAACTTTTGGCTTTGTCACTTAAAACCCAGCAGCACATTCCCAGAACTAGATTTGCTAGTTCTGGGAAAACTATCATATGGACTGACAAATGAATACATGAGTGAAAGCACATTTAGAAGGAAGAAGATGAAGAATAACGGCCATTTTTTTGCAATTACAGAGCAGTTAAGGTAGGCATTCTCTTGAGCTGGCAGCAGATTCTTTTCTCTCTATATGTACAGACTTCACTTGCACAAATTTAAGTGATTATTGGTTTTAGCAGGGAAGTATGTGTTCCACACTGCATTGTTACCTTCATCACACATAAAAACCTCATGAAAACTCTGTTGCTGATAATAAGAAGCCCCATTATTATAGGAGGGCTAATAAGATTTTGGAGATGTTAAAGCTATATGCATTATTCATACACTATGAACGGAAAGCACTGAAGCCCTCAGCTGACTGTGGAAGACTTGGAGGCTCTAATAGACAACATGGTTAAATATTTTACACAGCAGTCATAGGGTTAGGAGTGTCAAGTGAAATCAATATATTTTCACATAATTGTGACACTGATGTTATAAGAAAAGGGTACTGCAGCAAGTTTCTTAACAATGACTACTTTATTTGTTAGATTCCTATTCCCTGTACCTCATTCCCCAGATCACCAGGGGCAGTTCTGCATGTATTTGTCTCTCCCTTCTCCCATCTTCTTTACCTCATTGCTCTTAATGGTCCTTAGAGAGGAAAGTGTACTGAATTTCTGTACTGCAAGAAATGATTGATGACTGAAAAAGTAACAGTGCTCACTACTTCACAGGAGACATTTAGAAACTGAAAGAATTGGATCCTTTAAGAACTGTTTAAGAAAAATACCTCACGAGAATTGGGTTGGCTTTACATTTAAAATATTTTCTAGGCAAAAGTTACTTGACACACCTTTACCTAAGGGATTACCAATAGCGTAAAACACACCAATAATCTAGGTCTAAGTTCACATTCTCCGTAGAGTCCCACCTCAGAACTGCAATGGTTAAAGTGCCAATTCATCTCAACTCCATTGTAACCGTTGTTTTTATTTGCAGGGCTTTGACTAAGGAGTGGTTACTCAAGGAGTAATAGAGGCCACTACATTTTTGCTAAAGGAAGTTTTATAGAATTTGTCTCTTTTCTGAGACAAATAATGCACATCCCACAACAGATGTGCTTTTTGCTATGATAATAATCCTGGGAGTAGTAATATATTGCTCCATAGGTTAGTCTATTCTTCTTTTGAACTATTTAAAGGACTTCTGGAACATATTTTAATACTCTTCTCCTACTCTTTTAAATCAGCATATGCTCTGATCCTGACTCTGATACAAGGGCACACTTCAAATATCCAAATATGGCTTTGAAGATCAATTTAAAATATTTGATAATGATCAATCAGCTGTATTTTTCATAGCTGGTGGCATAAGACTTTAGTCTGATGACTAAGCTAGAATATCTTTAAGAGGTGGAATATTATTTGATGCACTTGGACTAATTTAGGCTACCATTGCAGGGGATATCTGGGGCTTTAAACAGATCTATTTTAAGATACTTAGACCTTGAAAGCCAGAAACTGATGGAATTGAGACACCCACCTTCAAATCAGGTCTTCTCGGCCTCATGGGCATCAGGAGTGTCACTGGGATGAACCTGCTATATAAGGCAATGGGTGAGAGACTCAGTGACAGTATTAGCCACTGGAAAGAAGGCAAACTTCAGAAAAAAATTGAAGGAGAACAAAATCTGGGAAGTCATTAAGGCCTTCTCACCTTTGGCCAGGTTGGCAAAAATGAAGTTGCCTAGTGACCAGGTCAGGTGGGCAGGAAGTGGTAGGATGATTCCTGACTGCTAGTACCCTGCCTGGAAGCCTCCAGTCAGGGAGAGGGGCAGACTCAGCCTCAGCCATTTTTGTTTAGGAGTAGTCTGCTGGTTTTCTACTATGTTTGTGCCACTTCTTTTACATCCTCCTTTTCTGCCTCCAGCTCTTTTGCTACGTGGGATCTTGTAGATTTCCCCAAAGAGAAGGTTGACAGAGCACCTGTCATTCCCCTTGTCTAATCCTTTTGTTGACTTCCCCTCCTACAACTCTCTTCTCCTACTTTCTGACATATGCAGAGATGGAGATTTCTGGGCTGTTTTCCTCTGCTTGGGTTTTCTTCACTTGAACAAGTCATTTTCAACTTCCCTTTACTACTCATGATTATTTCTTTTGACACTTTTTGCTCAAACCTAACTAAAATTGACCAATGAGTCTGTTTCTCCCTCCAGACCCTTCTGCCCTTCTCCCATTCACGTATCAGCTCCTTGACCGTCCTGTGCATTGTTGTCCTAATTGTTACAGCTCTCTATTTGGCTTTCATGCCTTGCTACTTTCAGTGACGTTTATAAAAATCCTCTCGAACAGAGTGAGATAACTCAGTTCTTATTCAGTACTCTGATGGTTGCACCAGGGGTTCGATTGTTGGTGTATGAAATCACTTTCTTCAGTGGTAAATAATATTTTCTCATATGTTCTGCATACTCACCTGTACTTGAAGCTTGTTGTCGTGGCTGTCATGAGTCAAGGATGGTCATTTTTATGCATTTGCAAAGAGCTGCAGAAGCACAGCCTGTGCTCAGAATTAGTGATCCGTCTTAGCATTTTGATTAATGTAGCCTGAGGAGGCATATTCTGCCCCTGAGATTTTCTCTTATGGTTGTGGGGAGTTACTGCAGTTTCCCAAAATCTGGATCTAAAGGTAAGCCAATAATTTAATTATTGAAATCCTTTAACTACCATTAACTACACTATATCCTCAGTAGTCATAGCTGCTTTCTTTCAACTCCTCCAGATTCAACCAAGCCTAATTTATAAACAAGAAACCTTTCAGATTGTTTACTCATTAGCACAGAACTAATTCCTTTTGAAATTTTGGCAATGAGAATTCAGAGTAACTAAAAACTGCTGTGATTTCTGAAACAGTGCTTGCACTTGTATTGATCATACAATAGAACAAAGTGTGTCTAAGCCCTTAGTTCCTTACTTTTGCCTAAAATGAGAGAAAAGAACTATAGGGACAATATTAGCATAGATAAAATAGAGAGCTGTTCGTTAATGAAAGCACTTTCAGGTGCTACACAATACATGGGTGGACACATCACCATAGAATTCTCACAGTTTTATAGCTTTAACAAATTACCTTCTCTAGTGCATACATACAACCCAAAAACCATTTGCCCCTGGTACCACACTCAGAACTGCCCTGTTGGAGCCTTCCCAAGGGGTCTGGGCCCTCTCTCTTGTTTTTACTACAATATATGTTATTATTCTTGTCCAGTTGCATGTGTCTCAAACAAGATGTCCTTGCTAAAATCTCTGTCCTTGAAAAGATTGTTACACAGAATTTCAAGAATGTGACACAAACCATGAGAAAGGGGTTTAGAAACTGTCAGCTGCTACCTTAGGTTTGAGAAATTATACAGGTATATTAAAATCTACAAATATATACAATCTAAGGCATCATTAGGTTTGAGAAATTATACAGGTATATGAAAATCTACAAATGTATACAATCTAAGGCATCATTATAAAAGTCTATGAAACACTAAAATGTATTATTCCCATGTTGACTAATTAGTTCATATGGAAAATTTCAGCTTTCACTTCTGTCTTCTTAAGCTTGCATTACCACAACAACCATACTAAGTAAATTTTATAACACTTGACTACAAACAGAGCATTTCCTCATTTATGCTTCTGTCTTTAAACATTTGCCCAGCACTAATTATCACAGTATGATTTTACCTGTACTTTTTTCTAGAACTTTAGCCAATTTCAGGTCATTATTTGAAGCCATTTACTTTTTTAGATGAATATAGTGAAAGCACACAAAGAAAAGAAAAGCGGGGTTCCAGTAAGAGCTGTTTCTAAATGGTTTGCAAGGCTTTGAAGGCAGCTGTCTCCTGTCGACTCCTGTCTGAAGGGCATCTGACAGAGTGACAGATATATTTAGCCTTCCTGGCTCTACATCTTCTCTAGGCTTCTCTTCCTGTTTACTTATCTTACTGGTTCCATGAAACTCAGAAAACAGTTTTGGCAGACTTAAATGCTTGCAGCCTCCTCCCAGCCATAGCAGTTATTACAACAGGCATGCCAAAATAACTCAGCAACCTTCAGGCCACTTTCTTCAGCATTTGTATTTTCCACACACTATGCATGATTCCTCCCATTTCATAACTATTCGTCCTGCAGACATTTCATTTTAGAAGGCTTTATTCTGAGTTTTCTAATTATTCTGGGAGTTAGTCAGCAGTAGGTGTCAGGATTGAATCTGCTCCATCATCTCGTGGCTATTTGGGAAAAGAAATTGTTGCTTTTACAGCAACATCTTTGGGCATGTAGGTATTCCAGCTGCAAGTACTAGCTTCTCTATGCCTGCACTTGCCACTGTGAGTGAGTGGGAATAAATGCTTATTGGAACAGAATGGAAAGAAGTACACATTTTTCTTTTTGGTTCAGAGGAGTATAAAACTTAGCTTAGGTTCTCTGTTTATTCTAGGAATAAGCCACAACATTTACTTTCCCAGTGACACTTATGCTGGAGTCTTGCTTTTACATAAATCTACGAAACAAAACTGTAGTAGTACTGTTCTAACATTCAAGTGTCCTATTGCTATAGACAGAGTGAAATCAGGGAAAGAATTATGAAAACTATTTATGGAGTTTGTTTAATAACTCAGCTAATGAAGCAACTAAGAAATGTAGTTAGCAAAAATGTTAAGTATAAGCCAGTGTAAAGCAATTTCTGGTATTAATTCAGTCTGAAGTAAGGACTTTCATTAGTGGGCTTTATCATGTGCTGTATCTGCTATATCCTGAACAGATATTCACCAGCATTAATGTGAGGAAGACTATTACTGACACATCTTCAGATAGGAATTTGACTCTGACCTCCTAAAAATCAAATGGTTTCTGGCTTGAGGAACTGGCTGACTTGTAAGAAAAAAGAAGTAATTATAAATAAATGGTTGAAAGATCTTTCAGTGAGGAACCACCTCATGTGTGCATGTTGATAGCATCTGATGTAAGAAAACCCTAGTCCCGAATAAGAACCTGAGAACACTCCATTAATATTAACATTAATATTAACAGTAATTCTATTAATAACAACCTCACCACCACATCTTTTGAAAGAAGCTCTAATCCTATCACTATCAGTATGCATGTAGTTTAGAGATTAAAAGATTCTTTACAGTTCAAATGATCCATTGCATGTCAAACCATGTCATCTCTCATGGGATAACATGACTTTAGTGACTTGTTCCCTTTCCTCCCTGATGGAAAGATATATATATATATATAACGGGTACAAAGTTTTGCAACATGTCCTACTTTGATGTATATATATTTTTTTAATCGGGTGAAACCTCTCAGAGTTAATGTCATGTTCAGGGAAGAAACTAGGTAAATCCTGCTCAAATGTGTTCTTGATGTAGTCAGGTTAGCAAACCAAGACTTCCCAGCCAGAATGACACTAAGAACAATTTCTGATCAGAATTCTTCAGAGTTTTACCAGGATGTTTTCCTTCTGCAAAGTGTTAAGTGTACATTTTATTTATCTTAGTTGTAATTAGAAAGTGTTATTTTTCATAACTAGTAGAAATGTTTACTAGCACTGAGCTAGAAGTGATGCATACAGTGGTATGCCATATACTAATAACTGTATTCTTAATTTACAGTGGGTAGTCCCATCTGTTTTTCCAAAGTTTTGTTTTTGATGAGAGTTTCCAACTTAATTTTCTCTACATTTTCCCTCACTTTGATAAACTATCCATGAATGCATAGCTGATTTCCTGACAAAAAGCCTCTCCCAGTAGCCAAAAGACATGAAACAATTATCTTTTATTCCCACAGAAAATAGATGCAATGCATGTAAAATTTAAAAGGTACCTATATAATCGCCTAGTAAAACCTGAAAACTTTCATAGTAAGGCTGAGATTTAAGCCGCTTGCTACAAGTGCAGCTGTTTCATTTCAGGCCCTATTTACTCTGGGTTAAGATTTAATTTTCTATTTTAGGCATTATTATCATAACAAGGTACAGGTGTGTGTTTTCAGGGTGAGGATGGATGCAAGAAACTTGCTGCTTCTTTTTTTTTTCTTGTCTCTAAATAAGACTGTCAAGATATTCTTGAACATTCTTACTGCATAAGGCAATTCTCTTTAGCAACAAGCAGGGTAAGGTTTTAGTAAATGCCACAAACTGTCATTCTGCCCAATCCAGACAATAGCTGGACATGGGCAAAACACAGATGTGAACTTGAAAATATTTTTGTTTCCACTGGAATCATTGTTGATGCAGCATAATAAGTATAGATGACTTTTCTATAAATCTGGCTTTCTATCTTGCTGTGGAATACACTTTCTCACATGTGGGTGTGCATTTTTGCCAAAGTGGAGAAAAAATATATTTGAATTTGGTCTGTGACATTTTCAAAATTAAATAACCTAAAAATTCTGGTTTGTACAACTACAATGAAGGAGTACCACATTTCCTTGAACTAAGCATATGACAGGGCTAAACCAGAAAAATTAAATTCATCGTGACAAAACATACCCTTGACTTAATTTGGATGCCAGAATTCCCTATAAAGCTGATTTTTATAGTCTCCAGAGACAACTGTATGTGGAGGGAACATACCATAAAGGTTACATAAACCTGACATGAAATGTTGCTTGGTTTGGGAAGGAATTTTTTCAGACCTATATTCTAAACACAATTACCATTGCAACTTTAGGCAAAATGTTTCTGAAGTAAGTCCTTAGGAATTTTCTGAACATTGCTTTGCAGATATGAGGGAGCCTGACAAAAATACAGATGGTATACAGAGACATGTTCCATGGCTTTCCTCCTCCGTTTCTACTGGTAGTAAAGGCAGAATATTTCAATTACACATTTCCCATTCCTCCTCTCTTGGTCAAGAAGATAAGTTAGATCAAGATGTGAAAGTGAAACACTGCTTTGATCCAGGAAGGAATACTACAGCTGTGCTCTTGTTTGTTCTACACATCAACACACCTCAAGGCTTTGCTACACTGCAGCTGTCTTTATGCCTTCCTGGCATCTCAGCAACAACCGATTTATAACCAAGTATTAAAGCCACTACAGACTCTGAAAGTGTCTTTTACATTATATACTAGACTTTCCAGATTTAGAAAAGAGGCAAATTAATTCCTAGGATGCCTGTTATGACTTTATTATTTAGGGGGGAAAAAAAGTCTTAAAAAAGAAGCAGTCCTTGGCACTGGGTATAGTTAAAACACAACATGATGTTTGCTATCCTGTAAGGGCATGATCCAAAGGCCTCCAAAGTTCATGAGCATTTTCCTTTATCTTCAGTGAACTCTGTCTGGGCTCTAAGTATAGCAAATAACTGCCATATTTTTCCTTAAAATAGGTTGTTACTGTGTATTAAGTATCTGAAACACATGCTCAGAACTTACTTTGTCCTATACATAGGGAAGTGTCACATGTCCTTGCCTGCTCCAGAGTGTGAATCCTTTTCCTTCTCTGAACTCTAGTCTCTTTTCTTGCAGGCTGCTTATTTCAGACTTTGTTGAGTAGGGTGTCCACAGCCTCCCTTTTTCAGGGATCCGCCTTCCATACATGAAGATAAAACTGTAATTTCAGTCTCAACACTGAGAACACTAAAGTACATCAGCAACTAGTTGGAATTAAAGCCATAAGATTTAGGATCATATTGCTTAATAATTAAAGGATTAGAGAGAGAGAGGTGTATGTGAGTCAGATCTTCAAAAGCTCTGTAGGCAAGGTTTGCTATTATTGTGGAAATTTCTAGGGTATTGGAAAAGCCAAACTACAACACATCATGTATCTGCTGGAGAAGGCTGAGGTACTTAACACCTTCTTTGCCTCAGCTTTCAATAAGACAGGTTGTCCTCAGGACAACTGGCCTACTGAGCTGGTAGACAGGGCTGGGGAGCTGAATAGCCTCCCTGTAATCCAGGAGGAAGCAGTTAGTGACCTGATGAGTCTCTTAGATGCTCACAAGTCTATGGGACCAGATGGGATCTATCCTAGGGTTGAGGGAGCTGGTGGAAGAGCTTGCAAAGCCACTCTTCATCATTTATTGTCAGTCCTGGCTCACCGAGGTGTCTCGATGACTGGAGGTTGGCCAGTGTGATGCCCATCCATAAGAAGGGCCAGAAGGAGGATCTGGGAAACTACAGGCCTGTCGACCTGACCTCAGTGCCCAGCAAGGTTATAGGGCACCTTGAGAGTGTCTTGAGAGCGATCACACAACACCTATAGGATGGACAAAGGATCAGACCCTGTCAGCATGGGTTTAGGAGGGGCAGGTCCTGCCTGACCAACCTGACCTCCTTTTATGATAAGGTGACCCACCTGGTGGATAAGGGGAAGGGTTCCACAAGGCCAAGTGCTGGGTCCAGCACTTTGGCCACAAAAAAACCCATGGAGCACTAAAGTCTGGGGACAGAGTGGCTGGAGAGTGGCCAGGCAAAAAGGGACCTGGGGGTTCTGATTGACAGGAGGCTGAACATGAGCCAGCAGTGTGCCTGGGTGGCCAAGAAGGCCAATGGCATCCTGGCCTGTATGAGCAATAATGTGGCCAGCAGGACCAGGGAAGTGATTCTTCCCCCATACTTGGCAGTGGTGAGGCCACACTCAAGTGCTGTGTCCAGTTCTGGGCCCCTCAATTCATGAAGGACATTGAGGTGCTAGAGCAGGTCCAGAGAAGGGCAACGAGGCTGGTGAAGAGTCTGGAGCACAACTCCTATGAGGAGCAGCTGAGGGAGCTGGGGTTGTTTAACCTGGACAGGAGGAGGCCTAGGGATGACCTTATCACTCTGTACAACCATTTGAAAGGAGTTTGTAACCAGGTGGGAGTTGTCTCTTTTCCAGGCAACCTGCAGTAGGACAAGAGGGAACAGTCTTAAGCTGCATTGGAGTGGTTTAGGTTGGATATTGGGAAGAAGTTCTTCACAGAAAGAGTGATTGGGCATTGGAATGGGCTGTCCAGGGAGGTGGTGGAGTCACCATCCCTGGAGGTGTTTAAGGAAAGACTGGATGTGGCACCTAGTGCCATGGTCTAATGGACAAGGTGGTGTTAGATCATAGGTTGGACTCGATCTCAGAAGTGTTTTTCAGCCTAATTGATTCTGTGATTTTTAGCTTCTCTGTATACAAGATGTTGCATACCATAGATACAAGTGAATGTAGGATAGTCAACCAACATGAAATACCTCAGGAGGAGTAAAAAAAAGATCAAAAGTTATGTTCCTAGGACATCTTCCTATCTTTTGACACTGTGGAACCAAGTCAGACATGGTGTCTTTGTGTCTAGTAGATGTCAATGACTTTCGGTCCCACATACTTGTTCAGTTACATGCAAAACCCAGTTTAGCTCCCTACAAACCCTGATAGGCTAGTTACTAGTAGAATCTACAGAAGGGCAATTCAGGACACCTCAGAAAGCTTCTGGTAGAGGGATACTAGGCATAAATTTAACACAGATGCAAGTTCCCAGCTTTTTCCTAACATTCTGAACTTGCCTTTGTCCCATGAAAATCCACAGCAGAAAACAAAGAGCAGCTTTGGATGCTCATGCTTATCTGAAGACAGAGATCCTTAGGTCTGAAGACCAATGAAGGGATCTGATGGATACAAGAGCATAAATAACAAGGTGAGGTTATTTAAGATTAGATGGGAAGAAATCTCTTCCTGGTTAGGATGAACAGCTTGAGCGTGTCTCTTTGTGAACACCTAATGTAAGCAGAAGTCCAGGAGTGCTGATATGTGGCAAAACTTTTCCACTTTGATGGATGTACCTGGAAAAAACATATGATGACCAATATCTGCTTGGTACTTTGATTCAAAGGGGTTGGTACAATACAGGAAAAGAATTGAACATATATTTCTCTGCTCAAATGACTGAATTTATGTTTTGCTGAGGCACAGACTGAACGGTAAAGCTGGTTCTTTGCTAAGAACTGGCCATCCTGGTAGAGCAGAAGTTTGTATGCAATGAATGAATACAGAACTTCCAATTTCTATGCTAGCATTGCATAAATCCAATTACTTGACCAGTTGTTTTAATGGATATGTGGAAATCTCAATTTCCTTTTTTGTGGTAGATTTTAGATTTTCTAAACAAAGCAAATCATCTAGCTTTTTTTTCCTGGAACAACCTATGAAAAAAAAAATCAAACAGTTAAACCAACAGAAAAATGCTGAATGAAAATGTTTTAAAAGCTGAAAATGTCTGGTATCCTTTCATACTTTAAAAATATATTAAAATTACAGGGGTCTTTGCAGTACAGCTATTCTAGAACAAATGTCTGCTCTTCTTTCCCTTTCAGCTGCTACTATTTTGACTAGTTGCATAGGCAATCTGAATGACCACCTGAGCCAAATTTAGTTCAAATATAGAGGGAATATGTGAATATGAGAAGACACAATTTCATTAAACTATCCTGTTTCCAGAACAATTCCTGTTTCAAAAAGTTAATACGAGGATGAAAACGTTTAGCATTTCTCACTGTGCGTTGACATAGCTCCCACCTTCCTCCTGCTGTGATGTTCCTACTGGTTTAATAAACAGGACATGCTATTTCCAAGTAGAAGTAGGAAATAGGGAGGCATTTTGCCTTTGTCCTAGACATCCAGGTGATGGCTACTCACACATATCAGGGTAGTTACAACTAGAATGAAATTAGTATTTTACACGAATAATTTTTCTACGAGGCTTCTGGATTAAGAGGGCAAGGAAGATCCAGGGATAAAACAGTTTGTTTTGACAATGAGCTTTTAAGAAATTTGTACTCACATAGATGAGCCTCTCTGTTACCATTCTCAGAACCTCTCACCAGATGTTGATTACTAAGGTGCTACTGATGATTTTGCCATAATGAAACAACAACATCCCCCCTGGTCTACCAGGAATACCACCTCCCAGTCCACACTCAGAGGTCTGAAAGTTCAAGGAAGAAGCACCCAAATCACTGAAATTTGGTAGCAGCAATTAACTTGCTTGTCTGCTTGGACCTGGTCTGTCTTACACACTGGGACTGCTGACAGGCCATGCAGGCTTTCTCTGAATGGTGTCTCCACTGCTGCCACTCCTGCTTTCTGTATGCTCACATTAGCATGTATGTATGCAGGAGTTTTCTTCCATTCTGTTTCTCTGTTTTCCTTCTATTCAATTTGTATGAGTAAGAATTTGCTAATGATGCCAAGCTGAAAGCTTCTAAACCTTTACACATCCTCTGAAGATTCCCAGTCTTCTCTCATTGTTACACTTCCCAGTATGTACAATGAATCTTGATGGAGGCAAAATTGCACTGACCTCGAGTCATTCTGTCCCTATAGAAATGCTCGTCACTTACATGCCTAAATTTCAAAAATAACCCCAGTAATACTGCTCAAAGCTTCTTTGAAATGCAAAAAGTTCTTTCAACAATATCCCTGAAGAATTGATTTCTTTTAATAATAACAGATAATGATATGCACTAAGAGTCAGTTATGTCTGGTCCAAATGATTTTTAGAACACATACAAACAATTTAAGTAATACTTTGTGATAGGAGTGACTTTGTGGAAAATTATCTCACATTTGCAGCCTGTCACTATTATTAACTGCTCCCTATCACTGCTCTCCTCTGTTTTCTGAAAAGTAATTGCTACTGCTATCTTAAAGAGCAGAATATATTTTGGTATTGTTGTTCATCATTGTTTGTCTCATAATACATTTTTTATTATCTTGATATCTGAAGGATTTTAATACAATGCAAATATATAATTTAAATTGCATTCAGAGATGCTATTCTTGGAACTCCTGGATCTGTTTTTTCTACTGAGGAATATTTTCAAAGCTGCAGTGAGACTTTACTCCATTTCTTGGAGGAAAAGCACATGCATGGTCAAAATAATCCCCACAATCTGAACTAA
Source organism: Campylorhamphus procurvoides (assembly GCA_013396655.1). Classification (NCBI taxonomy): domain Eukaryota; kingdom Metazoa; phylum Chordata; class Aves; order Passeriformes; family Dendrocolaptidae; genus Campylorhamphus; species Campylorhamphus procurvoides. Next base: position 520,111 of record WBMV01001467.1, read on the forward strand.
TTGGGAGCTCTTGTGGAAGTTTGAGCAGAGACCAAGATTTTAATGAGCAAGGAATATGAAACACTCACTCAACATCGTATGCTGGGCTTCTCCATGGCAGTGTTAGACACATTGCCATGGCAATTGGGATAGTTTGCAGTCTGGTGCTTTAGATAATTAGAAGGCTTGTTTCCCTGGAATTGCTATTCTGCAACCTTGCATTAAACTCTAGCTTTTCTTAACTCTCTTTCAAAGAGGTAAGAAAGAAAGACAATGTTCTTTTGTCAGAAATAACTAAATTACAAAATTCTACAGCTTCAGTTCATTGGAGATCTCTAATTAAATAATCTATATCACCACTCAGTATTAACTAGCGAGTTTCAACATCTATAGACTAATGAGCTTAATCAAACTTTCAGTCAATTCCTGCTGTGACACCCTGGTGTCCTGAAAATCATTCATTGTTTTCATGCCTATGAATTCTTTACTTTTCAATTACTTCCCTGTGAAAGATTTTAAACATCAAAGTGCAGCAGGTGTTTCAAGACACAGTGGACCCCACAAGGGTGCACTTTGACACAAAGCACTCTGGAGGATACAGTCACATAGAGCTCTACTGCATTGGGTGTGTGTGAGTGGATTTATATGGGAAATTTTCTCAAATTTTCTTTTCCCTTTCCCTCAGGACTGAGCCCAGCTTCTTGTTGCATGATAGAGGAATGCCATTGTTCCTGTAGAGATATCAACTCAGACAAGATGGAGCACAACATTTCTAATATTGCCTGAATAGAGCCAAAAGCAGAATGCAAGGTCAGGAAGCTGCCACCAGTGTTCCTCCACTGTGCTAAGGGAGGGCTGGCTGACTGGGGAGAGTAGAGGATTATTTATAGTGTATTTTACAAGCATTTGTGAGTGCAACTGACTAGTTGGGAGATATTGTTGGCTTTGTTGGCTGTATAAATATGCTTTTTTAAGTCACAATTCAAGCACAAGCTTTTTAAAAGCATGTGTAACTATTCTTGGTTTGTTTGTGCATGTGTGGCTAATAGCTCTTGGCAGATAGAAAAGGAAGCAGGAGAGCCACATAAGATAGGTCCTGGAGCTCCCAGCCACCACACAACCTGTTGTTCTCGTCTCAGGGATGTGTTATTCTCACCTCCTGGACAAGACAGAGGCTTGTCTCTTTTCAACAACAGTGTCTTCAAGCTCCCAATCTTTCCCCACATCCTATTACAATGCTCTTTGCCCACAGAGACAGCCTGACTAGGGTGTGTTCAGACTAGATATAGCGAAGAACTCTTTTACAATGAGGCACTAGAACTGGTTGCCCAGAGAGGGTGGGCACATCCCTGAAAGTGTTCAGGGTCAGGTTGTATGGGTTCCTGAGTAACCTGGTCTAGTGGAAAATGTCCCTGCTTATTGCAGTTGGGTTGGACTAGGTGACCTTTAAAGGTCCCTTCTAACCCCAGATATTCTGTGATTCTATGATTTTAATTTTTGCACCTAGTTTCTTGTTTCTCATAGTTACCTGTAATAGCTATAACGGGGTAAGTATTTTAATTCTGTTTTGTCTTTAACAACAGAAGTCATACATAAAATGCTGTGGTCCTTTTACAGAAATGTAACAACCCAATGAAGTGTAAAATCAACATTATAAAGCCAGACACCGTTCTAAATGAAGTTAATTGCTGAAGTGCTTTCTGCTGATTAAATACAATGTTATTAACTCCTGGGCCTTAGACATAGACAAATAAAGATTATCTTGGCTCAGTACCACTAACAAAGCTTAAGAAATTTACTTCAAAAGTAATTTTTCTATTCCCAAAAAGATCCTTGACTATATCTTGTGACTTTGTGTCATGAAATCAGATAGAGAAAAACTAGAACTTCTTTAAATCACCCACTCCTCTTGTGGCAGAGATCAGCTAAGAGGCAGAAAGCTGCATCAGGTGGAATTCATCTCTCCGGCTGCAGGCAGTACAGTCCTACTGAGCACAACCTTATGTCTCCTGTGCATAGCTGTGTGCAATTTCCAGGCAGCTGGCATAAATGGGAGTGAGTTTGATGCTGCCCTAAACATGTGCCAAAAATATCTAAGTCTTTTCAGATCATTCTCAGTCTCCAGGACTATACATGTGCCGTGACCATTTTTGTCCTGCCCAGCTCCTCCAGCTGTAATCTATTTATTGTCAGGCCCTGCAGCAATTCAGTGGTTAGGAATTGTTTTAGTGCTGTTTCTCCTTGCCAGCTAACTTCAGTGAGTTGAGCATTTTCAGACTCTTGATACTGTGATATCCAGTGGGGCAGCCCTGTCCCACTGGAGCTCTTCAGGCTGCCTTCTTTCCTGGCTGTACATATACTGCTGCTCCCATGCATCTCAGGAGCACTGAATCTGTTACTGGAAATACTATCTTGACTTTTTTCCTAAGCAATTACTCTGCCTCTTCCTTCTCTGAAAGAAAGCTATCCCATTGAAGTCCAAAAAAACAGAGGCCTAACCAGAAGAGATTTAACTAAATAGACACCATGCAAACTTTTAGGAAACACAGGAGAATATATTTTAAGTGAGAGATGCTCAATCCAAAATTTATTGTACTGTGACAACTATTTACACATGTGTGACTTAACCAAGCTACTGAAGATAATCATAAATCTAAATATTGAAAATCAAGTAAACAGCAGGAATACAATTTGATTTGTACAATACAAAAAGCAGGAAACTTTGGTTGTTCTGTAGCCTTATGTTCATCATAGCAAAAGGAGCTGGATATTATCATTTCACTAACAGTGTTTTAAATAACGAAATAACCAAATAAATAAAAGGGAATATATATTACCGGTAGTTGTCAATTCATGCTACTCAGGCAGTATACGGCAATAGCAGGAGCACCTGCTCTTCCGGCCACCTCCTGCTCTGCACTCATGATTGGTCAAAACTCCATCCTCCTTCCTTGTCTTGTCAGGATGACTGCTGCAGTTTTTCAATAAATATTTACAAACCTGAGTGAAGTTGCAAAACTAGAACTGTTTCCATGAACATGAGTGTATGCACAAGTTTCCTAATACTCTGTGCATATGCAGATTCTTACCCATCTATTAAATAAAAGATGAGAAATTCAAGCAGCAGGTAACAGCTGAGTAGCTGTGGTCTTTAAAACATATGTTAAACAGATTAATTAAATGTCTGCTTGGCAGACGTGGCCAAGCTTAGATGTGCAGAATAACACTTCAGGTGGTTGTTCCCTCCAGGAAAATTCATATTTCCCTGCAGTGCTGAAAAAACTGGTAACTTGAGATCACATTCTTGACCCAGCAAAAGTGGTAGAGAGGGCAATGACAGTGTTCACTGCTGAGCTGCAGTAAAACTGATAACAAACCATGTATCATGGTCTGTGACCCCTTCAGACTGCAGTTCCTTGATGCAGACTTCTAGGCTTGCTCAGTTTGAGATGTTTGGGAGTTCTTAGGATTTAGCTGTTCTAAGCAAGAACAAGCTGATCTGGCACTGACTCTCTGTGCTGCCAGGAGTGATGGTTGTTATGGGTTCTCTTTTATCATTAAAAGCTTATTAAAGTTATGGTCACTTGGTAACTCTTTTCCTCCCCCAGTTATCTTTTCTTGTGTCCCTCCAGCAACAGAGCTACAATATAAAAATTAACAAGTATGAAGAAACAGTCTTGTAAGAACAAAGCTAAACTAATTTATTAAGACTGGATCTGTGAAATTGTTTTCCAAAGCAGGTTAGCAGCTTTGAAAATTCCCAGAGATGCAATGACTGACTTAAATCAAAACTGAAAGGCACATCCTACGAGACACATTCAGCATCAGGATTTATTTCCCTCCTGTTCTTTCCCCAAGAATATCTGTTAAATTTTCTAAGAATAAACACATTGTGTTTCTCGTATTTTGAAGCAGGAAGTGAAAAAAAGGTTTGAGGATTTAGGATCATGGTTTGTTCATGTATTAGAAACTTATTTATTCTTTGAAAGAAAAGGAGAATGTTCCCAAGTCAAATCAGACATTCTTTTATCCTGGAAAATATTCTGCTACTGGTATAATGAGTGCCTGAAAAGAGCTGGGAAACACACAGTTATTGAAGGTGTTATAAAGACATAAATGAAATGCCAATCTGCTTGGTGACAAAGCTTGTGCTGGATTTTGCAGCGATGTTTAACTGTGGGAATTCCAGGAGGACTGGGACAGAAGGAGGCATTGATGACTTTTTGTAGTTCTCTACTGAGTACCAAATATGAGAAATATAAACATTAAACAGTAAATCAAATGTTGAAAAAATAAATAAAAACAGAACAGATGGGCAAAAGATGTGTCCAGCTGGCTCATGAACTCATTTTTTCTCATTTGAGCAGTAGCCACATGCAAAGCGGGTTGGGTGTTGTGCTGAAACCATATTTTCCAGTGTCACACTGCATCCACTTTCTCCCACAGGGTTTTTAGATAAATCAGAGGAAATGTTTCTCAAATAAGATTTTATGCAAGAAGTCAAAAAAATACGGTCTTTCCCACATCTTGCTTGCTTATGAGAAAATTAAGTGTTGGGCCCATTGCACCTTTGATGCACATGTTATCCTTACAATCATTTTTGGGCTGTACAACTCTCTGTCCTGTATCATAAGCCTACTGACAGTTCACGTGTTCTCGAAATCCATTGTCATGTGCAAGCCCTCAGCTTTCAGTAATGAAAGACAAACAGACAGGGACAAACAAGCAGACAAACACACTGGGACATTTCTTTAAGGACAAGTCTCCTTCCGTCTCCTCTACAGCTGTTGGTGCTGTGTGCATTTTGGGGGCTGGAGGGTTGTGACGGCAAAGTCTTCAGAAGAACACCCTGGCTTTGAAGAAGCCCTTGAACTAAAACTATGATTTCAAATTCTGAAGTACAAATACTGTGAATCAAAGTATTTACACTACTTCTGTGTCAGATTTCACAGCTTTATGTGGGAGGGCAAAGAACTATTTTAGCAAGATCAGGTGTTTCTTGTTTGTGGTACTGTATAGAACTCTTTATTTTTCAGCCAATTTTGAAAAAGTCGAGTGGTATGAAAGCTGGTTTCTTGCTCCAAATGCCAAGTCAAGTAAATATGGTGCAACTGATACTAATGTTTGGCCTAGTAGTTCCAGGAATGAATGGGATGGTCCTACTAAGCATGTGATGTGATTTGTTGACCTCAAGTACAAACTATAAGAAACAGTTTGTTCTGATGAAACCTTTTCCTGTGTGTAGAGGAAGGGAAAACAAACACTCCAATTATACTCATGACATTTGAAAATGTCACCCTGTTTTTTTTGTTTTTTTTTCTCAAGGAGGATACAGTATGATATACCTGCAATGAACACTTCCAACCTAAATTATTCTCTGATATCATGATCTCTACATTACAAAGATCTGGGAAATGAGTTTAGAGAAATGAAAGATTGACAGTAAGACAGGAAGAAAACAAAACTAAAACTACAGTGCAAGAATTGCCCACTGCAGTGCTCACTTCTGGCAGGTTTTCTTCAATCATCTGTCACTTTAATATAAAACGTGATTTTTTTTTGGCTTGATTAACAACTGAGAAGTATAACCTTTATAAAAATTGTTAATTGAATAGCATTCTATTAAATTAACACCTGAAGGCCAGATATGCTGAGTGATAAACAATTGCAGAGAGATATTTGGAGACAGACATGATGCATATGAGTTCACAGCAGGTATAGCAAAGGCACTGAAAATGCAGACATAAACAGACCTTGGGGATGTGTCCAGCTTGGCTTGAAGCCACCCTCTACACTAGTGAGGAAGCACTACTAAAATCACTTCCCCCTTGCCATCTCCACCAAGCAGGTGACTCATGCAAAAAAAATGCAAAAAACACCAACACTTTTGACTTCATAAATATCTATTTTGGCCTCTTTCATTAAAGCTGAAACTGATCCAGACTTCAGTGGCCTGTGGTGAAATCAAACCAGCACTCCATGATGAGGAACACTCAGCCCACAGCCTATGATTCAAATCCAGCCCTTGGGAAAATTAATCATCTGGCCCATTGGCCCTCTTTCCAACTGCCTGTTTAGACATTCAGCTTCAGGCAGCATGAATTACCCTGGCAGATGTAACATCTTGTTCTGAAGTGCCATTTTAACTCAGCAGCTTTTCCTGTATCTCACTGGGGTGTGTATGTGGGACAGTCTACACAGCATGTATAAACCTATGCATCCCTCTGCAAAATCCCCAGAGATTTTACCCCTGATCTGTTCCTGCATCTCAACTTTTTACTGGGAATCCTGTCAATACCTGTCAGTAGCTGACCAGCCAATAAAACTGTCTTAGTATGAGCTAAGCACAAGGCTTTCATCCTTCCTCTAAACATTTGGTGACATTTAGAGAATAAAAATAGGCAGAGACAATGCTCTAACCCTCTGATGAGAATATGTGTAGGGAAGGAAAGAAAAACAACACCAAAACACCAAGATGATGTACAAATGTACAAAGTGAGTCATTATTATTTTTTTCTAATAATGACAGTGCTTTTAAGATTTATGATTGTACATAGAAAGGAATTTCATGCTTATAGGCTTCTGCCTGCTCCCCAATATGTACTTAGTTATAAATGCACGTCAGATACTCTACAAAAAAGGTGGGAAAAAGCAGTGAGGCATTAATTTGAAAAATCTATTTCCTGGCAATTTCTAGTTCAAAAGGATATGTAAAAATTCCTTTTCTATTATATTTATGCACAAATTCACAGAGTTGTAGATTTGGTTCTAAACCTTCAATTCTGCTTCATGAAGTGAAGTTTATTTTTTTGATTGAGGTACCAACTTTTATGTTTTGCCTTGAAACATTTGCATCTGCTTGTTTCATATTTTTTCAGTCTGTTTCTACTACATTTTCCAAAACTTCTGCTGCCAGAATATTTGGAAACAGCTTCTTACATTGACATAATCTTTTTAGTCTTTATAGTCTCATCTCCATCAGATATTCGCAAGACAAGTAAAATCATTCTTTGTGCACTTACTGGAGACTTACCTTTCCACACAACAGCGTAAACTCACCTGTGTTTGCAGCTATGCAGCACAGGTCTCTACTGCCTCTCTTAGCTATGACAATGGGGAAGACCACATTCTTCCAGACTCACTATGTCAGTTGTATTTTACCATACGTTCTGTATCAGAAATTTGCATTATGTGGTCTCATATTTCCCAGTGTTATTTGGTTGGCAAAGATTGATGACTCCTGGAGGAGTACTCCCTGTCAGGGGCTTGTCAGGCTGCTGGGATCCCTACAGGGAAGAGTTATGGACTTCTCAGGTCACTGTAGGTGGGGAATGTCCTGCTGAATCTGTTCAGACTCATCAAAAGGAAATGGTATAACCTTGTTGAGAACAGTAACATTAGTGTAAGCATGGTGAGCCAGAGCAGTTTTAGGCACAGAGAGAGGGCAGCCTTCTGAAAAACAGCAGAAGATAAAGGGAGAAAAGAGTGTGAAGAGCAGGACAGCTTTCCCATGTAGGTGGTCATTTATATACTTTGGTTGCAGTAAATCCACAATGAGATGAACATTAAAAGACATCTAATATGAGATTGAGTTATTACATATCAAGGATAGTCTTTTTCCCAATCCTTTGAATGCCTTTGAATGACGAGATGCTGCAAGTATGTCCTTTGTTTCCCTGCAGGATAGTCCCCTAGCTGCAAGGATGTCCAGTTTGCACATGGATCAGGCAAGGCTCAGCAGCAAAAACTCTTGGACTCAAATTGTGTTTGGCTGGATTCAGTCCCACTGCCATTTCCCAGCCTCTGGGGGTACTCAGGGGTGGAAAAAGTTATCATCTGAACTGCCACTTGTACCGCTTACCTGTGGAACAACTACAAAGCAGTGTTTCCCAATTAGACCAGCTACAATGCAGTGTTTCCAAGTATCTTGAGACACAGATTCCTTATTGGTGAGGTTAGCTTGCCTCATGATAAAAATTATTGACGACTTGCTGAGGACTCTCTTTCCTGCAGAAGAACCCACCTAGCAGCACATTCACACAATAAAATATCACAGTACCAGGCTTCAAAAGAGAATTGCAGCAACAACATTACATGCAATGCTCAAAATGTTTTGGTCATGCAACGGAAATGGTCAAATAGTTCAGCACTGTAATTCCAGTCATTTTGTGAAGTAAATGACTTTTGTAATGGACAAGATATACAGTACAAACACATTTCAAACACAATCATTGCATGAAATTTCTGTTGCACTCCCTCAGTTCAGGCAAGCCTGCTCATTCACATGGGCTGCAAGCAGACAAATCTCTGCTGCTGATCCTGTAGATATCCTCTGTGCTGCCACTGAGCAAAATATGGGCCCTCCATAAGAGTCCTGGTGGTTCTACTGGTTTGCTCCAGTTCCAGTGATTTAAAACCAAGGTCTTTCCCCAGAGTCTTCATGAGGCTAGGACTCACCAATACTGAGTCACCATTCTTCCTCTTAAAAACACAAAGAAAATATGTATATGCCTACATGCTATATAGCAAGCAGAGGTTTTGTGGTTGCAACAAGCTGCAGGCACTTGATCTTTTCACTGGCCACAGAGATCTGTGCATTATATCAGTATCAGAACTGCCTATTGAACAGAACTCTTCAATGACTGTTTTGGTAACAGAATGTTTCTGTAGTGGTGGCTCTGAGCTTGAAGACTTCAGGTCATCTGCTCTTCCCAGATGTTAGGAAGAAATTCTTTACTGTGAAGGTGGTGAGGCACTGGAATGGATTGCCCAGAGAAGTTGTAGATTCTCTGTCTCTAGATGTGTCGAAAATCAAGCTGGATGGGGCCCTGAGCAACCCAATATAGTCAGTGGCATCCAGCCCCTCAGAGAGATTGGAACTAGATGATCTTTAATGTCCCTTTCTACCCAAACCATTCTATGATTCTATGATTTTACTGAAGACAGCTGCAAAGAAATGTAAACAGGGCACAATATAATAAGGCACGTACAGAGTTATTGCTTTTTTCCTCATTTTATGAAATAGATGATAAAGAAATCTAAACTCAACCTGTCCCAATTAGAACTACTATAAATACATTTGCATAGAATAATCAATACTGCAAAAATTCCTCAACATTCTGTCTGTATTGGTAGTCCTCAACAGGACAGTCATTTAGAATAATTTGGGAAACTGATTGAAGATTTCTAAAATTTAACTGACATCAGAACCAAGAGAAACTATATGCAGGTGGCATGTGTTCTCAACTTATAGTGCCATTCCTACAATGTTTAAAGGCAGAAAACAAGGAATGTTGGAAGAATAAAACCTTCATTTGCATGACAAACTTAAAAGATTCCCCCTCTACCCCCATTCCCCAATTTAAGCAGATTTCATTGAATGTGTATAAAAGAGATTTTTTGATACACTAAGTAGTTCATATATGCATATACAGGGAAAATTATAACTTGGAATGATAAGAAGAAATTCCACATTATTTTACTATTGTAAAAATGAAGGAGATACAAAAAGCCACATTGCTATTGTACTTCTGATAAGGTTTTACAGCTCTTCAAAATAAAAAGTACTGAGGGAAAATTGTTATTTATATTAGTCATGATATAAAGCATCACAAAAACTGTAACATGAAAAAGCAGTGATTTGTTCACCATGTTAAACAGCATAACCAACTGCACGTTTTAAATCACAAGGTAACTTGTAATTTTGAGTATTTCAATAAATGGTATCTGATTAAATATACTAAACCAAGAAATCAAATGTAACAACTGAAAAGTAAGCAGCAGCTCATTTCCCCATGCTCAAATATTAGAGTGATGCACTCTAAGAAACTGAATCATGCATTATGCTGTATTTCATATCGCAGAGTGGAGCCTGACATACAACTTCCGTAAACACCTGAAATAATTGAACATTTAGAGAAGACAGAGATGCCTTCTAAGGGATCATCTATTCTAAATATGCCTTCAACTAGATGGTGTGCATTAGAAGTATATAATTTCCTTCACCTGACAGAAAACATGACCTTCACAGATTGCTATGCTATTAAGTACATAAAAAGGCAAAGCCTCCCTAGTGTTCATTTCTCTCCTGTACAGCTCAGTCATTTCAAAATTTATTTGAAGGGAAAAAATACATTTTCAATGTCTTTAGTTACAGAATTGACTCATGCAGCTCCAAATTTATGCAGCTGTTGTGTTTAAGAGAAAGAGGCTATAAGACAAGGCAGTGAAAAAGGGACTAGGCACTGGAGCCCTGCAGACTGTGCCAGACCGTGCGGGCGCTGTGGGACTGACAATGTGTGCATTTCAGAACTTGTGTCGGATTGCAGTTTGAAGTGATTTGAATTTACATTTTTTACCCCTTTTCCGCTACTTCCTCACCTCAGTCAGAGTCTTCCTGGTCATGCAAGTACCTGTGGGTGGTACTGAGCAGGTTCGTGTGACCTCTTGCCAGCCCTCCTTATTCCATTCCCTGGAACAACACTCCTTTGCTGCATAAAAACTGAGTCACTTGGATATAGGGAGAGAAATCTGACCAAATCTTCTGGTCCACTCTCTGTTGTTCTTGTTGCTCATAGATTGTTGTGTACTTATCTAAAGCATTTTTATTTCACTTCATACTGAACGCTACCATACGTCATGCCCTCATGGGCTCAAACACTCTTGCCTTCCTCTGCTGAATTACAAATCCTGGAAGTAATTGTGAGAGTGGAATGGAGGCAAAGCCAGTGGTGGTATATCCAAGTTAATGAAAGAACCTGGCACTAAAGAGCTTGAAAGCAAATCTTTGTACTCAAAGATTAAACCATTACCTATCTGAAAGTTTAGTCACATCAAAAAGGAAATATACTTACAGAAAATATTTAAGCCATCTCAAAATAAAATACTTAAGAACACAGAAAGAGATTGCAGGACTGAGGAAAGAGCCAGTATGAAAACGGGGACATGAAACCAAAGGCTCGGTGAATAAGGGGAATGAAATGACCTAACCTGATGTGGAAACAAGACTGATTTTAAGACAGGGAAAAGTTTGCAGCCTACTGGGTCATGACAGTGTATGTACAGTTGCAAATGCTTTTACTTTGTTAGACTAAGAAATTCTGAGGCTTTAGCCCAAGAACCATTTTGTGAGATTCTCTTAAGGCACAAAATATCTAAGGACATCTAGCTTTAAGATGGCACTTGAACAGCTGTTAAAACGGTATGATGTGATTGTCTGAGACCGCAGACAAAGCAAAGGACTGGCCTCAATGAATCAGGAGGTCTGTTCCAGACTTCTGATCCCACAGGAAATCTACTCAGAAATAAAGCTAATGTTTTTGAAATTATGCATTTAGAGACAGGCACAACATTGAAATCCTCCTTGTATAATGACCATTTTCTGTGGTTCTTTTGGGATGGCAGAAGGAGCAGCAGAACCAACTCTGCAAAGCAGTATGTTCTGCACCTCAAGGTGCATACACAAGTTCCCCCTTATCTCTGCACTTTACCTGTCCCTGGTGGTAGTATATGAGTATCCTACCTTTAAAAACAGAGATCCTGGCAATTTATCCTAGCAACCATGTATTAAACATAATCTCAATTCCTTACTGTGAATTCCAGTCTCTGGCAAGTCTATGATGTGTGACAATAGAAATTCCTTGTTATTTTCCCTTATTGTTTTTGTGTAAGCTGAGAAAGGAAGAGTGATTATGCTGATGAACACCAGTAAAGAATAATAATTAGGGACACAACAGAGATCTGGTTCCTAGCCAGAAATGGCTTAAAAGAAAACCTGAGCGGTTTCTTTCAGTTTCTCCCTAAGAAGCTGTTCAGAGAGAAGTGGCATTCTAGAGTCACTGTACTTTTATAGGTATTTGCACAGGTTACTAGAAAAATAAAATAAATACTAAAATCTTGCCAGGATGAAACCAGAGATTTGAAAGAGGTAAGCTATATATATCAAAGGACAAATATGATGGGTGTCTGTTTGAATAAATCACAAAATCACATATTCTACAATTTTTTGCCTGTAAATTTAGACACAGACTTTGATTCACAGGAAAATGTCAGTGGTTGGATATCTATATATAAAAATTTAAATCCCCCTGCACAAATACCTACAGTTATGTTTTGCCATCATTGGTTTCCATTCTGCCTATCCTGGAAGCTGGAATATAGAGGATGGAAGCTTAAGGTGTCAGAGCCTGTGATAAGGTTTAGTACATACACACATGTAGGCACACAAAGACACACTCAAACACATACACACACATGCACCTCCATTTGCATGAGATTTATAGTGATCATGAAAGCAGTACAGAATTTCTAATTATTAATTATTCATCTGGTTTAGCTTTAACTGATCTGCCTCTGGGACTACAGTATATTATCCAAACAGTAAGTCCCATGGATTGGCATCACAAAGTTCAAGAGGAAAGCCTTTAAATTGGCATCTTCACACTCTCCTCTTTTATATGAATCATGCACGGGACACCAGAAAATGGAATAAACCGATGCATGATTTTGATTTTTCTTATGGATGAACCTCTGCTCTTCCAACCAAGGAAGGACAGAGAGAATCATTATGGATTTGTTCCATGAATGAGAGCATTCAAGTCTGTTTCATTGTGTCTCACATTTCTATACTTCCTACTCACTTTCTATACTGATCACTATCAAAATTCTGTATCCATTAATTCATTACCTTCTGCAAACGTTTCTCTATTAAAATTTCCATTTCCTCCCTCTTCAAATCCTAGCGGTTGTTCAGTCATTACGTGTCCCTAGATAGGTTAAATATTAAGTAGTGTCAAAAAACATGCATTGGAAGACTTTGATTAGTGAAAAAAGGAGCAAAACTGAAAAACAGAATTGCAGATCTAGTTGCTTGGGTGCATTTGCTGGACATAGGAAGCAGCAGTGACTGTCATGGCTTTTGGCTGGTTCTTCTCTTCATCAAGGTCACATCTTGCTCACAACACCACCTTGACATTTTAGCTTTGGAAGCTGCTGCTGAGCTGCATGTGATGGTTCAAAAGAAGTTCAGGCTCTGGGACTTTTATTCTAAGTTATCAGAGATAGCTGAAGCCTGCTAGGAACTGTAAAACAGATTTCTGTTGGCCAATCTAAAAAATCAAAGGAGGAACAAATGAACCACTGGTGTTACAAGAGCTATGTTGAAGGGTCTTCAAGAATGTAAAAAATTATCATAATCTGAAAGAGCCTAGAAATGGGAAAAATCTTCGCCTGAAATTACCAGACTGACTTGAAAGTTAATTTTAACCAGATCAACTGTTACTGTTGAATGTTGTTTATCTGATCGTCACAGAATATTAGAAGGGAAGGCTGGAAGGAGCAGCCTTTCTCTTCTCTGCTCTCCCCCACAAAGTAGTTTTCCCTCATTTTCAGGTGGAACTGTCTGTGCATCAGTTTCTGCCCATAGCTTCTTACGCTATTGCCTGTAAATGGCCTGTGTCCTTGCAAATCATCCCATATTTCACATAGTTCAAACAAAAGGGAAAAGAGAAAATTATTAATGACAGAAATGTGTATTTAAATATTTCATCAGTTCTTCCTCCCATCTTTTTCTTCTTATCCTCAGTCCTTTCCCTCTTACCCTCAATGAAAAGTAAGGCTTCAATGACAGTGGCTACAATGGAATACCTTTATATGCTGGTGTGCAACATTGATCACATTTTAATGCTGCAAGTATTAAAAAACCCCTTTTCCTTATCTTCTTCTTTGGTGAACATGGATACAGAATATCCTATTTCTTGCCAAACTATGTATTGGAACCACATTTGATTACTGAGGATTACAGTTTCTAAAATCCCATTACAGGCTCTCATCTGTGCCACAGTATACAGATGGAACAAACATCTATTAACTACAATTACTGGTGCAAAAATTTATAAAAAAACCCCACCCAAATCCGAGTATGACCAGACACTGTTATATAATTTCATACAAGTTGTAGACATTTAAGAAAATAGAGGCTCTTAAATATGAAAAGAAATCCCTGCACTGCTTGACAGTGAATATGTAATAGTGATTTTAATCATGTAAGAAAGACTGAAGAAGTCAAATGAAGAGACTTGATTGGTTTCAGTATGAATTTACATTTAATAAATGGATCTTGCTGGTTTATCTTAAATAGAAGAGCAACATAATCATAGTATCTCATGGCATTAAAAACAATGACTGTGAAACTTCAGATGATATTTTTGAATGTCTATCAGAACCAAAATACCAGCCTTTCAAAATTTGCTAAGGATCAACAAAGTGGAAGAAATAATTTAACAACTACAGTCTAGAATAATTCTCCATGACATTTGCAAAATCGTATTTACTCTTCTGCTTAAAAAAAGTTCATTCAGAGACCTATATTTTTCAACAGCTGGAGCCAAGTATTTTACTCTGACTATTGCTGATGAAAGAAAAGCATTTTTTTACCTCCACTTTCTTCTTCTACATCTAGTCCTGACTTTTTAAACAAACATTGAGAGAAAGGAGCAAGAAGGAGAGTGCTCTCTGACAGTCTGGGTACCAGCAGAGAAACTGTCAGTTCACTATAATTTTGAAACACTTTTATGATGCTGTAGCTGTGCTAGAAAAGTCATACAACCTTTCCAGCCTTCTATGACAAAAAAGCTGGAGAAAATGATAAAAAGAGAGCAGGGCAAATCAAAAGAGGCATTGATGGAATGTATTCCCCATTAAAGAATTACATACAAATGCCTAAATGAATACAGAAAATACTTTTATTCAAAGAGAAACTGAAAATGAGATGCCTAAAGACCTTATTATTATAGACTAAAAAGTTATTATAGACAAAAATTCCTTATAGAAGTATCTTGAATTATGTGGAATTGAGAGTTAAAATAGTTAAGAAGAATTGACTAAAAGAGTTTGCCATATCTCTACCCATTTAATCAGTTTCAGCTGTAATACAGACAGATCCTGTATGTCTTTAAAAGCTCATATTAAAAATTTCTTTATAAACAGAAGACCTGGAGAAATAGTGTAGAACAAGGCAAAGACAATTCACCTCAAAAGAAAATTACTATGAGTCTTGTACAAAACCTTTTCAACTCCAGTGAAAATATTCTCCTTCAAATGACAGCGCACTGTAATCATCAATAGAGAATTGAAAATGCTACAGTAATAAGAGACAAAGTACAATTTAGCACGATAGGAACAGACAGGAAATTGCAGATCTTTACAAATTGGCTAAGAAGGAGAATTATTTAACTAACAGACAAGAAATTCCATTGCAATAATGAATTACAGAGAATAACTGTAAGAAGTACTGGCGTACAGAAGTATCAAAAACTTCCTAACACAGTAAAACTTCTATTTTCCATGAAGAAAAGACAGATACATTTCATATTCTATCAGCCCTGTTTGTATTGTGAATCAGAGGGTTAATTTATAGATTTCACAAATTCTTAATTTCATCTCAGCAATGCTTTACAATGAGTTTCTTCTCTCTCATTCTAAACTATATTCACCACGGTGCTGTTTTTTAAGTTCAATATGCAAATTATCCTTTTATACTTGGTTCATGAGCATTGAAGAAAGGCCCAGTCAACAAGGGTAGCTTACTGAGTGATAAATGTAGGATCAAATCTTTTCCATTCTACAAAAATTGGTATTCAGATGTGTATAAAGTGTGTCTGATGTATTTTTCTTTAAACCTCAGAAAAACTATTCTTCTTATTTTTTAACTTTTAACTTGATTAGACTGGCTTGCTTTGATTTCTTCATGACACCAACCGTCTCTCTAAATGGTGTACTGCAAAGGTGGGGCTGTACTTCACTAGGTGTTTGAAACTACTGCTGCTGCTGAAGCCGGGCTGTGTTCATACCATTTTTCAAGAAAATCACTTTTTGTTATATAATCTGAGAGAGAGATGCAAGCCAGAGTTCCATTCTTCTCTCCCCAAACACAATCTGCTTTTAAGCTGCAAATCAATCCAACATGCCTCAGATGTCTGCCTCCAGCTGACTTCTCCCTTTAAACATAAACAGTGCAGATTCCCAAGGCCTGTTACTTTGACAACCCTATAATGCCATCCTTTTGACTGTCCAAGCTCTGTAAATCTTCATTCCATCACAGCTTGAAACAGACCAGCCTATTTTCACTGCCCAAGATATGGGAAGTTATAAAACCAGCCTCCATGGTAAACTCAACAGATTATAAAATTGTTTCAATACAATCTAACCACCCATCAATGACACAGACAAGTTGTAGCTTTTAACATCTTATTTTATTTGTGATATAATTACCCAGTGCTGTTTCATATCGACAGCTGAGGAGGAAAACCTCATTAATTTCTCTAGTGACTCAGACTGAAAAACTGCTGGCCCAGTATAAGCACAGGTAAATACATGTACTTATATGTGACACATCAGGTATTTGACAGATGGTCTTTCAGCATCTTTAAGCATCTAATTATATGAAGAGAAAGCACTTTTAAAGTGCAGTGGTGCAAATCACCGTATTCCATCATATGGGAAAAGCATGCAGGAGAGTATGCGCTTCATGAAGACAATCAGTTATCATCTTTAACAGGGTAACATTTGTCTTTAGCCACCATTCCAAAATTTCCAATACCCTGCCATAAGGCAGTGAGATATCCATTGTTCATAGTAATGGTAACCTACAAAAAGGCCACTGCTACTCTCAATAGTTAGCAGTTACAAGCTATATATCCAATGTATTTTTTTTTTAATTATTATTTAGAGGCAAAGGAGAGTCATTAATGATTTGATGTGTTGCAAGCAGAGTGCTTTTTTCAGCCTCTAAAAAACAATGTAAGGAGAACACAGTTTATTTTAAAAGGGGCTAAATGCATGTTTTGCAAGCAGCAAACACGATGTGCTGTTTCCATAGAAACAGGAGTTGGTATTATTAAAAGAAGTGAGACATTCTGTGGCTGGTTCTCCTGAGGGACCCTCATTTACAACTAGTATTGGGTAAACTGGGTAAGTGAATTTTACCACCTGTTGTTAAAGATTATTAGATATGCCTGTTTAAAGCTTTATTAACTCTCTGCTAATTCATGGCAAAAGTGTAAGAAAAAACATTACCCGCTACCTATAGGTTCTTCTGGAGTACTTTTTACATTAAAAACTAAATCGAAAGCCATAGCCTCTTTTAGCTGAGTTAGTCTTGAAGGATGCTACTTGCCAATATTCTGAATGAACAGAGATATAATTTTGTCTCTGTCTTACCACCACAAGAAAATTTGCCTCCTGTTGAAGACTTCAAAGACTATATGCCTGAATAAAGAGAGCAAGAGGAAACTTCTGTAATTGAAAGAATCAAGTAGTAACAAAATGACAAGGCATTATTTCAGAAAGCTACTGAAGATTTAAAATTCAAGTTATGCACTGCCTATCTATTACTCATATCTCCTGTGGTTAATCCATATTTTTTATGCTATGAGATACTTTGAGATGTGATAATGTTTAAATCTATTTTTGTCAGTGCTCACTGATTTCTATACATCGATGTTGTAAAAGTCATTGCTGCTCTTGGTCTTCCCAGCTTTCAGGGCTGACAGAGTAAATGACACATTGGGAAAGGTATGAAAAAGAGTTCTCCATCTCCATGATCTGAACACAGTATGTTAGGTGCCAAAAAGCCAGCTAATCATGTCATAGCATCCAGTTGTCCTACATAAAAAGTATAAAGCTGGTTTAGTAAGAGAGTGCTGGAGCTGTACATTTTTTATTATCACTTTTCTTTCAGTTTTGAAGGATAATTTCTTTGTATCTTCTGCAAATCCAAAACTGAGCTGCCCATGTTTTCCAGTTTCCCCTGAGGCCTTAGGAAAGGCCAGTGAGCTTGGTAAACTAGACATATTTACTAACTATGGACTTTTCCACAAAAGGAAAATGAGCTACTTTTGCCAAACACAGCAACCACACAGCTATCATGCTCTGGCTACTGTTTCAGAACTTGTACATAACCCAGATACAAATGATTTGAAAGACTTGATGTAAAACACAGGTCTGGACTTTGTGATATAAAATAGTCTTAAAGCCAGTGTGGAATACGTCACAAACTACAGTTCTCCTTTGATCTCCCTTTTTTTTGGTCCACCTAATTGATGCTTTTTTATTAATTCCTTTGGGACAGAAGGGTTGGCATCACTCTGTCAGCACACTGATTATGGTGCACAGACTTCAAATCTTGATGTTGCTTCTGGAAGCTTTTTTCCAGTGTGTTTCAAGACAAAAAAAAAAAAAAAAGCTGCTTTGATGCATCTGATACAGAAACTAGATTATCACTTATTTTCTGTTTTCTGTCACAGCTTGAAAATGAAATTCATAGAAAGGCAAGTTAATTACATGTTTCCAAGCTTCTGCTTTTCAGTGGCAAACAGAAGGTCAATGTACACACAGGAAGGACATTTAAAATCAGTTGTCTTTTCTTCTTTTGCTCTCAAAAAGCTTCTCTTTCCAATCAGTTTGCCAGGGCAGTTAGCCAGCACTGTTCCTAAAGCTGCCTGTTGCAGCAGGAGCCATCTCTTAAGTCCTCCTACATCAGCATGACAACCTCAAAGGGAACCACACTAAGCTCTTCAAAATGTTAATTAAAGTTGACAAAGGCCAAAGCCTGGGAGTGCTGATGCAAAATGGTAAAGCTTTCGCTGCAAAAGAGTATGGGTAGATAACATAATGATGGAAAGAAGCTGAGACCTCTAGTTGCTCTGCATTATAAAGTCTGCCAAGACTGGAGGAAGTTGGTGGATTTTGCATGGCATTTCTCTGTACTTGCTGGTTTCTGCTCTGACACTGCCAGTTATAGGTCAGAGGGATGGCCAACATAAGCGAGTGTCCTTCAGGGAGCAAGAAGAAAACACCTACTTGTTTGCTGTAAGGTATACAAGCTGAGGTCAAATCTCTGTTCACAAAAAATGCCATCCTGAAAAAACAATACTATATGCTGACAAAAGAGAAAATGAAAGTGAGCAAGCAGAAGTAATTCTGGAAGAGTTAAGTGTATATATATATGTGTGTGTGTGTGTATGGGTATAAATCCCTGGTATCCATGTAGTGTCTTCAGTAGGAATGGAGAGTAAACTGGGACTTAGCTGTGTCTGCTTGAGACATCTGGGTATCCATCTAAGCTCCCAGAGAGGTAGGCAGGATGCACATGAGCAGATGTGTGTGTTTACCACTTTTCTGCCTGCTCAGTGTCTGTGGGTAAGTGAGCAACACCTCCGCCCAGCAAAACCTTCTCTGATCTGCTTCAAGCAGCTGCTGGTTGCAGACATGCAGAATAAAGCATCATGCACCCACCAAAGGCAGCTAGGCTCTGAACACTTCTGCGTGGAGAGCAATGGAGAAGCCACCCCACAGGAATATGTGAGTGTGTCCAGACTGCTGGGTGCACATCAGACAAATCATGGACAGGTATCAGGGGTAGAGGACACAGTAGTCTGGTGAAACAGATGAGCATAGTGTGAAGCACAGAACTCCAGTAGGGATCTGTCCATGCAGGTCTGCCCTGTAGAAAGGCACACAAAGAGAAAAAAAGAATGTAATGAGTCAGCCCACCCCTTCAATATGACACCCTTTAGGGTTCAGTTTTACATAAGAAAGTTTTCTTAGGACAAGACAACAAAAAACTCGCTAGGGAAATACATGACTTCATTTTCAAAGAAAAACACTGTATAGAGCTGAACAAAATTTAGAATTTAAAAAAGCATTTGACATTTAGGGGAAGCCTGTACAACCTTAATTATTTCACTGTATGCCTACAAACTATGACACACTTTTATGATGTCCTTTTTTTATAAACCTTCCTCTGATTCAGAACAAGATTCTCATAAAGCTAGCAATATTTAATATTTGCTTTCTTCTTGTTTTTCAGCATACAGCTCATCAAATGTCATTTACCACATTCTATAACTTCTTCTGAAGCTGTAATTAGTCCCTATTTCCCCCCACTATGGTATCTGAATGTTTCTTAGACCTGAATGTATTTCTTCAACACCTGTGTGAGGTGGGAGGCAGTAGTTATCTTCCAAACCGAGAACAAGGACGTGGAGATTAGTTTGCTAGGACGATGCAATTTGTTGCATCTGCTTTTTAAATACCCTGCCATTTAGTGCCTGGCCCACCACAGAAGGAGGAAAGAACACCACTAGCTAACCAAGGAAAAGTATTAGCAAAAGGGGAACAGAGTCAGCACTGTTTTTCCAAGCATGGGAGATTTTCGTTCTTCTCAAGATTCACTATACTAGGGACCTGTCTCTGGGATTAAATGAGAGCGCACTGGATGATGGAGTCAGTGCAATTCTTCCTGTGCTCTGTAGTCTGTAGGTAATAGCATTTATCTACACTAGACAAAATAAATGTAATTCCTTCCTCTGCATAACTAGATTTAATTTCAATCAAATCTAATTAGATATGACAGTACTGAAATTGAAAACAAATCTGTTATGTCATAACACCACCAGGTATTGCAGTGCTTGTAGATTTCTGTGAGACATGGTTTTAGAGGGTGTTTTTTACTCCTCACTCCCCCACTGCTCCGTTCCTGCCATGGAGTTGGGATCTGATTCTATGGATTTTTTGCTAGGAAACTCTACCCTTCTCCTCCCCTCAAAGGCAAGGGATTTTCAAACTGAACAAACTGCATCAATTACATCTTGAAAAACAAGAGGGCTGAAGTCAGGAGCCAGCAGGTTTGGGCAGTGAAAGATTGGGCTGGGCTCCCAGCACAGGATATAAAAACAGCATTGCTGAGGGTTCAGCACTGCAGCAGAATACAATACAATTATCATAACCAGAAATTTCTTCCTGTGGCATTGGTATGCCGTCCAAGATTAATTTGAGCTGTCAGTCTTTCCCTGTGAAGCTCACTTTATATAACTACCTCTTCACCAGATCAGGAACTACAACCTACTGTCCCTGTCTCCCTGATGCTAGCCTCATTATCCAGAATCTCTCCCTTTTTATTAGAAATTCCAAATCAGAATTGAGCCTGTTTTGAGGCTAACTTGAGGAGCAGGACTCAGAACTTTCAAGATATAAGTTGTTCTCTGAATAAACGTAGCAAAAACGAGGTCGTCTAGCTATGTACATCATCTGGATGCTACACCTTCGGATGTCTCCCTGGACATTCCCCTTAGGATGTGAGGCAGATATTTTAAAGTCAAGAGCATTTAGTAACCTTCAATGGGCCTGACCTTCAATGTTGATCTGATTTTTCAACATCTATGATCTGATCTATGATCTGACCTATGATCTGATTTTTCAACATGTTTGACTTTATATGTTGAAGGCTACCTCCTATTGAATTCATTTGAGCCTGATGTGTAAACCAGGAGTAACATGGTTAAATAAGTAGAGCTACACATAGAGCTGAAAAGAAGAACAAGCTACTGGGAATCTCATGCAGATTCCCAAAAATTATTCCTTCTGATGACTTTGGAGACAAAAACAGATGTGTGAAAATTGCCTTTAATGTAAACTGAAGCTTTGAACTCCACAGAAGTACTTGTAGAAAAGCAAAGATCTTATTTGGGTAGTATATTTTGAATTTTAGAACTTGCAACATAAAGACACTTGAAGATGATACTTGGAAAGGAATGACGTAAAATTAAAAGGAAGATAGCAAAGCATGACTATAAGTCTGACACCAGGGATATGGCATCATAAGGTACGTCAAGAAAATGAGAAAATTACCCTGGTTTTCCAAGACAGTAATTAAAGAAGACTTTTTGTAGACTATTAAACGACACTGAGATGGGCTCAACCCTGAAACAGACCTTTCTTAGCACTGTGGGATGAAGGAAGACATTTTAAGAAATGCCTCTTGCCCTATGTATTTCCAATTGCCCTACTATATCAGTGCTTTTGGAATGGAACAAAAATGGTTTCGTCAGAAGAAAAGTGCTAGAACAAGGGGAGGCAGCCTCACAGAAAAAAGAAGTGGAAAAACACTGCATTTGGAAAGGGATGATGTTTTCATGCCAGTCTTATACCGCAAAGAGTGAGATGTAACTAAAGATTCTGTTCCACGGAAAAGATGAGCAAAAACCCTGATCATAAGTAATAGTGTCTTGTTAAAGTGCAAAAATAGGGTATATCTTCATCTGAAAACAGCATCTTCTTCCTCACTCAAGCTGTTGTATGTGTTGTTTCTTCTGCTTTCAGTGACATTTTAGAAAGCTTTTGGCCTGTTTCTTTCTTTCAGAGCATACCAGCAGTATAAACACAAAATGCTCCTTCCCAGCAATAATCAGTTACTGATGCAGTCGGGTGAATACTCAATCACAGCCAAGGAGGGAGTTTTTCTATCAGCCCCTGGTGCCACATCTAGTGGATCCTGACCACAGAAATTATGGTCTCTTCAGACCTGAGTTTCATGTGATAACTGCACAAACAGAAGCCAGATTAGTAAAGCCTACTCTATAAACTGTTTAAGCAAATTTGTTTTGATTGAAGCAAATTAAGGTGCAGTTTATACAAGAAGCAGTTCACACAGCAGGAAGAAAACAAGCTGTTCAGCCACCAAGTGTGATGGGCAGTAATTTCCCATAGAGGAACAGTGTGAAGTACAGATAAGTGGCCCTTTCGCTTTTTCTACCACCACAGCTGGATTCAGCCCAGAGCAACTGCTGGCAGTCAGATCCGTCCGACCCACCCACCGTCTCTTACAGAAAGATCAGTGCTTTAAGATCTGAGTTAGGGGTTTAAAGCCACCAATTAGGCACTTTGGGGGAATTATTTTTTTTATGCCGTGATTATACTTGAGTCACCGAATAACAGAAAATCCATATCTTCCTATGTCATTTTTGCACCACAAATCTGTGTTTTGCTGCCACCAGAAATGTTCGGAGACTTAATGTGGTGTGACAGCAGTCCAAATGAAATTAATCTGCAAACTGAGATAGCTTGAGGTTGACAAGAATTTCTTCCCAGCTGGAAACCACTTAGGGAGAGCTTCACAGATCACTTGGTCAGCTATATGCCCCATTAAGCATCACCGACTGATATCAGTGAAGGCTTATCAATCACCACAGTCTCATGGACTGTAAAGAGATTAGGAATGGTATAGTTTAGTTGGGAAAATAAAATCCTCGGTGGGTTTTTTACATCCTCCAGTCTGCTTGGCTTTGTAGTGAAATTTTAATAGGAGTTAAAGAATAAAATGTGGACAAGGTGTGAGTGTGCATTTCTGTCTTTTCTTGCCTAATTCCTTCTCTAACTCTGTAGGAAATTGCTGGCACAACCAGATTATCAGTTACTTCTCTGTAATTACAACTCGTTGTCTAGTAAGGGCATTTTACTTGAGTATGACGCATTCCTTCCATTACCACAGACAGATGTGGCTGCAACTTCAACCTGATTCACCAGAGTAAATGCTGCTGTGATGCAAAGTTGTTTCCTTTGGTCATAATGTGAAAATTATGTAAAACTAATGTGAAATCTTGCTATCTAATGATTGAAAATTATGAAATTTCTCTTTCTGAAGCTCTCGTAGATAAACTGTCAATTACTTTGATTTATGTGTCAGCAACAAGTTAAGACCATTTTATTTCCTAAATGGGAAGTTTTCATGCTTAAGCACACACTATAATATTGGTCATCTTACTGTTTCCAAAGTGTAATTCTGAGAGAAAACTAAAATGAAAAGGAATCAAAATCTGAATGCTTCACAACTGAAAACCAAAATCCATCCTTCACTTTTTTAATGTTTGCAGTCTTAGCTTCATGTTTCCCAGGCATTTGCCTGGAAGTTAAAAACCCCTAAATGTGCAGCAATGAAACACTAATTGCATGTTTAGAAAAGATCAGAAGTCTTAAAACTCCCTAAGCTATCTATCAGTTTTCTTCTTGGAAAGGAATTTGAACCTGGGACTCTCTATTTGCATCCCTGCAATAGTAATTTCAGAACATGAATGGAAACATGAACTCCCAAGGTGCAGATGTCAGGTGAATGCCATTCTATATCAGTGACAACAGCTTTTTTTGAAAAATAAAGCTGTGCTCCATGTTAGTGAGCAGAATGGCCACT
Source organism: Campylorhamphus procurvoides (assembly GCA_013396655.1). Classification (NCBI taxonomy): domain Eukaryota; kingdom Metazoa; phylum Chordata; class Aves; order Passeriformes; family Dendrocolaptidae; genus Campylorhamphus; species Campylorhamphus procurvoides. The sequence goes on from WBMV01001467.1 coordinate 544,112, forward strand.
GAGGCATTGCCAAGCTAGTTTACATTGTGGACTAAAGCTAGGCAGGATTTCTAGAAAGAGTCACATTTAATAACAGAGAAAACATGTTGAGTTAGAGGGAGGGGATTCTGATGCCAGTAACTGATACTGAATATTATAAATATCTTCCCAATCACTGCTAACTGATACTGAATATTATAAATATCTTCCCAATCACTGCTTAGGCAACATTTTCTTATCTACAAAGCATTTGCTCTGTGTACAGGCACAGCTACATAACTCTGAAGCTCAGCAACATATCATTTAATAATTTCAAAACCAAAAAAAAAGTAAATATTACTAAAAAAAGCCCAAACTTGCAGAAATTTTCTGATCAAAATGGATAGAACTGAAGTGCTGTAATTTTTGTACAGAAAGCAAATTTCTAATGTCATCCCTGATTTCAGTCTTTTTAAACTTTATGCTTAAGAATATTTTCATCAATGTCAGGATACTCAAAACTGAAATGACTTCCAATTTAAGACAGTGGGAGGGAAGAAGTCTTTACAAATATCAGATCTCTCAAGGTAGGATGAAGTGTGTTTTAAAGATTAGTCTAGGAAACTTGGATAAATGAGCACCCTGAAGCACCTACATATCGGCTTTACCTTTGCTTCTAAATGTGCCTTCTTTCCATGAAGGAAGTAGGCTGTGGGAGCATTAGTGCAAATAGCATAAGAAGATTCTTCCTTTTTCATATCAAATGTGGAAGTCCATCCGTTTCAGGAACTGACACACCATCTCACCACTTGAAATATGTTACTTCCATGCTTGATATCTCACAGTGACAGCATCTGACCTAGTGGTTTTGATTGTAAGGCAAAGACATTTCTTTCCTTCACAGCACAGGAAAAGGAACTGAACTGACCTCAAGTTTTCACAGCAATAATCACTTCAGAAAGTTTTGACCAGATTTTTTGAAGCAATTTGACATGATTGTCTTTCTAACCTCTACTCCAAACGAGCTAACCTCAGAAAACTGTGAATAAATGAACAATAGAATTTAAAATTCATATGACTGCCTGATAAAGTAATGCATGATTGCCATGAAGAAAGGAGCGAGTGGGAGCAATTCTTTGATGTAATTTAGATACACTGTAAAAGTCTCTTTTAAAGGCTTCTTTTTCCCCAGAAAAATGTATAAAGAGAAAGACCGAAACATGTAGCTTCAAGCATGACATTAATTTTGTTCCAGCTATAATTACTACACCGCAAAGGTTCTTGAAATTTCTAAAATGTGCACATACACCTTTTGGTATGGATCGCAGAAGTATGATAGATACTGAAAAAGTCCTTCCAAACAGACAAACTTCAATAAAATGCATCTTTGAAGGATAATTAAATTTAAAATATTCTTAGGAGATATTTCCCCATTTTTCAAGTTCTGCTTCTTAGGCAGTAGAATGTCATTTAACTCTTCATAATGAAGGGAATATAGCATTTCCGTGTATAACAGTACTTTTCAGTTTTTCAGAACTAAATCTGCCATTCTGAAGGAATTATTCATCATCACTGAAACATAGTCAAAAGCTCAACTATTTTTTTATTGCTTACAAGTGATTTAGAAAAAAATAATTGGGCAGCTCAAGGACAACTTCTTTAGAAAAATATGTCAAGCACCTGATTAATGGATGAGTATTTGGAAAAAGGCCTGGAATCAGCAGTCTTTGGTGCCTGGTCAGCTTTAGGTGCACATAAGAAACAGTAGTGACGATATTGCACAATTACGCCTGGAAAAAGCCAATTTGTATTTACAAATGGGAAACAGCTGAGCAAATTGACAGCATGCTCTGTGCCCACTGGGAATACCCTCAGCCTGACAAACATGTCCGGAGCACTCTGCTTAGGTCTGTCTTGCAGAGTGAGAGGATCAGTGCATGACATTTGGTTGTTCCCTGTCGAAACAATGTCAAAATGTGGTATCTCCACATTCATGTATAGGGATTTAAAATTTTTCCCTTCATATAATAAAAATCCTTGTAGAGATGTACGATTCATCTTTGCCTACCATTCCCTCAGTCCCTCTTTAAAAACTGTCTGAGCAGAAAGAAAAAGACCAAGAGACTATGCCTTTTGCTTCAAAATTACAATAGAAGTTATGGGAAACATTTGAATTTCAGTCACTTTGGCATTAATCTGGAAAAACTTCTTTGACTAATGGAATTACAGTGGATCTATATCAACATAATTGAGTGGAATCTAGTCTTGTGCATTATAATGAAGGCTAATCTTTTTTTCCTGTCATAAATTAGAGGTTATCCAATTACACTCCAGCAGAACACCAAGTATTTTCCTCTTTCTAAAAAGAATTAATGGCAAGTGAACTTGCATACACCACAAATCAGTAACAGTTTATTAAAATTTGCAAAAAGAAAATCATTCAATGTCTCTTCAACAAATATTTGGAGCCACTTGCTAAGGCTAATACCGACTGATACATGTCCAAGTACAGTCTGGGTGACAATATTAGGCTATACTGAACAGAATTATTAGACCATTCATCATTAGGCCTATAGATGGGTTTATTACATTTTGCATATGCTGGTTATGTAGCATTTAGCCAGAAGCTTTCTTTGGCAGTGCTGAGAAGGGGCTTTATATTGCAACAGCCACTTAAGCCTCACAGTATTGTACAGAAGTAGGAAAAGTGCAGAGGGGGAGGAAGAGAAAGGCCTGGAATGATTTCTGCATGAGGGAACGCCAAATGTTAAAACTCTAATTGTTTGAACTTGACCTGTTCTATTCCAAGGATATTAAATACCCTGAATGAATCCTTTGCTGTCTTGCATGTATAAATTATCAAGTGAACTTTAATTATTAAAGATCAACATCTATGAAATGTCTAAGAGAAAAATAATATATGCACGTAAGGCACATATACTAGGAAACTTCAGAAATACACAGGCACAGAAATTATTACTTTTACTGAAATTTATGTTGTACAAAAGTATTAGGTCAATTATTTTACGTGTTCAAATAATTTTGCTAACAGACCTCTGCATCATAAGTACAAAAAAAAAAAGGAAAAGAAAAGAAAGAAAAAATTGTGTTTCAGCCCAGGTTTTGGATTTTCTCTGAAATTTTAATATTAAAATTGTAGCTAACTCAAATAATCAATATGACATCAAACTCAGTTTTTAAAGACAGGATTTAACAAGGTTCATGGACTATTTCATGTGCACTGATTTCAAATGTGGGAAAAATCACATCTTGCTGAAAATGAGTCAAGGCATTAGCCAGTCTGTGCTGCCCAAGAAAACTTAGGAATTTAGCTGGAAAATAAAACATGAACATGAGAACTCATACTGAGAAGCATTAGCATTTAAGTAATTTTCAGATTCTGTTTCTTCAACACAAAGTTAAAATACGATGCAGAAAGTCCTCTTGTTTCCCATCAGTTCCAGTTAGTAGCATGAATAATAGAACTAGTCTTAATTCAACATGTGCCACATCATCAGATCGATTCCCAAGAGCACAGGGAACCAGAACAGGCAGCATTACCTCTTTTGATACAGGGAAAATTCCATGGTTTGCATATTTAACGATACATTTCTACACAAACATAATCTAGTATACTTTGCTACACCTAGAATGATACTTTTATCTGTAGCCCTCTGCACCTGAACTTACAGAAGTGTTGTACAGCACAAACTATATGCTGAATTAATGGCACTGAACATTTGAATGTGCAACCAGTCATCTGCCAAACTTCAGTCACAGAACTGTGTGTGAGAAATCCTAAGGAAATGACTCGAGCCCTCCCAGGAGGAACCCCCAAATCAAGGGTATTCATGCTATCCATAGGCACTGACATCAAAGGCATGAGAACTTTGTTATCATGTTATCCAGAAGTCACTTACATGAGGAGCAGGTTTGATAGTAGGCTGCAGTTCCTGGGAACCAACACAAAACCTTAAAATTGCAAAGCTTGCACCATGTACCAACTGAAAAGAGTCTTTATTTATTCATAGTAAGACCTTCTCTTCTTTCATCCTAGCATGAAAAATCAAATAAAAAGGAGGAAAAGAAAATAGACAACACATTTTTAAAAAGTGCTCTGAGAGCCCTGTCAAAGTAGATTTCAAGCAAGTGAACTTTCCTCAAGGAACTCCCCCTTCAGCTTCCTCTTAAAGATTTACATTGAAAGCCCTTGCCTCTGAAACCAGTGAGGTAAATGGGTAAAGGGTGGGACCAGAGGGTCCTTCTACACATTCATGCATGCATATACAAAGAGAGTGATCCTTTCTAAACATCATACAGATGGCAGGGATGAAGATAAATCATTCTATGATGGATCTGCATTGAGGATTCTGGTCTGAAACACAGACAGGAGGAACCTACTTACCCAAAAATTCTTAACATATGTGTTTATCAAAAAGCTTGTTTCCTAACAATAATTTCTTACACACCAGTGCAAAAACTGTAGTGTTTTATACATAATTGGTAGAAGGAAATATCTTTCCAGATGCGTATTATCTTCTTGACACTTACTAGGAGTACATTAAAACAATTTCCATTCTAGCTGATGATATAGTATTTCAGATGTAACTGCTGGAGCTCATGTGTCTGTCCTAGGCTCTTCACTAGTGCTTATTTCTGCAGCTGGCATCACAAGTTCATCTGTTATGAGTTGAAGTGATTTAATTTTTGAAAATACTGCTCTGTATAACTGGATACTGATGATCTTCTCTGATGATCCTGTTTAATCAGTGTCCAAATGTTACAGATACAAAAGAAATTCTAGGAGCTTTTCTAAATGTTATTATTCAATGAGGGATTTCACTCCCGAGCAGGAGCTGTATCAGCAAGCTGGCTAGTAGCTTTGTTAATCTTCTATGTTCTGATATGATTCAGGAATCATCTTGGATTAAGAAAAAGCACACCAACTGGTTTTGCCTGTGCAGCCTCCCTAAAACTAATCTATCCATTCCCTTGCTTTGCTTTACTCCTTTGATGCCTTTTCAGATTCTTCTCTTGGGTATATCCAGCTTAGCCATGTAGCCAGCACATGGTCTATGAAAGCTATTCCCAACACCCCACAAAAACCTGTATACTTTTTTCCTTAATTTATCAGATTCACAGTAATTCTAAGTGCAATAATACTTTTGAAAATTTGAGCTATAAATTATATTGATTCAGGTAATGGAGATAGAGTATGGGCAAATCAACAGGAAATAAGGATTTTCTTGTTCTATATTGCATCAAATTAAATGAAAATGTCTGTCTCTTAAGTTTTGGTGTTTCCTTCTTTTTCATCATTTTACTCTTTTTTCTCTTTCCTCCCTCCCTGCTTTTCACTATAACAACCTTCATCTGCTGTTCCAATAACTCACTACAGTGCAGTTCTGCTACTTCTTCTTTCCTCACTTCAGTAAAACACCCACTTACACTTTACACAGCACGTCTATTGCCCCACTACTAGCCCTTGTCACCCAGTGCTTATACCACTGTTGAGCATAAAAGCTTCACATCCACAAACAAACTTTGGCTCTGCTGAAGGCTCCATAGAGACATTTCTGACCCTATATCCACTTTTTTGAGTGCCTGGGATGTGCCATCTACCTTTACTTTGACCAAACAAGACTCCAGCCAGGACAGATGACTACTGGGTTAAAAGCATTTAGTACAGACATCTGTTTTCAGAGACCGTAGTTTTCATGACTTGTTTCATTCACACAGAAATGCTGTCTTGCTTAGCCACAGAAATCTCATGATGCTCAAGACCAGCAGCGGTCAGTGGAGCTGTTGCTGACCTATCAGCAATGTCAGGTATCTTGCTTGTTCTTATCCTTATTTGTATAGGACATTTCATTCTGTGTCAAATCTACAAAATACTGGATAAGTATATGGATGACAAAGATTTGCACCAGGGTTAAAAAGAAATGCTAGATAAAATATTTAAATACCTGGAAGAAAATTTCTAAAGCCTTTTTGCTGATCCTGCTAAGTTGTTCTCATAAAAAATTCATTTATAATGTGAAGCATTTGCCTTTATTTTGAGCTTCATCTGATTAGGCAACATGAATGTTTGAACTACCATGGTGATGAATCACCAAGCAATATTGCTACGTTCATTCAAAAATTATTTGTAAATGTATATGCTGCTGACTCACCTTCTGGACGGTATTTCATTACTACATTATAACTGCAAGCCAAGTTTGAAAACATTTCTGAGAACTACAGAAAATATTTAACAGGTAAATTTCACTACACAATATTTACAAAATGGTTTTGAAGCCTGGTATTAATGTTCTGAGGGATTCCCAGGACACACCAGGTCTGACCTCAGGAAATTAAATGAATCAGGAATTGCAGTTGCCTGCAATATGGCAAAGTAAGCAGCTCTTCTTGTGTGATCCTGCATGTCTGTTCTAGATTTGACCCTGAGTTGCTTAAAATGCTATTTCTAAGGTCCTGGTCAGCTCCAAAACAAGTTCTTGCTAGACAAAATTTTGATGTGAACAATCTGTGTAAAATGCAGCTAACATGCCAGCTGCATAACAATTCCAATCCAGTTAATGCCACTGAAATGCACAGCTAACTGTAAATTGTTTAAGAAGAAATGCTTGTCATAAGACAAATGAATCCATAGTGGTAATTAACAAGACTTCCATTAATTAGATTCTATTTTGGCAGTAACTTATAGTGTGCCTACTGCAAATGGAAATTTGTTTAATAGCCATACCTGCAGTTAACATCACCATACTTTATTTAATGACCTATCTTTCCTGCAAAAGGACCTTTATAACTACTAAGTATTCCAACAACTTAGTAAGAAACCACTGGGTTTTTTAAGATAAAGCAATTTCTTTTACAGTCATTTGAAGTCTTGAGTTAGAGCAATACATACAGATAGTTTATGTGGAGGAAGATTTCTTTTTTCAAGTTTATCAACAAGGATGTACTTTATCCATAATTTTATCTATTAGGCCAAGTTCTCTAGCAACCTGCACCTCAAGAAGTTTTCTATCATCCCCACATCACCATAGGCTAATCAGAGCTTAAGTCAGTCCAGCAGTTCAGCTATCTGGGAAGCATCATTTCTTCAGATGGTAAGATTGACAAAGAGATAGACAACCAGTTAGCGAAGGCATACAGAGCTTTTGGAATACTCCATAAAAGAGTCTGGCACAATAAACACCTGAAGAAAAGCACCAAGATTAGTGTCTACAGAGCCATTGTATTGTCTACTCTCCTATATGGGTCTGAATCATGGGTCATCTACCTCCACTACCTGCGACTCCTCGAGCATTTCCATCAGCGCTGCCTCTGTACAATCCTAAGCATCCATTGGTCTGATTACGTGCCTAATGTGTCTGTCCTTGAACAGGCAGAGACCACCAGCATGGAGGCCATGCTGCTGAAAACGCAGCTGCGCTGGGCAGGGCACATCTCCAGGATGGGGATCACCGCGTCCCTAAAATTGTGCTCTATGGGGAACTCACCACCGGCTGTCGCAAGAGAGGAGCCCCGAAGAGGAGATACAAGGACTCCCTGAAGCAATACCTCAGCCTTGGCCATATTGACCACCATCTGTGGTCCACTCTGGCCTCCAATCAGGAGAAATGGAGACACACCATCCATAATGCTGCTGCCTCCTTTGTGAACACATGCAGAATCAGTCTGGAGGAGAAAAGGCAACGCAGAAAGAACAGTTCCTCACCAGTAGTGCCGATTGAGACTTTCCACTGTGCCTTTTGCAATGGGACTTGCCTATCTTGCATTGGCCTTTTTAGCCACCAGCGTGCTTGTAGTAAGCGTGGGTAGAGCCCTTGTAAATCTTTGTGAAGCCTAGCCATGATCTATTAGGCCAATTACATTACAGAAGCAGATCTTACATATAAGTGAATCTCACAGACCCTGAATATTTTCTTCTTTATTATTGCATTTCTGGTCCCACAGAAAAATCAAACCCATTGAATTAGTTTCATCTGTAGCAATTCATAAAAGTATGGGCACATTATGAATCTGAATCTACAGATTATTTTTGGCTCTGTGTGTGTATCCTATCAGCCACTGTGGAGACTAAAAATATTTTTAAAAGATTGAGCAAAGTTGTTGTCTTTTTTGAGTGATTTTTTTTACTTTGAATTTCTTCCAGATTGAAGTCAGGCTGTTTGCAATTTTTTTAGTGCAGAGTAAATTGAAATCAGGCATAAAAAGCTGTATTTCCATCTAAATAAATTCTGGACAAGTCAAAGAGAATATGTTACTGAAAGAGTTAAGCTTCCTGCCATTCTCAAAGCAATAGAAAAATTACACTGTTTTAAGCATCAAGAAAGCAAACGTCAGCCCAAACTTCAGCAACCACTTTCCTACCTTCTCATTGTAACTCTTTGCTTTCACTTCCTATAGTCCACACACTTTAGTATTAACGTGTAGTACTTAGTAAAGTGAATTCTGAAAAATGGACTTATCATGAGCACTGCTTTCTTCCTGAGGCCACATAAGCCCAATTCATGGAGCTAACATTAGAGATGGCTTCAACAAAGATACTTAATATAGCAAAATATCTGCTGACTTATGTGTAGTATTGGTCACTATGAGTGGCCAATAACCTTTTTCTGAGGAAGAAAGGAAGAGAAACTTCTTGTACTGTACAAGGTTGAAAATGGCCCATGTAGTACACACTGATGGTGCTGAGAGAACTTCAAGATACCATAAAAGGCTTGTTTGTTTCCTACCCTTCTTGCACCAGCATGAGATAGATTAGTCAAAAGAATAGCCCCATAAAAGAAGCAGCATCCTAGAACCATTTGATTTCAAGAGCAATATAAACACTGCAGTTACCAATAGCAGCAAAACACTTGGACTTGCAATACACAAAAGCATCCTTCAGAGATGATCTCTGAAAAACCTGAATGGTTTCTGACACTCTGATGTTCTCCATAGATTATAAAATTTCATTTTCATAATCCCAGCCAACTGTCTTGAACACACTCTCAGACAGCTACTTCCAGCCTCATCAGCCCTGGAACTGCCTGTGGCAGTGGACTCAACAGACAAGGCAGGTGAAAGGGCTTTCAATGCAAATCTGCCTCTCAGAGCTCCATCCTCTTCTGACTGCTGGAGATGTTGAAGATTTTGCCTCTTTACAGCCTCTGACACTGCCAATATTGAAGGACAGGGCTGTACTATTGCTCAGAAATATCCTGCGATCTAATTCTGGTGCAATAAAGGCTACAGTATCAACGTGATGCTCTGCTTACAAATCTTCTCAGACACGTTAATTAACCTACAAAGATTGCGGTGATAATGTGCATTGCTTTTGGTGCCCAAGATAGTGTGGGTGACCTTCCAAGGCGCTGCGCTGCGTTGCGTAGATACATCCAAAGACAAAACCCAAGAACTTATACAAGACAAGAGTTATAAGGAATGAAGAAGCATTTTCTTTCCAAATGCCATGATTAATATCACTCAACAGACCATGGAACAAGAAATACAGTCTTCGATTGTCAACCCCTCCACACTTTTCAGAGAGACAAATGACTGAGACAGTTAATAGTACTGGAAAGAGAGGCAGTTTGGGAGGAAACATTTCAAACTGGTTGAACCAAGATGAAGACAAGCCATGACCTTCAGAAAAAGGTTTTTAGAAGCAGATTTTAACATCTACAAGAAAACAGGTCAAATTTGTCCCTTATTATATAAGGCTCTGTAGATAGACTTCTACGGAAAATAATATTGCAAGTTTACACATAAAGAATTTCAATTAAAAGTTCATCTTTACCCCTACAACTCAGAACCAAAGGTGGCAATTGGGATTTCTCAAACAAGGAATTAAATTGTTTTTCATCTGATCTCTGCTTTTCACTAAGTAGAAATTAAATTGCTTTCCATGTGGAACAATTTTTCAGTGAGAAATAAGCAATAGACAGAAATTGCATTTCACTTCCAAAACCTGTGTGTTACAGTGAAAGATCATTCAAACTGAGTTTTAAAATGTTATAACCTGTCAAAGAATTCAGAGCCCAGTGATGTAAGGTCTTACTCATTCTAACAGTCCCATCTGTTTCTCAAGTGAATACAGATTTGCAGGACATGGGACTTTACCTATAGATTGAGAAGGAGGTTTTTGATTCCTAAAAAATGAGAACTGCCATAAAGGAGCTCATATGTCTTTACTAACATTATTCAGGCACAATTACCATCTTTCTTTTCCTAACATGGTCAGGTGTGTGATTTAGTAAAAATCTGGAGGGAAACTTCTTTTCTTTCTGAATATTTTTGCCACTCAAAATGTAAATACTACTTGATTTCATATAGCATCTTTGAGGTATTCATTTTTATACAATAATAAGTCAGATTCTGTCAGGATAATGTCTGGGTTAGAGCAGTTATTATGCATTAAATTACAGATTACATGTATTGGATAACACAGATTCCACACTCGCCCCCTCCCTTTTTAAATACTGTTTCAAACCCCCGGAAATCCATTTGAAACCAACTTATTATTAATATTATTATATTAAATCCATTATTTTCATCAACTCATCAGCTAGAAAACTTTATCATGTATCTCATAAAAAGATCAACTTTCCCCGGAGTCACTTTCCTTTCCATCTTAATACTATAAAAATCATTAATTATGGGACTTGAACTTCAATTTGCTTTTGCTTAGAGTACAATGATTATACCAGTAACAAGTGACGACTGTTTATTAGTACAAATATCTTGCATTTCAGTGTTACCTTCCACTGATTATATTAAGCCCACATTTTAGGGCCACTGTTACAGTTGTCATAGGAAGAAAATTTAAAAAGGGCATTTAAGGGGTAATCTGTGGAAAAAAAAAACAAAACAACACAACAACCCCTCCCCCCCCCAAAAAAAACCCCAAAAAACCAAAATCCAAACCATGCAAGGCAAAAGCCCCAAATCCCCAAATCCATCTACACAGAAACAGAAATCAGACCATCTTACATACAGTCCTTTGCTTTGAGCTAAAATTGACTTAATATTATTTTAAATACATATATACACTAATATCTTAAAATGGACACATTCTGATTTTGCTTTGGCAAAATGATTTCTGTTTTGGTTTAATTTGTATTTTATGGGGTAAGACTCATGTTTCACACTGCTTCCTTAACCCACTTATCAAGTTTATAAGAAAACTTTAAAACAAAAATTGGTCATTGAAAAAATTTATAGGAGTTCACAAAGCTTTCCAGGATCTAATGTAGTTCCAAGTAATGCATCAAAAGGATTTTAATCTCTTTTTATAAAATTAAAATATATTTAAGATTCACTTAAAATATGTTTTGTTTACAGAACTTATTCATTGTCAGACTGTCCCCTTTGCCAACATGGACATACAATGGGTTTACACGTAATATCTGTGTGTATTGCTACTCAATTCTTTGGCCATGGAAGCGTTGGATAACTGAAAGCAGCCTGGAAAAACCAAGGGATCCTAGCCAGAAATAATATTGATACTAAAAGGTGGAACATTCTAGAAAAAGAAAATTCCTGACAAGAATTAGAAAAGTGGTAATAATTATCATTCACAAATAATGAAAGTTTCAACATACCAACCCATAAGTAACAGAATTAGCTATCTGAAAAGACCTCTTAGCACAGGTCATATTAGTAATTCCTGACATTAATTCCAAGTACTAGTCTTAGCAGGATTGTGATCTGAAATAATTCCCACTTTCCTAAACCTGATACTGCTTACAATTAATGTATCTACAGATTTTTTCCTATTCGTGTGTTTTTATATCCCTGATTAATTGTTCATTTATAGGTCAAGTATATGAAATTAACTGCAAACCATCTGACCAAAAATTACACCCAGCATTCTGTTATTCTATTGATGATACCAGGGTGCAAATGTTTTCCTTATGGGTCCATCGTTTTGTAAAAGACTGTTTTCTCTGCAGTCTTACTGTCTAATTTATCATTCTGACCACAAAAATCACATCCATTAATCAGGACTTAGATTCATCCAGCAGTAGTAGTGAAGTGCTCATGCATATTCAGTCATTCCAAATATTCTGAGGACAAATGTTCCCTTTGACCACACTGGTTTTAGCATTAATTAAACATGATGTGTTTGTTATCTCTAGAAAATAGAAGTGATATAGGCCTAGTTTTGTTTTGAAATAATTGCCTAATCAATTGTAGATTTATAAGCCAGTGCACAGCTCCTCTCAAGTATTTATATAGCAGTACTTGTGCAAAGGCATATGCACGTATCACTCAGTGAGTGGTGTGCCAGTAAGAAATAGCCTACAAGTCCCTTGAAAAGCATAAGTTACAGAGGCATGGGAGAAGAAGAAGCCAATGAAGCACGACCAGTAGCTGAACATATGGAGAGGGGTAAACATGAGAGCTTTAAAGTAGACTATATAATGTGATACTCAGAAATGTTTTTACAGTGAAAAGGAAAGGCAAGAAGTTACTCGGGGTGTCTGTTAAGGTGGAATGAAAGGAGGTGCAATAAACCCAACACAAAATGAGATGTGAAGTAGGTTTTGAGAGGTTCAAAGAAGAATTTGGCACTCATCTCCTTTTGTCTTCCAGTAGGAGATAGTTGACTTTTTTAAATGTTCTCTTTTTCATTATACGGAACACTGTCCCCGTGTCTGGGGTTTTTGGATAAATAGCATAAAACCTCTCGGTTTCTGTATGTGTTCTCTTTTTCACCCCAGAATTCACAGAATGGGTCAGGTTGGAAGGGACCACAGTGGGACATCTGGTCCAATCGCCCTGCTCAAGCAGGGTCCTGCTAGATCACGTGGCACAGGATCATGTCCAAACAGTTCTTGAATATCTTCAGTGATGCATGATCAGTTTTTTAGTTCCATCCTGTTAGCACTCTGAAAATTCTGATAAAGCAGTTAATTGTGCTTGAGACTTTAAGAATTGGTAATTTGGGGTCAATGATTGTTAGGGTGCCTTCTAAGAGGTGTTACTGGACTTAAAAATTATGGGCAAAGAAGGGGGAAATATCTGCTTTCGTCATGTCCTTTAAATGAAAGATATGAGTATACAATGCTGTCCACATAAAAAGCTGGCTTTGCCCACTGGAATTTCTGGAATTTCCAGATGTCCAGGAGCCCTGATAAAGTAGAAGACTTGGCCAGGCTCCAGACATCTGGAAATCACAAATGGCAGACACAGCATATGCAGAATTGTATAACACAAATGTTTTGGAGTTCAGTGTGTCCAGGATGCTCTGACCTCACTGTACAATGTTGTCTAGCACTTGCATGTCTGTTTATGTTTAAGAGATACAAAGAGATGTGAAATCACTATCTATGCATTGAAGAGGTATGGTAGAGATTTTATGGAAGTAATTCTGGGAGCATATAAGAATTTCAGGGAATATGTGGTCCTCTACTGAGCAAAAAAAAGCATATATAGATCAGTCAATGCTGTAATTCACTGCAATACTAGTTAGAATGATCTGGATTTCTAAAGCATAAATGAAGAATGAGGTCCAGTATCCTTTATTAAAGTCAGAGGAGTAGATACAGCCCAAGAACCTCGCTGGTACTCATACTAAAGTAAAAAGAAAAGATTTTTTTTTTCTCTAAGTATTGGACTGGTTTTCAGTGATGAAGAAGGATCATGGGTAAACTGAGAGGGATTGTACCTTTGCTCATCATTCCCCCAAGCATCTGTATTCACTGACATTGACACATAGAAACTGCAGCATTTTCAAGTCCAAAGCAAAATGTTTGAAAAGTGTTGACTTGTTTGCAGTGAAGAATTAGGAGGATGGAAAAAGTGAGGGCACAAAGAGGGCAATCATTTATCAGCACCTGGCATCTGCTAATCAGGAAGATTTGACACAAAGAGGAAATGTGGGAAGGTCTATCCCCAGGGAACAGTTAAAATGAGCAGAGAGCAGGTAATTTACTGATGGCAGAAGAAAGTTGCAGGAAAGACAAGAAATCACTCAGTGGATAAGACAAACACTCAGCCAAGCAGGGGAGTAGATGTTCTCAAGGCTCCAAAATGTTCTTGGCAAGACTGGAACAAGCCACCTGTTTCATTTTTTCTTGCTTGCCTTTTTTTTTTGGTTTTTTTCTTTTTTGTCTTCCTACCAAACATTCTCAGGTCAGGTCAGCACAGGGATTTATCCACATTGCTTAATCTCAGTATACAACATGCAGAACACATAATTCCTGGGCAGTTCCCTGCAGAAACAGCTACACATACATATGCATATTTTTATTGTAGCCTGCTTTGTTTTTAAAATACCTGACTTGCTCACCTATGAATAGACACAGGAGAAACCCGAAACTTGTTTTTCAAGGTGCACTTTGTCTATCAGGAAAGCTAACTGATTTTTCTATTAAGATTGTTTCATGCCAGGGGTAGTAAGGGCATGGTGCAGACATAAGTACAGGAAGAAGCTCTCTCATGTGATGTTAGGTAATTAGAAATGAAACTGTAATTTTGTTGCTTGGGTCCTTGTAGAAATGTTCAATGAAGCACAATAGAAATTCAGGGAAGTTTTAGAAGATTCAATCTCAGATGTGGGAATTGCAAAGGAGAATAAGCTCAAAATTACAACAAAAGTCAAACTAAAAATAATATTACTTGATCTTGACTATAACTTCATTTTATTTCCTCCATAAAGTTACTTCTTATATGTATTTTTCCACAACAATTCACAACAGGGTAGATGATGTCTTTCCAGTTCTCATGCTTTTCATTTAATAAATATGGGTCCAAGAAATGCCTTACAAGCATAAAGACAGATTAATAGAAAAACAATGTGTTTGAGATTGTACCTCATGTCACAAAAAGGCAGAATGGCTATCTGAACAGTTGTGTGATCTTGAACACCAGGAGATCCTAAGTTAAAAACCAGTTTTACCTGCTCTGTGGTTTAGGACATCCTTTAATTTGCTCTGGCATCAATTGTGTTTTATAAACTATTGTAAGAACTTGGGAGCTCCAGTCTGTGAAGTGTCCATTTTATCTTCTGTTATGGGCTGTTCATGCTCTGGCCCAAAGCACAGGCTCCAGATAAGAAAATGTTCATTACCTTACCAAGGAGACAGGGCAGAACAAGAGGGAAAAACATGCAGGAGCCAGGCCCTGAAAGCCTGGTACATAGGAAGCTAGAAACCATCTGCCTGGAGGACATGGCCCTCTGTAGTACCTGATTCTGCCTGGGAGCCCCAGCAGCCCCAGGGGCAGCCTAAGAAATGGGATGAGCAGGGCAGCAAGGAGGGATCAAGGCAGTCTCCTGCTGGGAAGGGGTTTGCCACCTCCCACCCTGGGGATGGCTGCCCCCAAGTTCCTTGCCCTGTGCACAGTCCTGACCTCCTCTGCACACAGACCCAGGAGGAGGCAACCTTTCAAAACCACCCTACTGGCTGGCCGGGCTGCTGCCTGCTGCACATGTTTTAGTTTGAAGGGAGATACGTACCTGTTTCTATCTACCAGTACATCCAGTCCTTGCGGTTTTTTAAGAACATGTTCAGGCTTTGCTTTCAACAGTGAAATAAATCAGCACAGCTGTTTGATACAAAACAATCTGTTTACTTGTCCACATGTGACTGTGTAAACATTATAGGAAATTAAAAGATCTAAAAGTAGAAAGAATGACAGGGAAGAAAATAATTTAAATGTGCTATGTGAGCCAGTGCCAGCCATTCACGTTACCGCCAAACCACACAGGGCCATTCCTGCTTCCATCTTGCCACACTTACTGCTCAGCTGCTCTCTAATTTTCTATTAAATATCTAAGATACACGTGATGCTATTTAGGGACCCATACATTTTATTTGCATTGCATAAAGCTTTTGATAATACTGCTAAGATAGTACTGAGATGTGGACTATATAAGATGGACATGGATTTACAAACTAGTAAAATAAGGTATGAGGTACAGATGAGAAAACTGAGAAGTTAAATGATACCATTATCATATGAGACATCATTCTAATAATCTGTAAAGAGCCCCAATGCTGTCTTATAATCTTATGTAACCTAAGCTTTTGCTTCAATAAAACTATTCACATTCTTTTGGTAAGCAACATCCCAAGAATATTCAGGCGAAGGTCTACAGTGGTGCATGTGTGAAGAGGGCATCCTAATTAACACAGGACAAAAACAACTTCAGCAGAAAGAGCAGTCTTTTTTAACTACATGATACTGGTCACTTAGATTGTATGGAGGACAAACTGAACCTCAGATAATTTTCATTCAATTAAACAGTGGAAGGAGAGTAGCAAAGCCATGTAAATACGTGATATAATCAACTATGCTAGACTAGGCTAAGCACAGGGATAGCATATTGTGCTACGAATATCAGACCCTGGCCTAAGGAAAACACATGTCAGTACTCATTAACACTTAAGGGAAAAAAACTGTGTCAGTGGCAATCAGTTAGGGCAAGAGGTGGACAGGGACAACCTTTCCTCTGCCTGAGACAATAGTCCTCCCCCACTGATATCTGAAAGAGATGAATCTGCACTGCAGGAAGGAGCAGCAGTGGCAAACATCAGCAGTGGTATCAGGGGACAACTTCGGCAGCTGACCCAATTTGCATTCAAAGCATAAGCATCTGAGCTCCTTTGTGTAGATGCTGCACTGACAGAAACAGCAGCACATGGCTCCCTATGAATTTCTCATCTCTGGTTTTGCACATCTAGGGCAGTGATGTCAATCCAAGTGAACCACATGACTCACAAGGAAAGGGACAAAGGTGCTAATGCAGAACAGGGTCATGAAAAATAGTTCATACAAAAATTGTCTTTAAGGGTTAAAACTGCATTATTCTAGTTCTGACAGAATGTTAGAAAGAGACAGGAAAAACCCTAACATTTCTTAAGGTAACCATAATTCAAGTGAACTTCACTTTGGAATCTTGAAGTATTTTACAAATACTGATGAATTCATGTCTTCCATGGTAGTTCTGTCAAGTCAGTACTATTCTTATTTTACATGTGTTAGAACAGAGATAGAAGGACGTTGGGGATGTTATTTTTTGCCATTCTCAGGACTGTCCTTGATACACTTTCAATTTGAAAGCTTTTGCTATGAACACAAACGCACCAGCAGTCACAGAATTCTTGCACTTGAAACTTACTTTTAATACAGCTGGTAATGAAATCAATGAAGGCATATGGAGGACTATTTTTGAATAGACTGTTGAAAAGCACATTTTAGAATGAATGCAAGTTGCATGTGGTTCCTTATAGATGAAGGTGAATTTTTTTTCAGAAGGGGAATTTTAGAAGATAAAATGTGTTGTTGCTTGTGTTTTCATAACTGGCAATTCCTGCTCCAGACTCTTTAAAGTACAGGTAGAAGACAAGGTTTTGATGAAAACATACATAACAGCTGGGAAAAAAAAGTGAAGAAATAATAAAAAAGTGCTGGTTGGCA
Organism: Campylorhamphus procurvoides; assembly: GCA_013396655.1. Lineage (NCBI taxonomy): Eukaryota > Metazoa > Chordata > Aves > Passeriformes > Dendrocolaptidae > Campylorhamphus > Campylorhamphus procurvoides. The sequence continues at coordinate 561,488 of WBMV01001467.1, forward strand.
TGTCAGACAGGTGCTAGTCAGAATGTTCCACAGTGACCTGAGCACACTTTTCACCTTCATACTGAAGCCCTGACTCTTGTGAATTGTGCACTTAACTTGACTTGGGAATCTGTACATAAGAAAGTGTGGAAGTCTGGCTGGAAGCACATGATGCTTTTCTTCCTCATTTAAAAGAATTAGAGAGTCTATCTTGTCAGGAGAGAATTGAAACACTACAGCAATCATCCCTTGAAAGCTTCATATGCTAATCTTGTTTTCATTAACAGTACTTCAGTCATATGAGGATTCAACCCAAATTACTGTGATGGTTTCATGTTAATAGGTATTTCAGTGAAAGGTAAGACATTAATCAAAGATTACAGAAATGTATGCTAAATTATTGTGATATATGTATAATTTAAAAGATGTCTTGAAAGGGAAAGAGGTTTCTTCCTGGGAAGAACAAAAATTAAAACCTAGAAGAAGATGGAGTCAAGGTAAAATATTTTTGAAGATATGTTGAATGACTGCTTTTCCTTTCTTTCTTTGTGTTTTTCTTCCCTTTGTGGGAAATAAGCAATTTGTCTGGAACAAGTATTTGGAATTTTTAATCTGATGCTATAAACGGAAGATCCAAAGGAAAGTTAGTCAGTCAGGGCAGTCTTGGTAGCTGCTAGGGCAAGAATTATCCAGGTTAGAACTAATTACAAGTCCTTTAATAAGGCCTATAATAAGGCCTCAAACTTGGAAATATAGCTGTGATGGACTGTAACATTGAAACCTGACTTGAAGTTCAGTTTATATAAAAGTAGTCTTTTTTAGGAGCTATGAATAAAGAAATCAGCTGATGCAACGTGAAAGAGTAATTTTGGATATACTCTAAACTGCCTTCGGCTGTTTCTGTACTGGGAGAGATCTGAGTTAAATTATTATTCTGTGGAGTCAAGTCCTTTTGCAAGAAAGGGGATGAGTGACAGCCATGGCCCTGTGTACCACTAATCCCTGCGGAGCAGTGTGGGCTACTGAGGGCTACAAAAGAACCCCAAAGCAAAACAGAACAGCTTGAAACTTGTTCTCTCTTGTGTAAGACAAAGATCGCCTTCGGATCACAGAGCTTTAAAAATAGTTTCAACCCACTTTCTTAGCTCTCTGGTCTTATGACACGGGCTGTTGGGCCCAGGATTATGTCACTCTGGAAAGGAAAGACTCTTGCCTGAATGTTCCCTGTAGGCTGGAAAGTGCTGGGCCTCCGTCAGGGGGACGAGCTTGACGGACATGAAGCAAAAGCCCTTGTCTTGCAGCCTGTCCACATCTCCAAGTACCACCACTTAGAAAAACCTCCCTTTTCTACACTGATGTTTTCCATGAAAAACCACGATGCCTCCCTAATTTTTGTCAGGTCTCCTTCCTAACAAAGCTATTACCTGAGTAGAAACCATTTGGAAGCCACCTGGTCACCTGCTTGTCCCTGTGTGGAAACCGGCTGATTCTGAAGCCATCTCAGAAAGCTCACAGCAGGTGGAAAATTGAGGTCATACTTCCACCTTCAGGGAATACCTCAGAAACCCAAAAATTCAGTGTCACTGATGAATGCATGGGTATTTTTCAATGCTTTCTAAATTCCATTGCTAAATTAATGAATCTAGTTCAGGCAAATTAGTGGATGCTGTTTTGTTTACCAGGCTTGGAAGCACTGAGAGCCTGCAGTGACACAGTGGATTATGTCAATCTCATTAGCATTTCATTAGTCCTCTACTTCTTCTCATTAAAATCTCAACCTCATGTAATTTCTCCTCTTCTCTCCACAGATAAGAAAGCGGGCTCAGATGCAGAGAGTTAATAGAGTCAGGCTTTTCCCCTGTTTCCGATGTACACTTGCTACAGGCACTTGCTGAGCCCTGTCAAGCTGATATTTTTAATAATACAGTATGTTCTTATTAGTCCTCATGCCTGTGAATCACATTGAGCTGAAAGAAATTTCCAGCAGTTGTAGGTTCCATGCACAGCTTGGTATAACTTCCTTAGCAACGGGGATCTGATGTGACATAGCTTTGTGCAAAATGCATGTCTCAAAAACCTTCACTGTCCTTTCGAAACTTTTGTGTTTTGTGAGGTGACAACTATAAGGCTGTTCTGGCTTTTGAGGGTCCCATCCTGCTCATGCATGTCAAGGGCAGGTCTGCCCTCCCCTTCAGGTGGCTGGGAGATCAGGCACTGCCTATCAGAGGATGACAGCTATTCTGAATTCTGGAAGGATATGAGAATCCCCCACTCTCCACAACCCACAAGCATATCAATATGTGAAACATCAGTCTCAGAGAGGCAATGCAATTTATCCACTGGCTGTTGCAGAGTGAGAAATAACTACAGTCCCCTTTAAAAAAAGACACTTCAATAAAGAGAACACCTTTTCCCCAGAAAGGGAAGAGGCACCATGAGAATTGCAATATTCTTGTCATCTATATGTTGCTGTCTGAATATCTGGAAGTTCCAGTCAAAATTTGTAAAAACAAGAAAAATATAGATTCCTTTTGAAGTGATGCACAATGTCTGCTAAGACTAGATTTGAGGTGAAAAATTAAAAGGACTTTACTCGGCTTTACTTTTAGGATATAATTGATTTTCTACATAGCAGCTGATATGGCACTGCACTTCAGATTTTTGATCAAGACAGTACTGATAACACAATAATGTTATAGCTTTTGCTGAACAGTGTTTGCACAGTGTCAAAGCCCCCTCTGTTTCTCACTCTAACACCCAGCAAAGGGGGTGTGCAATAGAGCAGGAGTGGACCCTACCAGACAGGTGACCCAAACTAACCAGAAATTAACTAACCAAAGCAATATTCCATACCATATAATGTAGCAGTAACAGAAGAGAAAAAAGAGATTTTAGCAGTGTTACTCACCTTTTATTTGGGAACTGGCATCCATCTTCCCACAGGAGACGGTGATTGATTGCCTCTGTGTCACTTGTTTTGTTTTTTTCTCTCTTCTTATCCTTCACTTATTAAATTTTTATTTTGCTTGTTTATCTTGACCTCCAAGTTTATTTTGTTTTTGTTCTTCTTTTCCTCTTCCCCTCTCTCACTGAGGGAGGGGCAAAGTGAACAAGTGGCTCTGTGGTGCTTAGCTGAGAGCTGAAGATAGAAACAACAAAGACTTAAGCAAATTAGAAAATTTTCTACTTTTGGTAAACCTTACTTGTGGGTTACGAGCCCTCCTGACATCTTTACTGATTTTTTTGTAAGGAAGGATTTTCAGCTATTTTCTAAGCAAAGTAATACATTGCAGTCTTATTGATACTGAACAGCAGGTTTTGTAAAGAAAGATGGTTCCAGACTTGTTCTTTGGATAAGAACCTGTATATATTCCATACCAGGATTATTTTGTGGATTTAGGAGAACATAAGTTCTAGTTCATGCTCTAAGGCATGTACTTTTTAGCCTTTAAGAAGTCAGTTAAAAATGACCGGTGACTGCTTAATTACAGGTTATTTTCTTACATCTTGTTTTGAAGAGCACATGCTTGCAACCTCCACAGTGGGTATTTCAAATGTGAATTATCTGGGATAGAAATCTGTTTACATGTAGTGAGGACAGATTTTGGTACAAAAAGATCCTGACCTGTAGTAGGGCATTAAAGTGCTTACAGAATAACATTAACAACAACAACAACAAGGAAGAAACCTTCCATGGTTATGATTGTAAATAATAATAAAAAGGTAGTAGTTATTTACATTACTTAGTAGGGAGTCGTATCATAAATTCATGGAAGTTTAAAAGACAGGAAGCATCAAGAGAATAATGACTTTATATCAAACAATTAAACACCTATCTTCACTTCTATTTGTTTTCTTTGTTCTGCAACAAATCAGCAAGAGACAGATGAGAAACAGAGAAAAATCAGAATTGCTTCAAGATGCTGTCATTTAGAAAATGGTTCACATAATTTCTCTAAATTTCTGGTAGTTATTCCATCAATCTTTATGAGAAGGTCATTTTCCCCCAAGTGAGTAATATTTTAATTCACAGATTGTCACCGATTTGATATTTCCATATAAATAAAAGTTACTTTACGCTAAAAGGCAGAAATGAAAATGCCCACAAGGCAGCATCTGACAAAGGAGTATGAAAAGGCACAAGCATTACAAAATTCTGTTGCTGATTGTGGTAATTGAAGTGTGGTGGGAATTGTTTCATATAAATATTTCATTGTATGTGTATGTACATGTATACATTTAAAATATGAGCTCTTTGTGGACTCTTAATTTTATAAAAGCAGTCCTGTGACCTCGAGTACAACAGTGTAGACAGTGATAAACTGGTATTCTCTGGAGCTAGTCATACTGCCACCTCTTTTATTTAGTTTGTCAAATAAATGTCAGCTGAATTTTTAATTACATAAAATTTACAACATTAATAACCATTATGGCTTATCTATTTGTTGGATGAGACATTCAATTCCTTCTGAAACAAGATGGCAGTCCCTTACATGGAGTTGTCTCACTTGCTTTGATCAATCTACCTCACTGCCTAGTCCCAAACCACAGAAGCAATTGAAAAGAATTCCTTTAACTTCAGTGGGAATAAAAACAATCTTTGAACAAGTAATCGTCTGCAAACAGTTCATCATCTGACCCATATAATTTGTTAAGTATTCAGCTTAATGGAGTATTTAATTTAGAAAAAAAACACCATTAAGATGCAAAAGAAGGAATATTTATTGTTAATGGACTGGATTTCATCTGCAAAAGAATGCCAAATCAAGATTTGAAAAACATTGTCTCTTCCAGTTGATAACCAAGTTTAAAAATCATTGTCTTCCTAGATTTATGACAACAATGTGGTAAGCCTCATCAGATAATGCAGAAATGCTTATCAACATAAATCTTTTAATGCGGTATAATTTTCATGATAGACTTCAATGATCCATTATGGTGCATTGCCTAAAGATCTAGCATGCTAGAAAAAAAACAAAAACAAAACCAACCCAGAAATATGATGTTTGAACATATTCCATTCTGTTTTGCAAGGTTTATAAGGTAGATTTCCTGTCTACAGTGAATTCATGTGCTGACCCAGGGAGATCCCTTCATAAACCCCATGCCAGCTGGCCCAGGAGCAGCCATCCCTATCAGTGTGCCTGAGCAGCCCTGATACCATCTACTCCAAAGAACAACAGAAGTTGTATCAAGGGGCCATAGACAGAGCTGGATTTTACCACCCCAGCAGGGCAGGTGGAGTGGTCTGGTGGCACTGGCTCTACTGCCTCTCCCCAGTTTGCTCTGTGTGCGGGGCACATTAGGCTGAATGTTCTGGTGCCCTGTGCCCCTAAATGCATTCCAGGACAGAAGCAGCCATATAGAGTTGCCATCTGCTTTCTGCCAGACAGAAGTCTTTGATAAATTATGCATTTGAGGGAAATATCTTTCTTGTTGCCTTAAAATGTGGGAAATTCTGTCTCCAAAGGCACTTCTGGGCAGCACTCTGAACTCCTGGGCACTCGCAGGGCTTAAGGGTGAAGCATGAGTTATGGGCACTGTGAGCCCACATGCTGATCTCCAGACCTTCATCCCACTTGTAGCAGTCATACCCAAATGAGTCTCTAAAATTGAAGAACGAATCCCAGTTTCAAAGAACAGGGATTTTCCATGTTTGATGCTATTCTTTCTCTCTATGTTCTCTGATACGTATAATTGCTCTTTAGTAAATCTGCTACAAATCACAAAAGGCAGAAAACTGTGTCTATGCCTGACCATTAATGGAAACAATTAATTGATTTTTGGTGGTGCACAGTGTTCCTGAAAGCAATTAATTTATACGAACAGTACAAAAGATTTTGTTCTTTAATTTTATTCTGTTGTTTTATGAAAGGATAATGTGATAGAATAGATGAGACAAGTGTTCGCTCAAGGAAAAATGCTTCCATTTCTGGGTATTTTAGGTCATCACCACAGACATAATACAGGTTTTAATAAATGGAAGAAGCTTGTATCCAGCTAAAATGCTTTGTCAGTTCCTGCACCTAAAATAGTCCCTCAATTTAGAACTAGTTGTTTGTTTCAGTTAGGTTATAGGATTTAATAATTCTCACCAAGGCTCATGTTCCAGCCATACTGAACATGAAGGCTTGTTCATTTAACTGGAGCTTGCACACTGTACTGGGACAGCTCTTTGGAACTGGTTTCCATATAATGGTAACAACATGACAGTGAGGGAGGCTTAATTAAGATGTAGCATAGATTCCACTTAGAGTATCTATTTAGAGGTGTTACCACCATAACTGATGCTTCAGCAGGTGTGAACACTAATCTTCAGTCTGTACTGCCAAACTAAGTTTTAGATTTGGCCAAAATAAGGAGTTTGCCAGACAAAGGACAGTTTAACTTTTTTCTTCCTGCTTTTTTATTTTTCTGACATATTAAGACTTCTCAGTTTTGTTTAAACAATCTCCTTCTTAGGAGATTTGGTACAATACCAGGTTTTAGAACAATCAGCCTCTAGCTAAAACGAAAACAACATGAAGTTTATGTTATTGTAGTAAACTGAGACACTTAAGTTCATTGTTAAGGGCAGGACAGAGAGCTCTGGCTGTAACTTAGGGTTAAAAAAAGAAGAGATTTTATGATCTTTGAAACAAGGAGCAGGTACCTCAGGAGGAGTACAAGGATACCATGAGGATACTTATGTAGGGAGGAAATTAAATGTGTCTAAGCCCAACTAGAACTTAATCTGGCCTCTGTCAAGTAGACAAAGTGCTCAGGGAGATGTTAAGAGGTGGACTTGGCAGTGCTGGTTAATGGTTGAAACTCAATGATCTTAAAGGTCTTTTCCAGCCTAAGTGATTCTATGATTTCAGTGTGACTGAGGATGAAGGAAACTCCCTTGTGTGAGATTTGTTTTTATTTTGTTGAAGTTCTACACACCAACATCTCTAAAGAAACTACAGCAAATACTGCTGTAAGGCAATGCACACTTCCACAGCACAGGGTACTCCTCTCATATCTGACTACTTCAGCATGCATGTACAGACAGATTCCCAAATCTGCAGCTTACCTCTTCGTTCTTGCTCAGTAGAAGAATGGATTGTATGAAAAATAAAGTACACCTGACAAAATGCTTGTTGCCACTGAAGTAAATGATTTCTACTCTGTGATCCTAATTGCTCTGTAGTACTCCCTCCAACCATGCACTGACAGATGTCTCCTTAAAGTGGGAGGGTTTTTTCTGCCACGTCATTTGGGGATGCACGCAGAATCCCAGTAGGCTCTGGGGGTTAGATGGAGGCCTTTTTTCATCCACTCAATCAGGAGCCTTTTGCCATCACAGCTGGCATGGGAGTCTTCCTGCTGCAAGTCCTGCTTCAAACTGTACAAGTCCATCTGCTCCTGTGGGAGCAGATCCTGCATGAAAGATACCTTATCAAAAGCAGCACCTCTCTGGAAATCTCCTCCCTGAAAAAGAGGGATGAAATAATTTTCCTGTGTCTGTTCGCCATGAAGCTCTCCAGCATGATCCCAGGCTACCAGAGATTTCAGAAAGGCATTATAGGAAATGCAGCTGTCTTCTAGTTTCACTGAACAGTCATAAATCCTAGGCTGCAAACTCACCTGGACTGCTTTCAGTGCAATAGGTATTTTAGTTGGAGAAGTCATGCAGAGAATTCTTCTTTTCTTCATGTGTTTCACAACAGACTAAAATAATTCTCTAGAAAATTTCTATTTTTTCCTTTCCTCAGGCCTTACTTCAGAGATTTGAAATCTCATAAGCTTCATTACATTGAGCAATTTTTCAGCTTAGGTGGGAAGAAGAGTGGAAAGCAAAGAAAAGGAGAACTACACTGATTTATAATGTGCCCACCTGATAACTTCAAATAGAATTTAGAAGGTAACACCGGTTCTTCCGTTTTATGACAGATAAAATGAGAGAACTAATGAGAGAGGCATAGAAAAAGAAATATATGTCAAAAAGAAAGAAAGATAAGGCTCAAAGAAGAGGACGTAAAAAATGAAAGAAGGGAGAAACAGAACATTACCGCAGCAAGAAGTAGAAAACAAAGGAGGCAAATCAGATTTTTCAATGATGAAAATAATCATAGTATCCACAAAGAAGAAAGGCAATCAGTGAAGGAAAATGGCAGACTTGCTAGTAAAGAAAAACAGATGTGCTAGTGCTTTTGACAAGTTTTTCTTACTACTAATGGAATACAAAATTCTTCAGAAAATAAGAATTGAGAATGTGAAAAATATTACAAAAATGACAACTACCTGTTTATATATAAAATCTGTATATTTATATTATTGTTAAAGAAGGCTGTGTAGTCAAGGCAAAAAGAGACTTACTGGCTTCTCAGGAAATATATTGCAGAATCACAAACCTCTCAACTCCCAATACTGTGTGTCATGTAGAATTTATTTATTCTAAAATGTATTAATCTTTAATCACTAGGTCTTCAACCATGAGCTTCAACATGAGAAGATGAGATCCTAGGAACAACACATGAAAACATAGTGTATACCTTATGAACATGTTTTTCATCAGGTTAAAGACTCAGGTTAATTACTGGGAGTAAAAATCTGCAGACAATAGGGGATTGCAGTGATTTTTCAAGCATTGTGTGTATCTTCTACTTACTGTTTTCTCAGGACAATTACAGGACTCATGCCAAACACTCAAGAGTCCTTTAATTCTCAGTGGAAGACTACCATCTCAAAAATCAAATCATGAGCACCACACATAAAAGAAACTGTCAGCAGTGTCTCTACTCAAAATGAACCACTTCAAGACATTTAAGAGAGTACACATTTGGGATTAACTTTAGATTCTGGTGCTTCTCAGTGATGAAATAAATGGTAATTTGAAATGAAATCGGGAGAAAAGCCCTGGCAGAGAAAAGGGAGTTTTCTCTGCACTACCCATACACAGCTCAGTCATGGAAGGCAGCATCAGGGGCAATACAAAGAAGGGAGGCAGAAGAGATTTCAAACCAGATATGAAGAACTTTATATATTGTTAAAACTTGGATGATAAAAACTTTTTCTTAATTTAACATGTTTGGGAAAGGAGTTATTAGGCATGCTAAATAGTTACTGAAGAAACTCCAGTTACTGACAGAAAAAAGTACTAGGAGGGAAAGAGCACTCTATCTGTCATTCTGGTCAGCCCTAATCATTCGCTGGGCACCAAGGCTTAGCTGTGGGAGCCAGGTCTCCTCTGCTCTCCCTGGGGTGTTTTTACCTTTAGTTTTACCACTGAGTTTTAACAATAAATATAATTTGGGTACTTTTTTTTTTCAGTGGCAGCACAGTCACACCTTTGTTGAACCCTCAGAAAAATGAGGAATAAAAATTCCAGTAATGCACCCACAGTTATCACCTGATAAGTGTTTATGTCCTTCTCAATTTATAGTAGTTACCATTAGGGCTTTTTAATAGCCACCATTATATTTATGTACACAGTTAAATGTATTAGTTACAGAGAATCACTTTTCATTTAAAAAAAAGAGTAATGAAAAATTGATAGCATTTTCACAATAACTGCTATATTGTTTTGGAGATTATAAAGTTTGGGTCCTGACAGAATTTTTTTCTAAAATATTTTCACCTTTCTGCCCCCCCCCCCCCTCTTATTCCTGTAAACCATTCTGTCTGTGGTTATATAGGAGCCAGAAGCATCCTGTTAAATATATTGTTTTCCATATTGAGGAATAAACCAGGCTTTCTCCTCTTTTGATTTTCTTTTTTTCTTTTATATGTGTACGAGGTGAGAAGAGCTCACGCATGAGTCAGAAGGTGAGATAAGCAATGTCAAGAAGGGTAGGCAGTTGTATAATTCCCCCAAAAGTACTTTCAAGCTACTCCTATCATCTCCTATAGACAGAACTCCTATTCACCTCAAAAGTCAAAGTGACTTGGAAAATCACGATTGTCACATGTTATTTGGGACAGAATGTCTAGAATGTAAAACACAACCCTGAGCCAAAAAAGCTATTAACTTTTTAATTTTTAAGGGATATTCACCTTGTCAGGATTGATGTAGCTGTATTCAGTAGTTTTATAAACCATCTGTTAAAAGAAAAAGCAGAAAATCTTCACCACTATAATCTGTCTATGTTATAACTTTTTTTCTTTTACCCACCATAGGATTTTGCTGCAAAGACAGTTTGGTGCTCTTCTGCAGTATCCTGCTCTGTCAGAGCTCTGTGGCACGTACCGCACGTCAAAAGGAAAAATGAGGAGAGAATTCTTCATCTTCCTCTGACACATGTACAGACTCACTGGTGTGATGGGGTGAGCTTGCAGCAAGGAAGCACCAACAAGGAGCCCAGGAATGGTGCCACTGGCACATGGTGGCATCCTACCTGATTTCACATTAGGGCTTTTTCTTATTATTTCTCTTCATTAAAAGTGATACATAAATTAGATCAAGACATTAACTAAAAAATTAGTGAAATAATAACTGAAGAAAATGGTTTGGCATAATAAATCCTGAGATTAAACTGAAGTCATGCCTCTAAAGAGTTTAGCTTGAGTCTGCAACAGCAGCAGTGACACAGGTCACTGGAAGGAAAGAGAATTACTAGTATGGATCACTTGGGATAGTCAAGGGAACAGGATATGTACTACCCCCCCTCAGTGTTTGTTAGAATAGCTGATGCCTAGTTTGGAGAGACTTGACTATGTATGATGAAGGATGAAAAATCAATATTAGAATTGCAGACACTATTTATTTCCTGGGGAGCTGTGAACATAAGACTCTCAGAGAACATTACCATTCTGCTGCAGACTGCTCAAGCATATTTTTCATTCTATTTTGGAATATTTGTAAGGTTTAAAAAAAGTTTGATATCTTTGTCTCCTGGCATCTATATGAGAAACAGATCACCTGCCTGAATGAGGTCAGTTCATTCTTCCACTCAAATATGTAAAATATAGAAATGTGGGTGTAGACCAGACAGAACAGCTATAAATCAGTATGAACTCAATAATATGAAGAACAGTGCCCTTACATCAACTGATAAAAATTACCTCAACTCAGCAGATGTCACCCCTTGGTTCCATTTAATATTCTCCCAGTCTGTCAGTACTCCAAGCCTCCAGTTTGGGGAATCCTCTTTTGGTTGTTACTTTTTCATGCAAGCTGTTCTGAGCTGGGGAATATAGACCTACATGCAGGCAAGCACATTGTATATATTACCACATACATTTGCTTGATTAAATGGATTACTTAAATGGTTACATTCACAGACTCCTTGCACTTGATTAGCCTGGACAAGCTTCTTTGCCTTTGCACATAGGAGGCCTACAGAAATACCATGTGCTTGGCCAGGGAAGCCATAGAGAAGTGTAGCTCAGTGAGGCCTCTGGTCTCCCTGGAGTTCCGGTCCCTCTGTATTTCTCCTATGGAGGCTTGCCAAGCTAGTGACCCAGATGTACAGCATTCTTGGAGTCATAGGAAAGAGGCAGGATTAGGCACAATACGAATTCAGATAAGGCTGGGATAAATCCTTTGAGGACCAAGATGCGGCAAAGACTACAGTGGGTTAAGGAAACACCATTAGATGTTACATATAGCGTGTTGTCACAAGAACATGGACTTCAACTCCTGACATGATACTTACTAGGCTAAACGTACTGATCTGAGTTTGATGCCATAATCCTGGTTAAAACTTTGTCACAGAAGCTTGTGGCCATCTAGAACAGTCCAAGTACTTAAATTGCCTCAAAGTAAATTTTCTAACCCTGGAATTCTTGACACCTCTAGAGTCGCCCCTGACTAGGATGACACCAACAGTGGTGAGGACCACAGCATTCTCTGTCCTTGGTGACTATTGACACCATGTCTATTACAGGTGAGTGCTCTCTGGTATGTAACATGGCACAGTCCCATGCATGCATGCATATAGCTGTGGGTATATTTGAAGGAAATTATGGTCTTGTCACTGACATTCCAGCAGCAGACAAAGAGAAAAAACATTGCAAATTATTTGTCCTGCTCTACTCTGCACTAGTGCAGCCTTACCTTGAATATTGTGTGCAATTTTGGTCACTAAAATGAAGATGGTGAAGGACCTTGAGGGGAAGCCACATGAGGAGTGGCTGAGGGCACTTGGTCTGTTCAGCCTGGAGAAGACTTAGGGGAGACCTCATTGCAGTTACAACGTCCTTGTGAGAGGAAGGGGGGGGCAGGCACTGATCTCTTCTCTGTGCTGACCAGTGACAGAGCCTGAAGTTGTGTCAGGGGAGGTTTAGGCTGGATATTAGAAAAAGGTTTTTCATCCAGGTGATGGCTGGGCACTGGAACAGATTTCTCAGGGAAGTGGTCCCAGCACAAAACCTGACAGAGTTTAAGAAATGTTTAGACGATACTCTCAGGCACGTGGTGTGACTCTTGGGGATGGTCCTGTGCAGGGCCAAGAGCTGGACTTGATGATCCTTGTGGGTCCCTTCCAACTCTGCAGGTTCTGTGATTTGTCCAGCTCTATTGTACAGCCATGAAAACAGCTATGAAATTTCTGCTGGCCTCAAACTCTTCTACTTTGCCTTAGAAATTCTCAGTGCTATTAAAGACAAGAAGGCATTTCCTTTATATCAGGTATATTATATGGGGGTCGTATTTTTCAAGTGCCTCTGAGACAAACATATCCCTTAAGAAAAATTCCTGACTAGATGGCCCATAAACTCCACTTAGTCTAGAACTGTTCACAGCATTTTAGCTATGCATCTCTCCTTCTGGGCTAAAGGCATGTGTTATCAGCTAAATTGAAAGCAGTGGCAATGTACTCACTTAAGTTATATGAAGGCCAGTCCTGTACAAAAAAATATGTGCAACTCAAAAGGAGTCCAAAGTATAGGCAAGGAAATACCTGAAATTGCTTCTTCCGAAACACTTTTAAGTATGCTCACAGATATTGCAATGTCAAAATCAGAAGCCAGGGCTATAAAAGAAACATTCTAAAGTGCTATCATTTTGATGTTACTCTCAAAAAAATTGCAGACCAAAATAACTTCTCATAGGTATGTTCATTTTATGCTCTATTACGCTTTCCTCTTCACTCTGATTTGTTTTAATAATTATGCTTTGTTTTGACATTTTGAATCATTTCCATGACATTCAGCATATTATCTGATCCACATTACAAGCTGTCACTGAAAATGTGCTGTGCAGTAGTTAGATCTGAGGTGACAAGCAAGTAAGCCTTTTTTTTTTTACCTCTAAACTTCAGTTTCATGAAAACCTCATTTCTCACTGCATAAAGCTCTTGACAACAGATTGCTGCTGTGAATGTATGGCAAATTTTCCCATGGACTGCAATAGTTACATAAAAATCTGTTAGTCAGACCCAGCTTTTACTTTCCATTAAATACCCAATATTTATTTCCATTAAATACCCAACTGGTTTTTCCTATCAGCTTTCAATTTGGAAATGTAAAGTGCAGAAGTGTTTGCCCATCCTTTGGTATGTAATGAACACTCAGATGCCTTCCTTGGGTTTCAGCATTAATAGTGTATATTTTTATCTCTTGAGACACAAGGTTTGGTTGAAGCCTTGTTCAAATGAATGAGAAGACTCACTGCTTGCAGAGGATTTTAGATTAGAGTGTGGGATAGCACTTGGGTAACAGTGAGACAGCTATCAGTCTTTGATCGTGAACCTGTCAATTAAGGTTTGTCTTTCTTACTTGACTGTCAGGTGCCTTTCCTCTAAATAGCATACGTAATTGCTACAAGATACTGTATTCACTTTTATTGCTCTTGCATTTTTTTAGAGGGATTTATTGTTCATACTGCATTATGTGGATGTTGTACAGATAGAAATCCTGCCAACCACCAGCACATGGGCTTTGTTCCATGCCCCTCATCACTTTTATCTCAGGAACCTGCTTGAAAGATCAGTTTAAATTTGCAGTGGTGAGGCTTAATACAAAAAGAATATGGATAGACAGGAGTTTTCACAGCTGCAAATTTTGTGTTTGCAGTTTGTCAATTTAATTATTCATATCTGATTTTTCATAACTCTCATTGGTTCTGTTAACAATATCCCTCTCTGGAAGTTTTTCATCTTGTTTAAAATAACCTTTTGCAGTTACAAAAAAAAAATTTAACCCAATATTTCCTTGAATCATTTCATGAAGTTTATTCATTTGCATTTATTTTCTAGCAAACAAACTGGGCTCCACTTTCTGTGCAGTTATTTTCTGTGACTGAAATCTAGTCTCTCTCAATTTTCCTATTTCTATTTGAAGATGAGCCTCTCCCAGTACAGCTATCTTTCCTTCAGACTAAGAGATTTGACTATTCAAATTTTTAATCACATTTGTCATTCTCCTGTCAACCTGCCAACTTGTCATTCTTCAATCTACCTGTCACTTAATAAAAGCCGACACTCAGTTTTTGGGCAGCTCATAATGAAAGACCCGATGAAAAAATACAATTACAGCAGACAGGAAACTCTTTTTCTGATGTTTTCAAGATTAAAGCAAAAGAAAAACCTGTTGTGAATCCAAAGAAAAGCAAGGCCAAATAAAACCCAAAGGGATTGTTTGATGTTCAGTGGACTTTGAAGGCTGGGACCCATGCTGATGCATATCTGTCTCAGATGAAGACTTTCTTAGGTAATTTCCTGAAACCCAAACCACCAGCCTGTTGTCAGGATTTCACTAATTTTCCAGATAAAATCAGAGACCTTTCCACAAAACATCTCCACCCTTTAGTCTTAAAATATGAACAATGACAACAGATCTATAATGCCTATAATGTCAATTTTCAGTGAAATACCTACAGATCTAATTCAATTAAATATTATTAAAAGTAAACTTGCAGTGAAACTCCTTTTTGTAGAGATGCCTTCCAAAACACAATCTTTCCCCTCATTTCCCAGCTTGCAAGAGATTTAAGATGCTAGAAAAAGAGTCAGCGTGACCTATTTTGTTGCAGTGCTGCAAACAAGATGAAACACAGCTATTTAAGACTAAGAAACTCAAACTACCATATTTTGGCTGCTAGAGCTCAACAGCTGGCTGCAGCTGGCACGAGGGAGCTGAAGGGTTGCAGAGGGGACAGCCATCCCTCCTCTTCACCCCTGTTCCTGCCATGAGCAGCAGGAGCAGCCCCACAGTGTGTGGCAGAAGGCCACATTCCGAGAGATGCTGCTTCCAAGGTTTTGACTGCCACAGGGGTGAATGCATGGCCCTAGATCCAGCTAAAGCTGATACTGAGCCAAGTAGTTGTACCTTAGGCTTTTGAGTGCAGGTTTCTGAAATGAGGTGAATGTCAACGTTTATAGCTCCTGATGAGATTTTTCTTTTCAGCATCCAGATCCCGGCATCTGATTCTTTTTGATTTGTTCTTCATAAGATAAGGTGACTTCTTAGTGGAAGTGTCCAAATGGTTCTCCTACTGAAGACATACAATCTCACAGTGATTTGATGTAAAAAGCTTTCTTTAACAAAAGTCTATTGAGAGAGTCTTATTTCATGACAGTTAAATTACAAATCCAAAGCATCAATAAGGCAGTGGCAAAAAAAAGACAGGGTGAAAATATGAGAGACTCTTGTGAGGTGGTTGTGGTGCATTGCACCCTGCTGCAGAGCTAACTCATGAGACACAAACAGCGTATTTATCCAAGCAATGGCATAATTCTTGCCTTTCCTAAATGGCAAAAAAAAGTTTGCCCTTTGTTTATCAAGCATTCTCGGGAAATAAATACAGCCAGGTATCTTATAAGCAATGCTTACTTGAAATGGACCAGATGGATGGTAAAGGAGACCTCATCCATCACTCAGGACAGTGCGAAGTCAAGGTGGCTCCTATGTTCCTTTAAATCCAAATTGTTCTAAGTTTCCCTCTCCTCCATGTTGGTTTCTGCCACTCATGGTCTTTGACTGTAAATGTAAGAATATGTGCAGATATAATATGAAACACCAGTCATAAGAAGAGTTCTTTTGAAAAACAGCAAAACCAGATTGGTCTGATACTTGGATAAATGTGGTACATGAATGTCACCACTGTGAAACTAATTGGTGCATAAAAAGGGGGAAAAATGAATAATTACACATAAAATGTATACCCAAAAGATTATCACGGAAACTGAGCTTATTTTAAGAACTGAACTTGGTTGTGAACTTCCTGAGTTATTATTAGGTCTAGCCACAGAGAGAAAATATGGTTCTTAAGTGGTGTAATTGGGTACGTATGAGTAGTTACACAGTCAAAAGCTGCAAACCTAAGTCACTTTTCTTAGCAACTCAAAATAATTGGGGCAATTAAGTATGGAATTTATTTGTGAAAATGGGACCCAAGATGGCTGTTCCTAGCAGATACTGAAGGAGAGATTGTAAATGAGAAGGAAAAATAGAAGGTTAGATTAATTTCTAATTGCAATGCAGCATGTTAATTTTTTAATTTTATTTGATTTCTCTTATCTGAGAAAGGATACTATTGGGATGAATGACAGGGGTAACATTTTCTGTAATCAAGAGAAATGTGATCATTCTAAATAACATTGATCATTCAGAAGAAATCACAAAATCTGATCCTATTTTTTCACATGATCTACCTTATATTCCCCAGAGCTGTGCACTGGAAACTTTTCAGTAAGGAAGCTTGTATTGGTATTCAGTTAGTACAACATATGACACAGCTCTTTCTGGTGCAGAGTATTGACCCATCACAATTTTCATCTTTTTTTTTTTTCCATTTGCCAAAGAGCTTTAATTTCAGTTCAATAATCTCTTCCATTATTTTTGAGATAAGTGATTTGCACAGGTTTTCCCTCAGTACATCCAGTTGCCCCACACAAAGAGAACAAACATGATTAAGAGAGCATGTTTGCAAGAAAGAGTATTCCTACGAGCACTGGGGGCAAAGTAAAAATAAATTGAGAATTCCTCTTGTAACACATTATTTGGATTACATTACATTGATTAGACTTTGAGAAGTCCATATATGCATGCCTGCAGTCTTTTTCCAAAACTTATCTCATTCTTCTGGATCTTTTCAAAGAGGACGTGACCAGAGCTTTTTTTATCCATGATGGGAGACAACAATGGTTTTCTGCAAATGACATTTTCTTTTTTGTTCTCTATTTCTTTTCTAGTATTTCCTAATACTTGAGTAACTTTATAGGCTGCTACTGAGCACCAATATAATATTGTCATTGATCAGTTGATCCTAATTATCAAGATTTTCAGTTCCATGCCTTGAAATCAATTCCTCCTTTCGAATGAAACTCAGCGCATTGTTGTGGCCAAACTGGGTCATTTGGTACCAAAGCTCTCACTTAGTCTAATCCTCCCATCTTGTTTGACTCCTTGTGAAGAGATGAACTGCCAGATTACCGGTTTTAGTATTTTCACTGCCAATGGAGTCCTACAGCTTCAGCGTGTCAAATATAAACAGCAAGATCTTTCAGATTGCTCAAAATTTAGCAATGATTCATATGAAGGAACAGTACATCTAAGCTAGACTTTAAATGGGCAAATAGGAGAAATTCTGATAAGAAGGAAAATGTGCAACCATTTGCCTCTTCCATTGTACCCCTTGCTATCAAAACCGCCTGCCTACATGGATAAACAAGTTTTGAAATAATCAAAATTTATAGCTTAGATCAATTTCTATGAGTTATATAATTTATAATTTAAAGAAAATTCTCACTGTCTTTATTAAAACTTTTAGATTCAGTCTTTTCAGAAACAAACAACTGATTTTCTCAGTTATCTAATTAACTTTGCAAGATAAAAGAAACAAACCAAATTTCTCAACTAGACGTTATAATTTCAACGGCCAGATGCTGACATACTGCCACAAGTGGCCAAAGCAATGCTATGTAGATTTTCACAGCATCTGAGAAACCATAAGAAACCATTGTGTCATCTACTCTCTTTGCCTCAGCATCAAATCTCATTACATTTTGCTCAGTCATAATTTTCCCAAACCTCATAATCAGTGTTTGTCTTAGCTTCTCTACCTGAGAGGCACTGAAAGAGCAATAACTGTTTCGGCTTCATACAAGTGGTTCTTCTTAAGCTTCTCTTCATTAAATAACATAAACCTCTGGTATCCACAATTGTCTCATGAGAATAGACACTACTTCACTTGAATTAGGGGAGTTCCTTGTATTTTATATTTCACTTCTTTTTCTCAAGGTAACCTTGCATACCATTGCAGGATCTTGTGACATCTTTGCTAGCTGTGCTCCAAAAAGTTGTCCTTAAATCTGCCCCATAGTTCATAAAAAGCTGAAAGCTAAAAGTACGTACTGCAGGGAAGGATTAGCAACCAGTTCATCTTGGTCCTTTTCCCATGCGTTATATAACTTTGCCATCTCAGCCAGCAGAGGCACCTGTGGGACCTATGCATGAGGGTGCTTGTTCTGCATCCACAGAGACAATGGAGTCACTGGTGAAGCTCAGTGGAAGAAACTCCACAGTATTTCACAAAGAAACTTGTAAATCACATAAAGTCAAATTTTCCCACTGCAGCAAAATTGTTATAAAACAGAACGGCAACTTTTCTTTGCAGTCAGGCTCCCTATCTGCCCATGTCACAGACAATGTCACCTTCTAGCTAGATAACTGTCTCCAACAATAAGATTCAGAAAAAAAACCCCAGCTTTCAAGCAGATTCAGAATTAATGTGAGGCAAAAATGTCTCCTACCACATGGGTTTTCAGAATGATATGCTGATTAGCTGAGCATGGCTTTCTTTTAAGCGGGAAGCCTGATGTTTCCCTCATTCCCAGAATTTGCATTAAATAGATGTGTCCAACAGGAGATAAAAACCAGGGGAATCAGTCAGCTTAAGACATTTTCAAATTATGAAACAAATACCTCGCAGATCCATATGAAGGACAAGGATCCTTCATATGGAGGCAACTTTATAGATAAATTTCTTTCTGTGCCTTGCTTTTGAAATGGTATAGAAGGAAATAGTATCATCCGTAATTTATATCATTTCACTGTGAAATATTTCTGAGTGCATAATAAGTATCTGCCATGCCTAAATATCCTCAGAGTGTCACTCCACAGTCCTCCCACACATATCATTTCAATTCAAGACAAAATTCCTATCAGCTCCATTAGGAAAGTAGCTTGAAAAAGAATACAGGATTCTGTCACTGGAGTATATTGTGGAAACCCAAGTAATCTCTCTCATGTTCCTGGACATTGAAAGTAGTCTGTAAGAAGAAATTCCCATTATGTGCATCGAGTCCATTACAAAAGTGAACAAAATAAATGCTAGAGATTATTTTACGCAGTGGTTTTAATTTTTTCTTTAGACACACTGAAATGGAGTTTGGTACAAGACTCTAGTTTTGAACTCTTTCCTGTTTTCCAAAATGACCTTGTATTTCCATGGGATACAGGATTTTTCTTTTTGGGCTCCTTCTGCCAAAACATACTGCAGAGATGGACATACACACAAATATTGCACGCAAAATGCACTCTATAGGCATCGCTGGAGATGGTAAAGGAATCAAGGATGACAGAAAGATTTTTTTTTTCTTGTTGCTTCATCTGCAAAGACTGGGGACATCATAGAATCGTTAAGGTTGGAAGAAACCTTTGAGATCATCAAGTTCAACCATCAACTGCTGACAAGCAGCTTTTCAGTCACTCCTTCCCAAGCCTGTAGCACTGCATGGGATTGCTGCGACCTAAGTGTAGGATCCAGCACTCAGCTTTATCAAACCTCATACAGGTGGACTCAGCCCATCAACTCAACCTGCCCAGATCCCTCTGCAGTGCCTTTCTGCCCTCCAGCAGATCAACACTCCCCCCCAAACTGGTGTCATCTGTGAACTGACTGAGGGTGTCCTCTATCCCCTTGTCCAAGTTGTTGATGTAGGTATTAAACAGGACCATCTCCAGCACTGAGGCCTGGAGAACCTTACCTGGGACCAACCATCCGCAGAATGTAACTCCATTCGCCACCGGTCTCTGGGCTCAGCCACCCAGTCAGCATTTTACCCAGCAAACAGTGCACCAGTCCACACTCAGAGCAGCCAGTTTCTCCAGGTGAATGCTGTGGGAAATGGTGTTCAAGGCTTTACTAAAGTCTAGGTAGATACATGGAGATCATTTGCCTTGTATCTGAAGATAAAAAATGTACAGTTGCACATGGTAGGTAAACTTCTAACATTCAGATGAAAGAAATAAAAGGAGAATCCAGGCTTCAAATCCATTTGCTTATTTTTTTCACAATTTCACATTATTTGGATAAAATAATTTAATCTGCTTGGCCACAAGGTAAATTGAAATTAATCAGAAAGTTAGCACTCCTTGCACCTGCTGATTTGGTTTTTGTTCCTACCCAACACACACAGCAGAAGACTGAAAATCAAAGAGCTTAATCACTGGTTTTGGCAATGCCCAGAAATAAAGGTTCACATGTCAGCTGTAATGATTCATCAGTATGATACACACATATGCACAGATAAGTGTGTCTTATGCTAATAATTGCACTCTAACAAGGGATTTAGCATAGTACAAGGTACAAATAAATAGTTTGGTTTAGACAGTCTAGAATATAACTCACAAATCATACAATGTGAATGTTATCTACATTTAGAGGGAAAACCTTTTCATAAATGGAAGGCAAATAATAAATTGTCCAGTTGTCTAAAACACATGTTCCTCCACATGTTTTAATCTCCGTGCTGAAATCTACAGTGCCCTGTATCTTCAGTGACAGATATGCTAGTTACATTATGAGCTACAAAAAGGGGTAAAAAATAAAAACTTGAACAGGTTTAGCCCCATCTTAAGGCAATTGCAAGATTGTCTTGGGCACTATAAAAGACATATGTAACTGTCAGCCAGAATTTCAAGGTTATAAGAGCAAAAAATATTGAAAACCACAGTACTGGAAATGGCAGATACTTGAGGAGTAAGGCAGTAATGACAGAATAATGTAATTCTCTTTCCTGAAAATCCTTGATGCATGGTATCCTATTTAACACAGCTTGTTATTACAGAAGATATAAACAAATATAGGTTTCAGTTCTCTCTAGAAAGGTTGTTTTTCTTACTAGCCAGATGCTAGTTAGAATATTATTTAGAACAACCCAACAAAACAAATGAACAGAAACCAAACCAAAACAACAACAAACTCCCAAACGCACCAAGAAACACCAACACACTCTGATATCAGCTACTCACCGTGCCATGAGTGGAAATGACCACAGCAGTCAGGACTCTTGTCTATTCTGTTTTGCAAAAAATTGGTATGTCCTTGGCTAAAATATTGATTCTCAGGGCCCTGTCAGAGTTCATAGTGTTTCAGCTAAAGGTCTGTCTACAGGCTGTTGTGAAAGGGAGAATATTGAGAGAAGCGGACTATGGTTAGAGAGACAAGAAGAACAGCTTGTCTACACAATAATGTATCCACCACTGCTAGCCTCTTGCTAGCCCCTGTTCAGAGGCTTCTAGAGCTGGAGCATCTATCGTGCTTATTGAGTTTAACAGTCTTTGACAAACGTCCTTCCATCAATTTGACTAATCACTTTTCTGAGCCCATTTAACCTCTTGGTCTCCAAAGACTCCTGTGGTAATGAGTTAGTTCAGCAACTGAATAACAACATATGAAAATATTACCTTCTATTTCTTTTAAATTTTCTTCCAAAATATTCTGTTTAGTGTCTCTCTAACTTTGTGCAGTGAGGAAAGGTATATAGTTTCTTGATCACATGCTTCATACTCATCTCACTATAATAAATCTCTGACCTATTCTCTCTCAGAGAGAACCTTTCTAAAATGAAGAGATTAAATCCTGGAATTCACAGAAGAAATTCCTTATCTCTAATCACCATTATATTCTTCTCTATGTTTTTTCACTGTCTTCTCAGCAATGCAAGCAACTGGAACTGTTAAACAGCACTCGAAATGTGAGAAGTACTTGAGATTTTCGTATTGGCATTGAGGTATTTTCTATTTCTGTCTCTCTCTTCCTAACAATCAGTTGGACTGTCCTTTTGGCTACTGCTAAGTGATGATCTGATGCTTTCAGAAGCTTCTAGAATGACGACAAGACCTCTCTCCTGACTGGTAATAGCTAATGAAGTCTGTCATCACAAATGCATCATTTCCTCCTCCATCTGTATCACTTTATGTTTCAACTAGTTCCTTCTTTATTTTTTTAATCCAGTCACTCACTATTGCATTACTTTCCTGAGGCAGTTTCAATTAATTTTAGTTTAGATTACTCTAATTTTTCCATAGGACAAAAATATCATTGTGTGTCTATTTGTTCCCTCTTCAATAATATTTCGAACACAGGCTGCAGCATGTTTCCACAGTAAACTCTTGAAGTTATTATATTATTCTTCTGTGCCCTTGCAAAATCTAATCATTATATTATGGTTCCATCTAGCTTTGCTAGTATTGAAATCAGATTTAAAGATCTCTGCTTTAGAATAATGGCTAGTTTACAGTTTTGTCATACTTTTCACCTTCCATTCTTTTCATGTTGAAGCTTCTGGTACCTTGGAACCAGCGATATTGTGATACAGTTTTAGGTACGGGCAGGATCAAGTTATTAAGCTCTTAATTTTTCATTTGTTAATTGGATGCTCTGTGAGGTATAATTAACGTTTACAAGTTCACAGCAATTACCTATAGCATTTGCTGAGAGTTGATTTTAGCATTAACCTTTACATGGTTGTCAATTAGCTGGAAAAAATGTATCTTATCTTAATGTGTTTCCTATAGTAATCCTGTCTGGAGACTGCTCTATCATTTCTTGAGGCCATTATAAAAATGGGCTGCTCCTGTTCCCACTGCTTTTTCAAACAACTGCAATGAAACAAGGGTGACCATCCTTAGTTTCTGATGAGGATACCCTGGTGCTGATCCTTGTTGAGGTTAATGATGCTCTGGGTTAGAACAGAGTGCATGTAATCTTGCAATCTACCTTGTAATTCTTTTAAGTTTTAGGAGGCAGTTTCCATCACCATTTACAAAAAGAGGAAGGGAGCTTGTACAGCAAGCATCTTTTTCTGGTGGTCTACTTGCTATTTTTGTATGATCACACAGTGACGTGAACCCTTCTAACATATAAAACTGCCTGTTTTGAAGTTCACAGAAAGGCAGTTCACACATTTGATTTCCCATGTAAATGAGATGTAAATCAAAGTAAACAAGAATCAAGTCACTGGAGAAAGTCACAGCCCAAGTATGCCAGATGAAATTTCATGCTCAGTGAACATCAAATGTTAGAAAGTTTTATAATTTTTTTAAAGATATTGCCAAATAACTATTGCCTAGAATGGTTGGCTGCTTTAAAAAGGAGCGTGTCATTTTAATGAGAGCCCTCCTGCTGTTTCACTGCTTTTGACTACTACAGACAGTTTGTGCTATTAATGTGGTGCTTGGAAAAGTGATTGCCTCAGCTTTTGTTTATGACCAAGTAAACCTGCTTCTGCATGCGTGTCGCATAGGAATACCTTTCAGCAGTTTTGGTTTTGCTGAGTGAATAATTCTAATGGATATTTTTGTCTGGCTTTCATTTCTAAAGTGTGACTTTTACACTATGTTCGTTACTTTTCATAGCGTCAACAATACACAGTAAACTTGACCTCTGAAAAGCCTTTCCTTTAAAGGTCACTTTTTCTTAGCTGATGTTTGTTGCTGACAGAGATATAGCCTAGTGTGATAAAACTCAAAAACTGAGGTTCTGATAATACTTAGGAGCCAAACACTGACACACCAGAAATGCACCCTGGAGTCATAATTTCACATCCATATTTCAGTGATATGACTCTCTTTCAGACATGATATTTGTCAGTCATGGTGAGCCATGTAAAAGCCACACATGAATAAATTAATGAAGTGATTAATTACACTAAATCTCACCAAGCCTGAGGAGCTCTTGCAAGAACGTCTTTAACTCAGTTATTGCTTCTTAGAAGAATAACATGAATCTAATCTGATTGGTTTTATTTAGCCTCAAACATCTTTATGGTAAAAACTATAAGCGGCTGTAGGCAAGGTTCCAACTTGCCAGGTGCGGGACAAACATGATGATAAAAGATGTGCCTGCAGAGACTCATTTGGGCCTCTACTCAGAGAGCTTCAATTACTTTTGGATCATCCCTATTTTTAGCTTAAGCAGTTCTGCGAAGATAGGGCTTTTCCTGGACATGCATTTATCTGTCAAGGTAGAAGTCCCTTCAGCTTTCAAGCTCAGGATGGCAAAAAAACCAGATTTCTCTGGTTTAACTTCCCATGCAGCTTCTCAGGCCCTTCTTAAACCTTTTCACCCATCACCACAGCATCTGTGCGTGCCCTTCCTTGAGTCTGTCAAGGAGTCTGTCAGCTCTACAGTCTCATTTCTGTCTCTTCCAATTTCCAAAGAGTTATCCAGGACATTCAAACCAAAAAGTTCTGCTTCCTAGCACAGGCTGGGTCACTGCCAGCAACACGAAATGCATTACACAGTCACCATTCTCCTGGACTGTTTACATTAACCCATCAAGACACTCAGATGATAACTTCCTGTTTTCCAGGTTTAAATCATTGATGAAGAATAATGTTTTTCACTAATATACTCACAGGCCAGCCTATTTCATTACCTTCACCAACACATTGTGATTGCTGCAATCTGTGGTAAATGTCCCAGGGATTTTCACTAGCTAGCCTTCAGTTCACATTGGGAGGGCAGTGAGTGGACTCTGCCCAAAACAAAGCAAGGTGTGTTCCTTCCACAGGGCAGTACCAAGCCTGAGCTCACGCCCTTTGAAAGGTATGCAGAGTGCATGCCAGGTCCTCAGCACCAGCTCCTTTGCTCTATAAATGTGATTCTATTTAATAATGATGCTTAATAGTGTAGATATATCTTTAATTCTAGAAATGCAGGGAAATAAAATAACAACATTGATTTTGAGATGTTTATTCTCTTTTAGTCCCAACAGCCTTTGCACTCTGAAAACTTCTCCCTGTTGAAAAGGCAAGGAATAATTATTATATTTTGGTTTCCTTTAATAGGAGCTTTAATGGGACTCTATTGTTGTTTAACCCTCAGTCACCAGCCAAGCACCACAGTCACTGACTTCCGACAGTGGGATGAGCGAGAGAACCAGGAGTAAAAGTGAGGAAACTCATAGGTTGAGATAAAGACAGTTTAACAGGTAAAGCAAAAGCTGAGCATAAAAGCAAAGCAAAACATGGAATTCATTGACCACTTTCAATAGCCAGGCAGGTGTTCAGCCATCTCCAGGAAAGTGGGGCTTCACCACACATAACAATGACTTGGGAAGAAGAATGCCATTACCCTGGACCTTCCCCCTTCCTTCTTTCCCCAGGTCTATGTGCTGAGCATGACACCATATGATATGGAATATCCTTGTGGTCAGTTGGGGTTAGCTGTCCTGGCTGTGTACCCTTCCAACTTCTTGCACACCCCCAGTCTGCTCACTGGAAGGGTGAGCTGAGAAGCAGAAAATGCCCTAGTTCTGTGTAAGCCCTACTCAGCAAGAGCTCCAAACTACAGCACCATGCTAGCTACTATGAAAAAACTGGACTTGAGTTCAGCCAAAACTAGTACAGACTCGAAGACACCTACAAAGAACACCTAACAGTAGAAAAAAATCAGACAGAACAAACAGCTCTGAGTTCATAGAATCATAGAATTGCAGAATGGTTTGACTTCGAAGTGACTCTAAAGATCATTTACTTCCAATCCCTTCACCATGGGCAGGGACACCTTTCACTAGATCAGGTTGCTCAAAGCCCCCTCCAACCTGGCCTTCAGCACTTTCATGGATGAGGCATCCACAGCTTCCCTGGCCAACCTGTTCCAGTGCCTCACCACCCTCACAGTAAGGAATTTCTTCCTAATGTATAGTCTAAATCTACTCTCTTTCAATTTAAAGCCATTCCCTCCTTGTCCCGTCTCTGCATGCCCTTGTAAAAAGTTCTGAGTAAATAACACCAACAAGAAAAACTTTAAGCAGAGGGAAAAAGAAAAACAAAATTTCAATTCACATCTGAAAGCAGAGTTGCACGTGGAAGATGGAATGTTACCACAAATGAAATCAGTTCCTAGAACATTTGACCTTTACTGGCTGTTATCCACCAAGATGTGAAAGAATCTGAATAAATGCTAGATCCAGTTCTTTTATTTTCTGTACTAGTAGTGGTTGTAAGTCAGTCAAATCATGCACACACACACACACACACACACACATATACATACACTCCAGAGTAAGTTTATTCCTTAAATGGCTTTGCTGTGTCTCTTCTAACTAAGCAGGCACTAATGTTTACATTGCGGGGCTCCCCAGAGAGAACCATGCAAATCTCCTTGTCCAAGAAAAATTCTGTGGTATTGCCTGAACTGAGGCACTGGATAACAAGGCTCTGCAAATTCTTCCTCCTCGATTGCCAGCAAAAGCCCCTCTAGGTAAGCACAGCTGATTCTTAAGTAACAAATATAAGAGTAGTCCAGAACAGCTGCCGGCAGAGCCAACAGCGAGGGAAGGGACTTGCTGTGCACACCCAAGTGCAGAAGGAGCATCCCAGCAGGCATGCTCTGTGCTAAAAACCTGCTAACATCTACAACAAGCAAAACGGCTTCGGGATTTCTGCTCACTTGATGTCTTCCTTTCCGAGGGCCACTGGGCTTGGTTATCACCCGGCACTTGGCCATGTTTTACGGCATCGCTTCCAAGGGTGGTTGTGTTATTTCTTAGTGCCACCAAGTGGCAAAATTTAATAGTAACATTTTCGATAGTCACTTCCGACCAATTAAGAACCCGGAATAGACATCTCCAGTTCCAGCAGGAGAGCAAAAAAGCCTTCCAACAGGCTAAAGCACCAAAATTTTGCAAATTAAAATAATAATGAGTTATCTGTACCAATGTTAAACGACCCAAGTACGGGACAAGTTCACAACAGAGCTAAAATTTAAATGCATGTAAATCCATAAGGCTCTATTCACTGTAACTTCAGGTGCACACTAGAAACATGGAGAAGAAAGGGGGCTTAAACATATATTTAATTTTATGACCATCTGGTTGCAATATCTTACTCAAGAGGTGTAACTTGCTGAGCTGGAACCAAAGATACCAGTAATTAACTCAGAGAATCAGTGGGTGGAAGGTGAAATTTCCAGTAGGCTTATGCTACTTTCCATTATAATTTAATGGGAGCAAAAATATTCACCTCTTTCCAGTACAACATAATCATGAAATTTTGCAAGTCTTAAACCATATTAAACCATGGCTGCAGTTTCATAAAGCACTGAGTTCTTTTTTTAGGCATATGAACTTTACCAGGTCCCAGGAGGTTACCATGGGAGACACTGAAAAACAATAGTATGATGGAACCAATTGAAACAAGTATTTCCCAACTTTTCCAGATGTCTTTTGAATTTACCTGTAAATAAAGGGAAAGTGGTACAGATCCCAGGACTACCTCAAATATTTTCTGGGCTGATTTTCCTTATGTTTTCCTCTAGATCTATGAAGACATAAATATAGATATATTTCTGGAACATGAATTTATATTTCGAATATTTTGCAGATGGAACTATATAGAGTACAAAATAGCTGTTTGCATTATTTTTTTTAAAAAAAGGTTGTTAGTGTTTTACCGAAAATGCACACATGCATCAAGCTAACTGAAAATGTTAGTATCAGAGAAAGAATCTCCCAGCATAAATATTTTAGGGAAGTTTTACTCCACTGGAAGTGCGTAAGCAACCCTTGGGAACAGGAGGGCTTCCATACAATCTATTTTGAGAAGAAAGAGCAATGCAGCTAGGCAGTCTGTAGCTGCAGTAAGGGCTGGGAATGTGGGTGCCAACAGGTAGCCTGCTGTCAGTGGAAAAACGCTATTACTGATTTCACAAGAATCTGGGTAACACTGTTTTGTCTCAAAGCTCTTATCTATGTAAAAGCATTGGAAAACTGCACACTCAGTCCCACCTGTTTATTCAGAGAGCTTGGGGGCAGCTCTCTTATTATACAGAGTGGTGTAAAACGAAAGCTAAAAATGCACTATTTTCCTGTCTAAAAACATGACAATAAAATGTATCACAATGTAAACCAGCACATAAGTGCCATTTAAGAATGAGTCACCGTGCTGAGAGCAGCTCAAGCACTTGTCTGTAACTCCTGATATTAGTGAGCATCTCAGGCTCTGAGTGGGATGCCTGTGGCTAATGGGTCACCCTGTCCACTTGAAAGGTCAGCAAGTACTTTTTTCTGGCTCCCTCTACCTCTCTAAGCCATTTTTTTCTCCCATTCCTGAAACACTACGCAAATTTGTTCCCAGGGAGTACCACAGCTGCATTGCCTAGCTAGGTCACTGCACAGGCACCACTAATAACAGATTCTTGTGCCAGATACAGCCTGTGAACAGCTGATCATATTGGAGATCAGTGAGCAGCTGAGACCTCTCAAACTGAAGGTCTGCGTTAATGCCACCATTTTAATAAGGCTAGGCTTGAAACGTGTTTAAGTACCCATTATTAAAAGATTAAACTGTATGGTTATTATGATAACACACTAAAGACATGTTTTGGAAGGGAAAAGTTTGAGTTTAATTTAAATAAGGACATATTAACATTAGAAGCAGTTCATTATCTTCTCTAGGAATTTCATCAAGAGTTGCAAGACTAACCCTGTATTTATATACTCAGGCTAACATTAGATATTTTTACAGTAAGCTGATGGTAGAAATAAGCCTTTCCAGCTCTGCAGCCATAGCAGTGGGACATAACAGATGGAGAATGTATCTTCTTTTGCCTGTTACTTCAGTGGTGACATAAGAAACCAACCAACTCTCCTGTCTAATGCACAGAAGAGCTGAAATAAGATTAAAATGAAACTGTGAAAGCCTCAATATCCTACAAGGAAATAATTTGTTTAGTATTTTATCCATTCTAGATTTAAAGATCCATTGTAGTTACATAGCAGCCTTACACATTTCCCAAATGGGTATCTACCTATGCTATTCCTCATGCATCCATCATATGCCTTCATAAATGGTGCAAGCTTATCCTGAGGAAAATTTTCTACTGAAGTGCAAGCTATCCAGCTAAATCTCTGTTAACCTGACAGCTTCTTCCAATTAGTCATTCCTGTTTAAGCACATGCCCTGTCTGCTACTGCAGACACATTCAATTAACATGAAGTAAAAAGTGCAGTAGACAAGCTTGACATTAATATAAATAAATGACTGTCTTTTCTTCATGCACAAAGAGATCACAGTTCAGCCTTCAACTGAGCTTTCAGCTCAAGGGGATTTAAATACAGATAAACTTGCATTGCCACAATCTCTGTTTGCAGTGAGTAGAAGAAAGGTGACATTAACATAAAAGCCAAAGTGTCTTTGAACATCATGTACTTTTAGCTGGATCTCTGGATAATACAATTAAGAGTGATTTCAGTGTCCTCTAATGACAATGATTTTTTTTTTTTATTCTGACAACACTGTGAAAAGTGACAGCCAATTTGATAACAAGCATGGATTGCATTCTTGCTTAGAGAAAACAAATCTATAGTTAGCTTGGTTTTCTGGAAGATCAGAGAGGAGTAGCCTGCTCTGCTTCCTGCCTGGAAAGCATTGTGCACCATCAATCTAGCTCTGTGTAAAACAATAAACCCAGTTTTATACATAAAATTTTATTAGGATACATTCTTCTCAGCCATCTACCATGAGCACCTCTGCCATTTATTTCTCTGTGTCAGTCTCTAACTCTATTTCATAGTATCAATTAGCTTATCTCCTGGGTAATCCAAGAGTCAATATACTCAAACTGAACCTGCAGCAATATGCCCTTAAATAGTATTTAAGCAACTACCACCTCCATTTCTGATCTGGGAAACAGCTTCTCTCACTAGCAACTTTTTTAGTCTTTTCTTTGCTGAAATGATGGGATAAAATATCTGAATTTTTCTCTCACAAACTTCAACTGTGATACCTAAAATATGAGATGACTAAAGTAGATCATCTCTGTAAATATTATAATGATTTGTCTGTTTAAAAACATGGATTTCCTCAGCTAAAGTAGTACTTCCCAGTGTGAGGCATTTGCTTCATGTCAAAATTCTTGGTTGAATAGCACAGAGTTCAGCTGAGGGGCCAATCCTTTCAGCAACAGTAATTATAACCACTTCCAAGAAGGCTAATTACAGTCCCTGTTAATTAGGATCTAGTCAGTGAAACACGCTCATAGGTGTTCCTCAAGGATAAGACACATAACATGAAATACTGTAATGACTGTAACAAAAATCTGCTAGACAGTTAGAAGGGTGGTTGTTCAGACTTCAGCTGAGAAAACTATTTTTACCTGAACATTCAGAATATTAAAAGCTGGCTGTGTACTTCCTTGCTTCACCATATGTGAACAAGATAGGAAAATATTTGCTTTGCTAAAGCAGGAAAGAACCTTCAACTTTCTTTCCATGTTAATCTATCATAACCTAATGTACCAAAATCTGGAAAAAATTGAAGACACATGTAAGAAGCATTACAAGACTTGCAAACGTAGGAGCCAAAGTCAATTAGCTGCAAGTGTCCAAAAAAGTAATTTCAATAGTTTCAAAGCAAATCGTGTGAGTTCTGATTTAAATCAAGCATTGGCCCACTTTTCAGAAACACTCACATCAGTTATGCTTTTTGCTATATACTTACTTAGCTAATTATATAAAAATCTACTTCTGCATGTATAAGGAAATGGACTGTGGACTGTTAAGCATCACAATAACACAAAAAGCAAGCATTAAATTCTCTTCTGTTTACCCACACAAATAATAGAACACATATTTAAAATCGCAAAGACAGAATAAAATTTAATTGGAGCAAGGAAAAAAGTCCAGAAAACCAAGGACACAGAAAAGATCACAAGCTATCCAGGACTTGAAATACACAAGCATGGGGTTTGGAAGAATTTCCACCACACTAATAAAGAAAAAGATACATGAGAAACAACTGCTTGGATGTTTGGAGCAGAAAGTGAAGAACTGCATTCATGGCTGCAATTCATGTTTCGAGTCATTTGCCCTGATCTCAGCAAAAATGGGAATTCGGCCAAGGACATTTGTTTGATCTCACTGCTAAGCATGCAGATAATCTGATTATCACCAGGGTCATGTCTTAGAAGGTCTCAAGCACACGCTGAGCGTTGGTAGTGCCTGCCTGAAACCCTGCTCCCTCTATGAACAGTGGTGGTCCCTGCAACAACCAGGCCAGAAAATGGATAGCTAAAGCAAAACACCCTTCCCTGCTTTACCAAACTTTCCTTTTCTGGAGCCTTTCTTCTCTCTGAGATGTCTCTGAATTTCAGAGATAAACCTGACCACCTTGAAAGCTGCCTGAAACATGACAAAGTTAAACACTATGCCAAAAACCAGAACCACCATCTCTTGACATCTTGGTATCCTAGTCATCTGGTATTGTTCAGAAGTTTAGTACAGACCAACTATATTTCAACTTCTTAAAAGCAGAGGTCATGTTGAAACCAAGAAAATTTTCTAGATTGTCATCTCAACATTTTTGTTTTGCTGGCTAGATAAACATAGACTGAAGTGCACTAAGGGAAATGTGATTAAAAGATAGAATTAATATATTAACAGTTTGAATGTTTTTCTTAGGAAAAAACTGCGGAGCATCAATCTATTTGTGCAATGTTTGCTTTAAAATTTAAGGCTTATTCAAAAGTGACACACTGGGAGTATAATTCACCTCTTAACAGTAAAGCCACTGCCTTGGGTGATTTCAGCTAACCCGTTTCAGGGCTGAGGCATACACAGTCTGATATCAGAGCTCAGCTGATACTGAAGAGGCAGTTTTAACTCAGACATTTACGAGCCTGAGAAAGCACTTGCCTCCTACAGTGGCTTAGAAACACTGACATCTGGAAAGATGGACTGAAGCAGAGTCAGTGCTGCCCAGTCTGAGCAGTGCTGCAGGTTACCCGGGGGCAGAAGGCTACAAATCACTGCAGATTTAATTCAAAGCATAATGCAAATCTGTGTAAAGGAAAATAGATTGTCTTCTTGGGAAGCTGCATGATTTCTAGCTGAATTACAGCCTGGAAATTTTAACTACCACAAATATCTCCCTGATGATTTGAGCTTAGAAGGTTTGTCTGGGGACATTTACAGCCTGGAGTTGGATTCGTGTGTGGATCGGAGACAAAATTGAGGAGACACGTCAGATTGCCTCACCCCTCGTGCAGGATTTACTAGGGTAACAATTGGAGGAATTTTTTTGGGGACTGTGTGTACTTGAGTTGCCTTTCCACTGTGGCCACCATGTTCATCTGCATATGGACCAAGAGCACGAAGTCGCAGTGGGCACATTTTAGGCAGTTTTAAAAACAGCTTGGAAAATACAAATTCTCTCGTTTATGTTTTTCTCTGGCTGAGCTCCTGTCCAGACACCTGCATGAACAGAGATGGCTTAAATTGCATTTTTCCTCAGATCATTTAAATAATTTAGAAACACTGAGCAAAAGGAGTGAATGTTATGTATTTGAAAGGTCTTTCAAGGGTCCCTGAGAGAGAATCAAACTGCAATCAAAGTGGAGGTGGTGCTGCTTTCCTTTCTCAAAACTCAGGGGAGGTAGCACTTGAGAATCCAGTAAAAAAAAATATTTAAATAACAGCACTCTGCTGAAAATGCATGTCCTGTTTTCCACAAGTACAAAAAGAAAGTCCATGCTTTCTTTGTCTTGTATAATAAAATGCTTTTCTGTATTTCTTCATCTACACTATTCACATATTGCTCCATGCTGTAAAGGTTTCTATAGCAACAGAATAAAATTTTTAACAATAGTAGCTGTTTTTTTCATTTTTTCACAGGTACATTTATCAGCTGGTCATACTTTAGCCTTTGAAATCAAGCTTTTGTCTTTATGGAGCGGCACATCTAGAATGAGCTAGTATTTTCCACTTACCTTACATGAGTGAATAGTGATGCCTCAACTCCAATTAACTAATGGAGAAATGAATACAGGAATTTTAGCAGCAGAGAACACACTACAGTGTCTGAGTGCTGTAGAGGCTTTGAAGCCTGTATCCACATCTCCCTTTCCTATCCTCAGGAATTTATTACCTTCATATGACATAAGAGACAGGGAGAAGGCAGAAGCATGTAGATAACGAGAGCCTCCAAAATCATACAAAAGTGCTGTGGCAGAGCAGACCGTGAGATGAGGATTTACAATTAGGAGGCTTCTGCCCTATCTGGCATACTATCTTGTGGAACACCAATGAGATGAAAATGATTGTTTCTGTTAAGTTTAATTTCCCATTCAAACTATGCTAAAGTTAAAATGAACTTTGTTTCCTGCTGCTTTATTTGATAGCTCCTTGGGCATTTTTTCTGAGCACCAAAGTCTTCCTTACATGCATCGCAAAGATTTAGTGTAATCCCATCCCCACTTCTGCTATCACTACAGCTTGTTACCTCTGGTATCACCACAGCTTGTTTCTGAGTCCTTTCACTTTGTACATCCTTGGACTTACTTCTTCGCCCAGCACCCTGCAGGAAGGACAGTGCTGACCATGCGAAGTGTGCTCAATCTCCATCTTTCAGTCTTTTCAAGCAGATACTTTGGCCTAAGATTTCACTCACCAATAAAACTTTTTTTTAATCTTTTGTCTCAAACTGTTATTTTATCCAGATTCACATAGCATCTCTTCAGTATATAGAGCATTTCACATTGCAGTGCTTAATTGCAGTGTACATTTTTGCTACTGGTACAGTACAAAGCATAAAGGATAGAAATGTCATTCTTGTTTTGGGGTATGAATGCAAAAAGACCAAAAAATGTGCCTGTTCTTTGCCCATCATCATTATTCTGAATACAGGCTATTATTCAAACTAAGACTTTCAGTCACAGAAGAAAGCAAAGCAATTTTTCTGTTGAATCAAGCCTTAGAAGGCAAGAAGCACAACTTCTGCTTTTTGTAGGATGCAGTATTTTTCAGGGCCTCTTACAGACAAGCTCCACAATCTGGCATACAGTAAGTGGAGCTGGAGATCTTCCTCCCTGCAGGGAGCTGTGGCACTATGGTTCTCTGGTACACCATCCTAAAGAAGGCACAACTCTGCTAGGACCTACCCAGCCTGGACCAGATAATTTAAATCAACATTTTGTTCCATTTTTAAGTGCCTTCTCAGTTTAAAAGTACCGTTTCCAGAGCTGCTGATGTTACATCAGGTGGAGGTGGTTTCAAAGCAACCCACTCTGTGCCATGCAACATATTTGATCTCTGAGCTGTCCAGGTTAAAGCTTCCCAGCCTCGGTCCAGCAGCTGAGTTGCAGTGCGCCTTCATTCTGGAAAACCACAGCAAAATCAACCACAGACCCATGAGGGACTTGATGAATCTGAAAGTATATTGATTTTATTTTATGGGCTATCACAGCAGATACTTTCAAGTTACCATTTTTGGTGCAAATATTCATTCTAATTTAACTCAGTTGCTCTTCAGTAATTCAATAGATGATCAGTCACTCAGCAGGACAAGGCTCTACAGCAGTGAGTAAATAAAGGAGACAGGTTCTGCTGCTGCCTTGTTACCTCTGTTTAGTCACACTGCATGTGTCACCAGGGAGCCAGGATTACTTAAATTGCCTACAGCTTTAATGTTGAATAGTTATTATGGATAATTGTGGCTCGTGTTCATTTATTTTGGCAGCATGACAATGAGATCACTTTTAGTCCTTGGTGGTGGCTTTGGGAGGCTGATGGAGAGGCAGGCAAGAATGGAAAGAAAGCACTTTCCCAAATTTCAGTTTCAGAGGAGCGGCTGTCATTCAACAGAAAATATGCCATGGGTTTCAGGCTGCTGTTAAGTTGGAAATTATATGGGTCCCCCCACTTAGTCTATCAGAATTTCTACACTGATAATGAGACTGATACTGAGCTGTCCAAAAGTGTTCATTATCTTCCATTTCAACAGCTTATAACTGATGCTGTTGGCAGGAAAAGCTTATTCTTTTGATTTCTGCTTTCCCAAACACTACTGTAGACTCTCAAAAATCTCAGATGTGTTAACATAGAAAGCATATGCTGCCCTAACCCAGGCACTCAGGAGTACCATGGAGAGGTATAAGTAGACGTGTTTAATGATTAAAGTGTTTTTAAAACTCCTGAGTTTGACACCTTTTGTGTATGAGATACTGAGCCTGGTTGAGTTTAAAAAGAGGGACTTCAGTACTGTGGCACGATGTTGCATTGCATGCCTCCCTTCCCCTCCACCCCCATGCCTCTCTTCAAAGGTCAAGGGAAGGTCCAAATTCAGGGCATTTTAGGTCCCTTCACTTTGGCTGCAAAACTTCCTGCCTCCTCTCTGCTCCTAGCTGTCAAACCTAATCACTAATTGTTCCATCTCCACCATACAGAAACCCTAAATAAAAGCCAGTTTAAAGTTGTTTTTTGGGGTTTTTTGGGGGGGGTTTTGTGAACTCAGATGATCTTAACAATCCACTTTCCAGTTCAGTCTCACAAAAAGCTGAATCAGCTCAGGTGAGGAAACTGTGAAGAAATGATTGAGGACAACAATTTCTTAGCTGTGTTTCTATAACTGATATCTGTATGATACCCTACAAATTGTAAATTACTATCTCTTGAGATAATAGAAAATTCAGTGCCTTTCTTGACTTGTAAAAGTAGTGCTTTCTCAGCCAAAAAATATTTCAAATAAAAGAGGTTGTTAATAAGGATTTTTCTTATCTTTGGACATTAAAGAAATAAAGTCTAAATTTCATCGCCTTTAACTCCTCTAAGTTAGTGGTTATTTTCAGCTAATCAGATATACACTGAAACTGCTGGGTGAAAGTCAGACACTGGATGATCTCCCTATTGCTTTTTTATTTCTGACTGGATATGGGAATATATGTGTGCACATGCTAATAGCTGTTCTAGTACACTGTTGTCACAACCTCTGTGATAAGACCAGGATGATTTGACTCACTGTCAAATCCCCTTTGCCCAAGGTACCAGAAACGCCTTCCTATTCATTCAAGGCACTGGCAAAACGCAGGTGAAGCACTAGTGGCAGATGCTGTGTATGTTGATTATGTGATCCCAACTCTTCCCTTAGGAAGAGAAATTGTGTGGAGTAAAATCTTCTGTGGGAAGGAGGCTGATCATCCTCCAAGAAGCAACTGAGCTGTGCAGAGGCAGACCTGACAGTGCTGTAGCAAAGGGAGCAGTGAGGCAGCGAGACACATGGGTTTAGCAGGGATGTTGCTGGGAGGTAACATCCCAGATGTTACAGAGATAAGGTGTCACCTTACAGATGACTGGAGCAACATTCCTAGGGACCACAGAGGACTGCACAGAATTTGCTACAATCCATGAGCTGGCTGAAATGAAAGCAGAAAGCATCAGTCCCATAGAGGGCAGGCAGAAAGTGGTATAGAAACATTTTATTTCTATTATCTCTCCCCTATTTGCAGGAGTTTCTCTAGATATGGCTTATTTCTAATAGCACCTGCCTTGTTAAAGCTTGAAAACTTTTTGGTCTTGTAGAGATGCTCACGGCACAAGGAGGCCCTGGCAGTTCCAATGCAAAGCACTGGCCAACCCCTCCCAAGTCTCCTAGAAATTCAACCCCTTCAAGCAAATTATATCAGAAATAGATATTGAATGCTGTCTTCTTAAGACTCAACAGGTATTTTCACTTAAGTACTTTAACAAGGCAAAGTTTGTCATCTCTCAGTCACCTGTCATCCTGGGTGGATGCTCCAGGCACTTCACAGCACGGTACCCTGGCAGCATGGCACCCTGGCAGCATGGCAAAGACTAGGCAAGAGGCTTCTGCCTTCAGAGGTCCAGGCCCACTTATGCTTAATGTGCTCCTGAAAAGGAGCTGCAGTGCCAGTTTGCAATTGCTAATTGGGTCCACAGACCTAGTCCCTGTCAGCTGACCCTATATCAGTCTGGGAGCTGCTCTGGTCTATATGCCTTCAAGGCCTGCAAAATCTGTCATTTCTGAAGACCTACTACGACAATTACTTCAACTTCACAGTCATAAAAAGGTTTCTTGGTTGGCTAGTTTATCTTTCTTAAACTGCCACTGAAAGGGTAATGAATGTATTTGTTTTCTGTTAGGTTTTTTAGTTTTGCAA
The DNA here is from genome assembly GCA_013396655.1 of Campylorhamphus procurvoides. Lineage (NCBI taxonomy): Eukaryota > Metazoa > Chordata > Aves > Passeriformes > Dendrocolaptidae > Campylorhamphus > Campylorhamphus procurvoides. Next base: position 598,557 of record WBMV01001467.1, read on the forward strand.
AGGAGAAATAAAAAAAGATCAAAAGTATTTCAAAAATGATATGAAAATGCATTTCAGGAAACACATTTACATTTTAAGGCACCACTTTGCAGAGAAAATGTTCCCCTGAGATTTCAAAACCAGAGGCAATGTAAGTTTGATAATAATAAGCAACACACATGCAAGCCACAAGTATGCTTAACATTTTCTGTGTCGTTTCTGAGACAGCTTTGAAGGCTAGCTATTCTTTTATTTGGATTCCTCAAAATAGCTTCAGGCAGTTGTACATGTAAATTGAACCCTGAGTTACAAGAAAACTAGTTGGAATCAGTAATAAAATATTGCTCTTGCTTCAAGCAAGGGTGGATTACAAGGATGCCACATATGCTGTCTTTGCTCTCTACCTCTATTGTCTTCTGAAGAATTTTCAAAATTTATTAATCAGAAATACATCCCTGGAAAGCATTTATCTTTAAATCAGCACTGCAGTGTCTGAGCTATGTTCATTTCCCTCCCTTTTTTTTTTTAAGTTCCAAGCATCCAGATGCTTTTGTATATGAGAGTCCTAGAAATAATTTAATTTCAAGAATGCCTTTTTTATGCTCTGACTGCCAGATACCACAAGGAAAACTAGATTACAAACAGACTAAGCATCTGTGTGTATTTAATCCAATGGCAGGGGTTTTTTTTGGCTCTGATATTTATGCAAATTTAATAATTTATTTTTAAAACTTGTTTTGGAGGTTGACATCTTAGGTTTGTCAAGTAGCTGGGGTTGAACTGTGATATCTTGAAAACAAGTCTTGGAAAGAAGAGGAGCAATTTGAGACAGAGTAGTACCCTGACTATGCCTGGCATTGTTTCACTGAGAATAAGGTAAGGGTGATGGATTGGCCTACTGGGACAGATCCCTCAGACTCTTTAATGGCAACAGGAGTTTTTCTGCCCCCGCCCAGGACTATGCCTTGACCCAAACTTAGGGACCATCGTTAGGGAATGTATGTTCAAACCATGCATTCAGTCCTTCTTGTTGAATCAACTCACAAGATTACAGACACATATCTAGTTCACAATAATCTTTGTAATAAGGAGCCCAGACAGAGAGGCCCTCTGTGGAAAGGTCTCTTCCAGGGACCAGTACTATAATTCCCCTGATCCAAGAACAGGTTTTGCATTACTTTGGCACTTCACTTGATCATATACACATGGTAAATTGCCCAAATCACCTCAAAACTAAGATGTCAGTGTGTTAATGCTGCTCTAAGAATTTACTTCAAGCATAAGAGCACTTATTACAGCTTTCTAAATTGCTCTAGACATTATGATCTGTTTGCCCAGAAGTACTAAAAGAAAACGTGATCATTGCAAGGAAACTATAACAGTATTTAATCCCTTAAGTATTTCCTATACTCCTTAATGATGACAAATCACATATTCCCCTGAAGTCATCATACCCAGCAGCATGCCTGGAAGACATACCATGTGCACTCTTACACATGGCAAAACTTAGCAAGTCAAAGTAGAAACACTGGAAGCACACAGCAGCTCTTTAGAGACCGGGTTCTACATTCTCTGTGGAAAAAGAGTTATTTCAAGCATCCATTGCTATTTTTGGCACTTATTAGTGACAGCTGCGCAATAAATTCTCCTTCCTCAATTTTCAGACCATAGCATGAGACTTATCTCTCCACTAAGGCAATATACTGATGGATTTGTAAGGTCAACAAGACCCCTCTCAGGATCTGATCTTTCCAAGCAAGAGTTTCTGTAAAAGCAGAAAGTTACTGCCCACATATTGCCCCACACACACATTGTGTGATGCAGCATCTCTGAGACCACAGAGATGGCAGAAATGAGCTGTCCCATTTTTTGTGGCAGTAAATATGTCAAGATCTCTTACCCCACTATCTGCTGTACAGAAACATATCTTGAAAGGTGAGAGCTGCTGGGTGAATTAAAGTGAAACAAAAGGGTAAATTAAGAGCCGCTTTTCCTTCAGGTGATTAGGAGGAGAGCCAAGGAAAGCTGCTGCCACTGAAGTGGCAAGGGTTCATTTGTATGGAGTTGCATTGAATATGTTGACTTTGCTTTCAGTTTTCAGCTTAGGCCTGGAAACATCTGAAGAAAGCACTGTCTCAGGGATTTCCCTGTGAGATGAACAGGTATGAAGTTAGGGCAGGGTAAAACTTTGCCATAAGAGCCGTGGATTCAGAGCAGGGTCAAGCCGTGGTGGTGGAAGACCAGAGCTCTCTTTGCATCCAGCTCCCAGGCACTGCCCGTCCCAGGTTGAAATTATTTCCTGGAGCAGCTCTCAAGGGCTGATTTCCCAGACCCTATGCCACATTTTTGCTGTTCATTGTCATAGGGAGATGCAGACTGGGTGGCCATGGTCACAAATAGAGTACACAAAGCAAGCAAGGTCTTGGGCAATACTAAGATGGTATTAACAACAGGGAATCATATTTCCTGTGCAACAAAACCTCCTGGCTTCAGTGTTGCATTTCTCAGTACATTTAACAGGCTAAGTAAGAAGATTCAACACCACTGAGTTTTGATAGATACCTGAAGTACATTCAGAGAATAACATGAACATACTTTGCTACTATGGTCTAAATATGAAATTTTGTGCTGCGTTCCTTGGTTACAATTTGTTAAGGAGCCCTGTTTCATGATAGCATTTCAATGGTTTGTTAAGTTGGAGTTGCCCTTCACATAATTATCCTGTCTTCTATGTAAGCATACCTTTCTATCACTGACACAAATCCCCCCAAAATAAATAGAAGTTGGAACATCATTTAATAAGAAATTATTGCTACTCATACAGACATAATAAACTCCTCAACAGCAATATGGTTTCGTAGTTCATACAGACTTGCCAAGACATGTAATTTCAAAGACCAACTTTGAGAGTCATTCAACTGACAATTGCTGGATCAGAGGCTGTAGGAAGGAGCTTCTCTCTCGGATAAGGCAACATGCACCTGTGGACAGAGCTTCTCTGGGGGAGCTCATGCTCTAGTTGCAGAGTTTTTAGTAGAGCAGATCTCTGCAGGTCTATGCTTTATCTAGGGTTGATGAGCTTCAGCTTTCAATGCAGTCATGAAAAAAATCAAAGGGATTATTCACTGATTCAGGAAGCATCTGCCTACTAGCAACTTATTAAGCAAAATAAATCACTTTTATAAGACAAACTCTAGTCCTTGCCTACTTAATTGTCTGTGAATAACCTTTCCTGGTCTTCAGGAGATACATCAGAAGATTATTATTTTTTACTGTTTATTATTTTTCGTTTTTTTTCGTTACTTAAAAAAATTATGCATGTGTGTTTACCTTGGCTATAATGCAATTAGCGTCAACATGTTACATGCATTAGCTTGGCACATGAACCTACATTTAAAAACCAATGTGTGCATATTCTTTTTGTTTTGAAGTTCTTGGCTTGAACATGTTTGCCCTATGAAAATTGATAAGATCAAGAAGTACCTTCACAAAGTTTTTATCAGCTCAGAAAGATTCAGAACTGTAGTAAAGATACATATAAAGAGCACATGGGAATTAATTAGAATATAATGTAGATCTTCATTTTTGTCTATTGGATTTTGTAACTTTGGTCTTCTGTGTACAGGACGTACATTCATGTCGATCAGCTAAATGCCATCCTCAGTTTTTAAAAAATGGACTGAATTGTGGAGCTGAAATGTCATTTCCAAGTGGGCATCATATGGGCAGAATTCTTTCTGCTTCTATAACTAATAGGGAATCTAATGAGACCAGACATTTAGCTGCTCAGAGGGATACTAAGCCAGGTCATGGCTCAAATAGCTGTGCACTGGGAATCTCAGGTTTCATTCCTGTGGGAGAGGACAGGCAGGTGGGCAGAGGTTCTTCCACATGTTCTTCAGAAGTCCAACTCTTGCTGTTGCACTATCCTTAAATCTCTTGAAAATTTTTATTTTCTCTATATCCTGCTCCACTTGAGGCTGACACCTATGGCCCAAAACATTGCATGGTCTTTTTCTACCTGAAAGGAGGTTGTAGCAAAGTGGGGTTTAGTCTCTTTGTGCAGGCAACTAGTGACAGGACAAGAGGAAATGACCTCAAGCTGCGCCTGGGGAGTTTCAGTTTGAACATCAGGAAGAAGGATAGTTAAGCATTGGAACGTGCTGCCTAGGGAAGTGGTAGAGTTGCCATTCCTGGCAGTGTTCAAGAAACATCTCAATGTGACACTTAGTGGTCCAGGTGTCAAAATGGTGTTTGGTCAAACATTGGACTTAATGATCTTGGAGGTCTTTTCCAACCTAAACGATTTTTTATTCTATGTCTGTGACATTTAAGCAAGTGAAAACAGGGTCTGTGTAATGGGAATTTCTCAGTGATGTTAGCACTGAATAGCGTCACTAGCCTGTTACGAGTCATCACAGAGACAGATTGCAAATACCTGCACTGAACCTCCAAGTGAATCCAGTATAAAATAAATCTTCCCAGAAGCCACAGGTAAATCAGACTGACAAAACCTCTGTGCCACTAATGGAAGTGCTATGTCTTTTCTGCTGCCAAACCCAACCTGACTACTTACTAAACATTAGACATGATTTCCTATATGTGTGACCGCAAAAATACCATTTAAAATGTCCTTTTAACACACTTACAAACACAAACTTCAGAATCCTTTGCCAGCAGTCTCTTAGGCACACAGTCTATGCAAAACATCTCTTTTCTGACTGTTTCAATTCTAGTGCATGTGGAAGTAACGGAGTTCGGTTTTCTTCCAATGCAAGGGAGCAAGTAAAAAAAGGAGGAACCAGAGTGACTTTCACTAAAGTCAACCAGATCAAGTCATATTGGGATTTGCAAGTTAGTTTATTCACTTCACATTATCTTTAATTTTCATCCCTCTTAGTGCTTGCTTCCAACTGGCTTTTAAAATACAGAAACATATTTTTAAAAAGTTCTTGCAAGACATGCACTTTGCAGGCTCAGAGGAGTCAGGGGGTTTGAGTTAGGATGAGATAAGCACTCAGAGTGCTTATCTGAATAAAACTTTCTGAGGGTTTTCATGTTACAAGCAAGCATCTTAGCTGCAATCAGGGATGTAAGAGAACAGGGACCAAGTGCTCCAGCCATCATGCTTCTATTTCTGACTATTACTAAAGTCCATCCATCCAACCTTTGGCCAGTCATTTAGCCTCCCTCTATCAATCCACTGCATGTCAAAACGAGATAGCAGTACTTCTTTTCCTTCAAATATTGGTCTCTGCTGTCTGTCTTTAATGCAGCCAGAACGGGGACAGCTGTCAGCTGCTTAGTATAGAGAATTCCCCAACTCTGTGGGACTCTAAAACATCACTGTAACATTAAAACCATAGTTAGTTAATAGTGTGGGATATTGCAAACCTATGCCCCTACTTGAGAATTTCCTTCATTTCCTTCTCAACTTTGTTTACAAAATGATTTTTTTTTTAATAACCATACTTAATAAGGCCATTTGGTAGATACTTTAGAAAGATGTATTTAATGAGAAAAAAAATCCTTGACAATTTTAAGCACTGGTGTTTTTTAAAGGAAAACATCAAGTATTCTAAGGAAAAGGGTACTAGATTGTGTACTACCTTTTCAACTCATCTGATCATTTCATATATGCAAGCTCATGTCTCAAGGTGGTAGCTGCCAGAAATTTAGAAAAGTCCAAAGACTGGCTTGAATGCCTGACTTGTGAGAGCATCAATGAGAACAGATGTATGTTGAAATTCCTTCTATTATTGAATTCCTACCAAGTTTAACTAATTTTTTTTTGTTCCAAACATTTTAAGTTCTTTGGAAGCCAATGCAAAGTAATTAGCAGCTGAAGATAAATTGAGCTTAACAGTAAGCTTTCATACTGCCTCTTGACTTGACAGATGTTCCAATACTCACTAGGACAGACTGGTACCAAATTCTCTAAGACTCATGTGACAATGATGGGAGTAGTTGCTGTTCCAATACATATTTTCAAGATTTTGGCATAGGGATACCATGAAGTAAAGTCTTCACTTTCAGCTTCAAACATCTGTTTTATACTGTATCCATACAAAAATGCATAGCTGAAAACATTAAGTCAATGCAGAACTTCAGACAGGTGTTTGTGTTAAAACCAAACCAACAAAATAACAGTTAAAAAAAGCAGCTCTTTTTTACCAATTGTATGCATCAATATGAAATTCTCTATTAATTGTGGTGCATTTCTGACTATAGAGGTAGCAAAGTAGGTTGATTCCACCGGGATATAAAAAAAGGCACGTTGTCAGAGATCTATAATTTACTGCCAGCTTCTTTGCAAGGCAATGGAAAGCTCTGCTGGTGGTTGAAATCAATATGCACATCATGTGGGAGCTGACAAAATTACCCAAATACAAAACCAAGACTTTAAATAGAAATTCTCCTTAACATAAAATTTGATTTAATTCTTGGGTTTTCATTCCCAAAGCATTTTGTTTTCACAGACTGGGCAACTTCAGTGAGCAGACAGAGAGCGAGGGCTCTGTTCCCTCCTCCCATACGTGCTGCTGTATAGCACGGCAGTTGGCAAATTTTTATGGGACAAGGGAAATGGGAAATTACTCCTCTCATTCCAGGGGAGCCCCAAACCCACCTTGTCACTAGAACTTCATACAGAAAAATTTGTATCTTCTGTGGAAAACAAACTATAATACAGAAAGCTAGCATAAATGTCACAATTTTCTTTGCAGAACAATGTAGACATTGCACATAATTTACATTTTTCAAGAGGCATTTTCTTTGTGAATCCCTGAAGATTAAGGGTAAAGTCCAAAATACCTGACTATGAAATCTCCACTTTTTTATGATTTAACAGTAAACTGTGAACCTAATATTGTGAGCTCATCTTGGCCTTAATTGTCTCTCTAGTGACAGTGGTTTAATCCACGAAAGCTTACTGAGACAGCTAAGTCTGCACTTTAAGCCATGAAAATCTAACAAGGCATTTGTGAGTGTGTGTATAATGAGTCTTTCATCTCCTTCCATCTGTTTCTGCAACTTCCTCCTCCCTGGCTCAGAGAGGCACAACTATGCCTTCTCCCTTGTCTGCTCATGTCCATTCAGAGCACACCAGCAAAGAATGTTTTTCTAGACCATCAGTTTATAACCTCATTTGCAACCTATACATGGTGCTTCTTCCATATGCTATAGAGCATCCAGTCTTGACTACTTCTCTTCCAAGATATCCCATATTTTGTCCCACCTCCTTGATCTCTTTTGCTGAACAATACTAAGACACTTGTTAGGCTCACAGTGCCAGTTTGTATCACATACCCATGGACTTTCAAGTCACTATACTTTAGCGTATGGAAAGTGACCCAGAAGGTAGCACCTTAAAATTGCTCCAGTAACTGCATCCAGATTACTTCTAAAACTTGCCTTGCTGTGACAACTACCAAAAGTCATGGTCCCTGTGCTGTTTGTTACTTATTACATAGACTACTGTGGCCTACCACTTTTTTTTTTTCCTCTTGCTGTGTACTTGGGTTATACACTCCCTGAGGCTGCTTTGTATTTTGCTCTATTGAAAGTTTCCAGAACAATGTGTGTATAGTCCATGATGGGCAGTAGATTAATGCAACACAGCAAAATGTTTTCAACTAACATTGCATGCTGTGTTATTGGTGTTGATGTAAAAAAAACAGCATAACCCACCTACGAGGTTTTTAAAAAGTAAAGCTTTGCTATTTTTTTTGTTAAAAATAATTCTCTTTGTAATACTAGAGAGCAAAACTAAACCACTCAATTTCCCACAGCAGCTATTTCAAGATGAGATGAAAATAACAATTGAGAAAGGGATCACTCTGAAACTACAAATTGAGAAAGGAATCACTCCATGCACAGAAAACTATTCAATAAAGAAAATTAAACAATAAAAAATTACTACATTCCTGCTAGCAATTTTACCAGATGTTGGATAGCATGGCCATGTTTCAGCTCACAACTGTCTAATATTTGGTTTTTAGGAGAAGGTCTATATGAAATACCTAATTAACTTTTTTTTATTTGCAAAGGAAGGCAGGTTCCGTTCCAAGATTCAAGTTCATTGGACTTTGCAAGCTCCATCATATAGCTCCATTATTTCAGTTTCAGGTTCCATTTTTTCTTATGCCTAGTGTATTAAGAAAAAAGCTTTCCAGTTTTCTGATGAAGGGATGAATAAAGGGAGCCATGGGGGATAGCTGGAGGCCTAGAAACTAGAGCACGCTCTATGCTTTTATGAATACGTCCATTTAATTAAAGAACATCATATGCCAACAAAAGTATTGTTGGCAGACTAATGTCCCTCCCAACAGATGCCACTACAGACAAAGGGTAAATATCATGCAGGAAGACATAATAGTAGAAGAGTCTACTGCGACAGGAAAAACCTAATAATGCAAAAGCTACTTCTAACAGCAGTTTCTATTCAGCAAGATTATAGGCTTGCTCAGGAACTTGCAGCCTTGCATAGAAAAGTTCATGAGCTATTCAAGACTTACGCCTTAGATCTATCTTGAAAATAGACACTGTTGCCCTCCAAAGCACACAAACACATCATGGGCTTTATATTTCACCTCAGAGTGAAGCTGGATAGAAGTACAATTGACTTTTAGTGCTAATGACCTGTATCAGATACTTCCAGTCCATTGACTCATCCTTGCAACACAGACCCCTGACCAGATGGCACCTGCATCCATGAGCCATGAGAAAGTCCCTGGAAAGCTAAAAGCCAGCTCCTGGCAGAGTGGGCAGAAAAAGTTGCACCAGGCAGTCACCAGTTTCTTCAGCCCACACCCCAGCACGTACAAGAGCATTTAGGCTCTTCCATACTCCACTGGGTGTAATATCAACCCTGCTACCTTACTGCCCGGTAAGCCATTCCTCCAGCTACTGGTACTTCCTTCCTTCCACTGTGCCAGATCAGGAATGGACCACAGCCAAACTTTTTAATTGAAAAACAAGAGAATAAAAAGATAGCAGAAGGGAAGAGAAACAAAACAAAACCAAAGCAAACAAAACTAAAACAAAAAAAAAACCAGCAAACAAACAAGGACAAAAACAAAAAGGTGAATGGAAAATATATGAGAAAGGAAACATACAGGGAAATTATTTAAAAATTTGCCTGAGCTTTAATGTTACCTCTTCCCATGCAAACTGGACAGCAAATGTTATTCTGTGTGTGCTATTGGAGAACAGGAAAGGCATGTAAAGTTACTTTAATTCCTTGCTTACTTGTTTTGAAATACATTTTCAGCTAATTTGTATTATTTACAGAATTTAATATCAATGAAAAATAGCTTTATAACCACCTTAGTTACTACAAGATAAAATACCTGTTAACTGAAACAATATAGGTTAAAATAGACTTGAGCTACAGGGTTCAGCTGCAACTGCCAGGATGTAATATTTGCTGAGTGCAATTATTCTTTCCTGCTGGCATGGAAACATGCTTTCAGCTGTAGTCACTTATGGCCCTGGCCAATTATGGCAATAGAAAAACCCCTGTTCATGTCAATGGGCTAGCTAACATATTCAGAAAATGGTTGTAGTTCTGTTAGTATATATGTTTGACAAGAAATTAAATGGAAAGAGGATGTCAAAACTGCATCTGCCTAAAGAGATGAGTGCAGAAAAAAACCCAGTATCTTTTTATCAAGGAAGCTGATAAGCTACAGTTTTGACTGATGTCATTGCAGAGTTTCCAACCTTGAAAGCAGGTGCTTCTTCAACAACACTGAGTTTGTCAGGAACAAGCTGCAAGAAATCTTTTAATCTTGTTCTCTGAAAAGATGACTGGTCTCATGTAGGGAAAGAAACTACTGATGCAGTACGTCTCAATGTCACACGCCTTTGATAGAGTCCCATTTCTGTCCTCAGAAAAGAGCTCAAAAGAAAGCCTATAAGGTAAATGTACATTTATATGTTAACCTACATGCTTTAAATGACAGGGTCATTCAAGTCAGGTCACACAGTCTGTCCCAAGACTAAACTGTTTCCTATCTTTATTAAAGACTTGGGTCATGGGTTAGCATGTAGGTCATGCCAAGAGGAGAAGATCAGGATTTAAAATGAATGTGAACAATTGAAGAAACAGTCTGAAAAATTATAACATTCAGGGTACAAAGGATCATGCTAGGAGTGAAACTGAATGACACACATACAACATGGGGAATAGCCAAGATATGTTTCAGCACTGGGGGATTTTGTGGCTCTAAATCTGAAAGTAAAGAGATACGGTTGCAAAGGAATGATCTACTGAGAATCACCACCACCACCATCTTTCCTCTCCTCAGATGGAGAGGGTAGTGACAGTGTCCTCAGCTCTTCTTCCACTCTTTGCTATCTGTTATTTCCTCTCCAAACCATTTTGTAGGTACAACTCCATGAATTTTCTCCCAGCTGACAATTCTCCAACTGTTCCTCTCCACAAAACCTCATCTAGAGGAGCACGTTTTCCCAGGGCTGTAAACCTACTAGACCTGCTGATCCCAGCAAGACTCCTCCCAGGAGTTTATACAAATTGGGCTTTCTGTAAGACTCCCAACACTTCCTTAGGCTTTCTCCTACTTGACCTCTTCTTAAAGATGTTGTCCTTACATATGGTATGGGATGATCCCAATTACTAAGCCATTTCCTCTTTTTAAGCCTTCAAGATCTTTTCTGAAGACAGAGCTACTCTCCTTTCTTGACCCATGCCTTACTTCCCAGACAGACTGTTTAAAGCCCTCTAGCAGTGCCTCTATATCCAGGTCACTTCCCTCTTCCAGGGCCCTTCTTGATCCTCCTTGTAGAATCAACCTACATGGTCTCCCGCTTAGCTGGTTTTCTTCTCCCATGCTCATCCTTTTTTAGTGGCTCACCCTTGACAGACATGACAGACACATCTAAATGAACAGTTCTGGGCAGCATATGGACTATATGAGCAACAAATATTGCCAGATAGAGAAGAGTATTATACTCTGGAGAATACTTGAGAACTCCAGTTGGAGTTTGAGCGACTTATTCCCAAAAAGATATAGAAAGGCTGGGCATAATTCAGAGAATAACAGCCACCGTTATAAAGTTTTCAAAAATAAGGTATACACATGGGAGTGGGGGAGGAGGAAATGGCTTTTACCAACACTGGTATGAAGAGACACATAAACCAGAGCACAAAATCACAGAGTGTATCAAAATAGCATAGCAACTGACTTCTGTTGAAAGATAGAACGGTAATTCATTTAATTTGCAGTAAGGGAGAGATATTTAGGCTAGTTAGTAGGGAAATCTCAGCATTCCACTCAGTACATGGTACCCCAGGGAGGCAACACCTCAGGAAGTTACTGGAACCTCATTCTGAGAAGATTTTAAGTATGTTCAAGAAACACAGATGTTCCTTACCCTGCGCTGGAGGAGGCGTATTGCCTAGACCACTTCCTAAAAACTTTTTCATTGCTGTTTCTTTGATTTCTTATGTCAGTCCCAAATGCTGGAAAACACAGGGTGACAATGATAGCTGCCCAGAGATTGTATCTGTGTGATCATCAAAGCAGAGGGAGAGTGAATGAAAAAGACCATTCACTTTGATAAGTGTGTGAAGGAGTTAAAAGAGGAAACATTTTTAGGCAAAGAAAAATAATAATTCATCAAGTAAAATGAGCGGATCTCCAAATGGTTACTAGGGAAACTGAATGTCCATCTCACCCTCCCTTCAGCAATTACCTGCAGAAAATGGTTGAGGCACTTGAGGAAAGAGTCCTTCCTCTTCATCAGAAACAATAAATTTATAGAGAGGAGTATTTCATATTCACTGAGACAAAAAGTCAGCAAGAAGGTGACAGTATCAACTTTTAAGAGTGTTTTTAAAATAAGCCTAATTTTTCTGAGTAAATTTTTTCTGTAAGATACACCTCTAGCCTGAAAGCTTCTCCATACTCTGTGAACTTTTGTAAAGGCACAGCAAATTACTTCAATTAAGTCTTTTTTTAGCCTGATGATGCTAACTTGGTTTTGTTAAACACAATCGACAGTGGCAGAAGACTTGGCATTTGGGTAAATTTCCCTACATTGTACTGGAATACTGCTAATAAATATCTGGGATAGAGTAGTTCACCCATATTATTTTTAATACTACTTCTCCCAATAACTTCAAATAATGTCTCGACCAGTAAGTTGAGTGATTTGTTTTCACAATTAGCTCCTTGTAATTTTGGCTGCTAGTATTTAAACTTAGTTTTCTTACTCCCAGCATGCAGAACTTAGGTTAATGGGAGCAGCATATGTGCTCCTCACCCTCTTTTACCACAGTAAGTTTTAGAAGCCATTCTCTTAATTCCTTTCCACTTCAGCTGGTAGTCAATATATCCAAGCTAAAATGTTTATTTAATTCTGAGAAACGTGACTCTGTTTAGTAATCAAAAATAAAAAAGAGAACTTTGCTTTACATTTCCAACTTCTCAGTAGCCAATAGTTCCATTATGACAATTTCTCTCAGGCCTAAGCCACAGAGACTTTTAGTTCATCTCCCTGGACTGTCCCCTGTCTTCTGCCTTTGCTCCTTACCAACGCAGACAGATCCCATCAAACTATAGCCATTGCCTTCCTTTGTGCTGAAAGCCCAGAGAAAGTCCCAGCTCTTTTCTTGCAGTGCACCATCCTACCTTTTCTCCACTGATTTGTGACACAGGAGAGGTTTCTCTGTTCTTTGAACATGACCAAATAAAGATACTCTAAGTTACTCTGCCACTCTGATTAAAAGAGATTAATCTCTGCTTCCAATCAGCTTCAGGGAAATCTGCCAGCTACAGCCGCCCTGCGTGTCCTCCATCAAGGGGATCTCAGGAAGTGCTTAGAAGATAAAGAAGTTGCTTTCTTACTAAGAATTTGTTAAGACAGGGTAAAAATATTACTTTCATTGCTGTAAAATTAGAATCACTAATTCCAGCATTCCCAGGAGGTGCTGAAGTCCCAGCACATTTAAGAAAGCAAATCTATCAGTGCTTCACACAGCACTTGGGGACTTTTGGATAGAAAGCCCTTTTACAACTTCAGATGTTGGTATTACGAGACTCTGCCAAATGCACAAAATAAGCACTGCAGAGAGCCAGAACACATCTCTGTAATGCTGATTGTAACCCATTATCAGAGTATCCCTGAGTGCACTGTACTTCTGCAATCCACTGATTGAAGAAGAGTGCTAGATAATATATGCTGTTGGAAGCCATTGAAAAATCAGCAGGTTGCTGTCATATAACTAACTATAAGTGAAAACAGATAATGCCACCACAACAAAACTAGCACAAGTGAAAGAAAGTGTGTGGGTGATGGGGGAAGAAAATGAATCAGAAAACTTGGAAAATATGTATTTTCTACTAATTTTTCTCTAGTCTTTCAACCTACCAGAGAAGCATGCTGCAACAATAATTATAGACGATTGCAGCTCTGCAGATGCCATGTTGTTTCTGCTTGTGTAAACAATAAAACTGCCCAGACATTCAAGACTGATAAATCATAGCTTTCCCATGCAAGCATACACACACACACAGAGCACAAAAGCACGTCACCAGGTAGAGTAGGCTATGAATTCACAGCTACTCCCTGATTACTGCCCAGGCAGGCATATGCCTCTCGCCAGTAGACTGATTAGCCACCACATGTTGACAGGGCAGGTAAAAATCTACCTGGGGGCACATACCCACTGAGTAGGCAGAGTGCTACTCTGTGTTCATACACTTTTCAATCCATATGAACTAAATTTTGCTTGATAGCACACTGTGAAGTGGAGTCCTCTGTGTGTTTACTACATTAAAAATATCTGCAGCTCTTCCTGCCCATCCTTTTTTATTTGATCTTGATACTTGTGACTTCTTTCAAGAAGTCAAAGTACTTTTATGTTAAAAAGTTAATGCACTTTTTAAATAAAGATCAGACATCTCTATGAGGGCAGCCCCTGGCTAAGCCATGGAGGGAATGTAAATTAATTCCTTTTGTAAGTATTCATTTTGGAAGAAACCAGGGCGACTTCCATGCTGGAATTCCTGTGTGGAGAATAAGGGGGCAGCAAATATCTGAAACTGTAAGTAGCTGTCGAAGAAGTTACTGAACAAACTGTGAAAATGATAACTAAGCTAAGCCCATTATTCCTGAGGAGTTCTAAAAGAAATCAAGGATAAAATAGTGAGGTACCAACAGTGGTGGGTAACTGGTTAAAACTATCTTTCTATCTTAGGGCTTGGTGATGTAAAAAAGACATTGAGTTTTAAGAGAGACTCTGAGAACTCTAGTGTAAAAGAACAAGTAAAACTGATGCCTGTAATAGGCAAATTAGTAGAATTGCTAGCAAACAAATAAAAGGACAGGATTGCTCAATTCCCAGATAAATACAACCTGATTTGGAAGAGCCAGCATGATTTCTGCAAAGGGGCATATTCTCTAACACATCTCTGAAGTGCCAAAAAAATGTCATAAGTAGAGTATTTGTGATTTCTGCTTGACCTGTAAGTCAGTGTCTTGGCAACAGTATAGGTTCATGAAAGGCATAAAAATGATCAAAATAGGGGTGGACTGCAAGTCTTTAGTCAAAAACATTATTTTATGAAAAATTTTCAGCTCCCAACACCAGTTGCATTCAATGGAAGGTTGTACAATAGGTTCTGAAACCTCAGAGGTTGAACTTCTGATCAACCCCAAATGCCTTACCATGTTATCATAAATGAGTGCTCATATCACAATTAGATTATGGCTTAGTTCTAGTCTAAACATTAAAAAGAGAGGGAAAGAGAGCATTTATGAGCTTCAAATTTTAAAAGGTAAGAAAACTATGTCTCCATCAGTCACCTTAGTCCTGAGTCATTAAACATTTTATTGCAATTCTAAGCAAAAAAGATTTTATTTCCCCTCAATCTCATCCTTCAGGATGAACTACACAACCAGTGTCTTGAGGTACCTTTTCAAAACAGATAAATAGTCTTGCCTCCCATTACAGATGTATTTGCCATTATATCAGTCAAATCTTACAGGGCCTATCCACATTTGCAATACAAATTTGGTCCAAAATGTGAAAAGTCAACAAGGTGGGGCAGTAGATCCTCAAAGCAGCCATGCCTTTCTCAAACAGGAAATATTTGTCTCAGTTATTTCCCCTTCTTTCTATTTTACCACATTGCAGCTCCTTTATTGTACCTCTGTCGCTGTGCATGGTTTACCATTCATGCTAGAGAAGTTGTGCCTATGGGGCATTTTTCTGATGAGGATGGACTATATTTACCTTAGCACTCTTGTGAGTAAAAGACCTTAGAATGCAATCCTCATTCAGGGATAAAAGAAACCCCAGTTGTTTCTCTCTTAAACAGTATGTGAAGCTCCCCAAGGCAGAACATTCACAGTAGCTATTTTAAATCACTGAACAATGCAGTGTTAAAAACTCTTTCCTTGGTCTTACACAGTTGCAAGTGTAAATTAGCATTTTTTGTTACCAGTGTCAGTGTTAAGCATAAGGTTTTCTGGATATGTTAGAGTATAAGGAAAAACATGAAGGATTGTCTGTCTCCTTTCTGGGGAGAGGACAGGAAAAAAAAAGATCATTCAATGCCAGCAGATGGCTACAACTCATTACTGTGTAAACGTACAGTGTGGAAAGAGGAATGACAAATTAATTAGCATTCCCCAGAAATACATAACAGAGAATGATATGTGCTCATGCCATTTTATTTCATGTCACATTAATTGAGTACTAGATAGCTGACAAAATGCGTTAAACTAACCATAGCTTTTGCTGGCAGTAGCTGAAAATTTCTCTCACACAGAGATTTAATTTCCTTACAGACACTGTGACAGAGTCAGCAACCGTGCACACACACACACCCCCCCTCCAGTGTTACAAACTTCCCTTACTGTTCATTTCACTGTCAGTTATTTTCACTCAAGGTTACAGTAGGCCTTAGACTATTAAATTTCGGATGAAAATGTAGCTTACCCCTATTCAACCAGCAGCTTGTATCCCTGGATGGCTCAGCAGAGGAGCCCTGTTTCTCCAGGAGAGGAACCTGTGTGATGGCAGGGAGTCACAGGTCAGTTTGCTACAAGGGAATCTTGCAGGGAAAACCTACATAAAACGTCTGCCTGATCCTTAATGAATGACTTGAAAATACTTGGGTTACTGAAAACAGTGGCACAGGCATTTTTAATGAGGATTTTGAGTTTTCTACAGCTCTATCAACTCTGAAAACCTGGGCTGTTTTACAAGTATGTCTAATAAGGACCTTGAAACCGAGACACCACAAAATCCTCAGACAACCTGAAAAGCAGCTGAGGTGTCATGACTCAAGTCACTTATGGCACACAAGTAAACACAAATAAGCTGACATGTCTTAAAACTCACTGTGATCTGGAAGATGCCACTTTTTTATTCTGCAGAGCCATGCCTCAAATTCAATACAGTAACATTTATGCACGATTAGCTACTGTATAAAACACAGCTTTTGCTTTAGTACCATCTTGTGTAGCCTGTTCACAGGAGTTAAAACCAACTTGTGTCAGTGGGCAGCCTTCCTCATCACCCACACTGTGACTGCCCCAGCCTGGTGTCGCTCCAGTAGATCAGCCCCACGTTGAACCATAAAATATCCTGAGTTGGAAAAGTTCATTCAGCCCAGCTCCTGGCCCTGCACAGAACAACCCCAAAAATCAGCCAGGGCTGGGGTCAGGCTGCCCATGGAGAAGGCACTTAGGCCTTTTCCAGTTCAGTCTCTTAAGCTGGCAGGGCACAACTGTAAATCTTGCCACCATAGCCAGCTCTCCATCATCTTTTACAGGGGGGAAGTGGGAAAAGAAACACTGCATTGCTATACAGCTATATGGTGACTCAAAACCCCCTGAGGTATGGTAGGGTAGCAACACTAGGGCAGCAGTGATGGTGCAAAGTAATATCAAGAAGTATTAGCTAACCAAGAGGCAACAAAAGGCATAACATGTTTGAAATCAAACCAGCTGAAAAAGAAAATCAGTTTTTACAATCGCTCTGATCAGTTCTATGGACCTTTATGCAGTGGTTTCAAGATCAGTTACAAATGAGGGCATCAGATGAACATCGAAACCATCCTAGTTTCTAGAAGCATATGTTCTTGCTTTGTTTGTTGCTATATGAAAAGTGAGCTGTCAGTGAGCAAACTAATACAGCAAACTGCCATCATAGCCGGGGCCATGACTTATGGGTAAGATAAAAAGACAACACTGTGCTACTACCACACAACTATTCCCAGCTCAACCTTGCTCTACCTTTCTGGGGTATCAGAGCAGCACTGTTTTTCATCCCTCACTCACTTATCTACACTGTCTAAATGTTACATTGATTTCATCTTTACTAATCAAGGAGAAAAGCACACTGGCAGGCAGCTGTTAGCTGTCCAAAAGATGGGACAGAAAGAGATTAGGTTTGCTTTGCAATGTTTGATTAAAAAGATAAAGATACCTTTCCTTTTAATAGACTGCTGCTTGAAGCCTCATGCAGAGAGCATTCATCATTTGGCTGCTAAAGATCTATGATCTTCTGACAGGAAGAAATGGGATTCAGCAGCTGGGAGGGATGCTGCAGGACTAGGCTATGCCAGGTACAGATAAAATAATCCCTATGCTGGAACTGGTGAAGAGTAGCTGGTTACAGAGCAGTCATTGAGAATCAGTCTGATTAGATACAGCTGAACAATGGGCAACTCACAAAAAACTGTACACATACTAAACCAGGTGTTAGAAATTATTGTATTTCCAAATTTTTTAGCAAAATTGTTTGATGGAAAGCATAAATATTTATTAACTTAAAACATCCAACGTACCTTAATATTCATATTTAACAAAAACACAAAGAATAATTCTAAAAGAAACATTTACTGACTCTCTGTTGCATCATATTTCAAGTCAAAGACCAGTATGACCTTGAACAAACTTTGAACAACTACTGCTTAAATGGGAAACACAACAGCTAGAAATACTTTTGCCCCACAAAGAGCAGAAGCAGAAAAGCCTGGTTTTCTATGAATTTGTACCCTTTGCTACTATATGTCATATTATTGTAATGACTCCACTGTTGGACCCATGTCCCTTGTGATACCTTATGAGGTGAGTGGCTACACATGCTATCATGGTGTAGGCAATGGGTACAGAGGCAGTGGTTGGTGTCCTGCTCCCAGACTAAACACACAGGGGCTGGACTCTGCTCCTTCCCCTCCATTTGGGCCCTAACTGCCTCTTTTCTTCTACTGAGCCACAGATTTTCACAGCACTGTCAAGTAACCTGCTTTGAGTTTTCTACACCTCTCAACTTCTTTGAAATTAGCTGAGTTATTAGGGAGGGCAACTGCAATTCCATAACTTTATTTTCTCAGGGAAAAAGAAAAAAGAAAACTAAAAAAAAAGAACAGCAAAGTATTAGGAAAAAACAGATTTTTTTCATTCTTTCAAAATTATGCTGGAAGCAAGAGAAATCTTCACAGCAGCTCATAAAATGGTCATTTAAATAATAATGTATAGGATATATTATTCTCAATAAATATTTTAGTTTTTACTCAAAAAGAAGGCTCATCCACTTTGTACCACTGCCAGATGCTTCTGCACATGAGATTAATCACCTGTGCAGGTGATTAGCTACAAAGCTGAAATTTAAATAACCAGAACTGAACTTTGAAAATCAATAAGCCTGGAAGAGGGCTAGAAGTTGGCCAAGAAATTGTTTTCTTTTAACTTATGCTAATTTTTCATAAATCTTCAGCATAACATTGAGAAGCCTAGAAACCCATTATTATTGTGCCCACACGCAAGTGATCTGGCCTACTTATAGGTAAGAAAACTAAATACAAGCCAGGAATAATGCAAAGATTGTTCAAAGAGATAGAGAATCAGAATATAAATAAGCTACTTAGCATGGTTTATGCAAAACAGCTGTTACCTTGTTAATGAGATTGATTACAGGTTTGTTTGATAAAGTCAATCACAGCTTCAATACACCTAGATGTCCTAAGGCACTTGAATTAGTAACACATGATGTGCTCATTTAAAAAGTAATCACTCTTCTATATCAATAAAGCACACGAGTAATGAATTAGAAATTGTTGCAGGGATCATAAAAGTCATATCCACGGGGGAACTGCTGCAGTGCTTCTGGTGAGGGGAGGGTTAGGCATTTGGCAGCAGACCCATTTCCATTTTCCAACTCAATCAAAAAACAAATCCAGTTTCAAAATAATCTCATTAATACTTACCCGCAAAGCCCAGAATCAGCTTATGCAGCTTTTCAGCTGGATCGATAACTTGAAGCAGTTTACCACGTGAAGACACAAATGCTTGTATTAGTAAAGCAACAAAGTAGAAAAGAGGCAAAAGAGAGGAAAAAACCCCAAAGTGAAAATTGATATAAAATCAGCATTTCTAAAAGGTGAAGATGATCAAGACTAAGCAATAAGGAGAACTAACAGGCAGTTAGGCTGGGCGATCTAAATCACTTGTGAGAGGCTGGGTTTACCACAAGACAAGTTGCTGCAACCTTTCCAAAGCAAAATTTTTCATCTCGAAACAAGATTTCCCAAGTGCCCTGGGAAACCACAACACTGAAGAAGGATGAGACGCAGAGCAGGTGTGTAACGTAGCAAGTGCCTCCAAATACACTTAGCAATCAGGACTCATAAGCTGTCCTGAAGAGCGAACAACTGAGTAGCAAGTGGGAATAAAGACATGAATTTACCTTTTAGAGTGTCACAGGTGACACTGTTATAAGATTTGTTATGCCCACATTTCAAAAGGTATTTTTTAAAAATTAGACAATGCACAAAAAATCTGTAAATGTTTTAAGAATGGGCAAAACCCCCATAATTCCTGCCATAAGGAATTTAAATAGCAGCATGTGTATCTTAATAGGGAAAAGATTGAGAAGTGACACTGCAAGGCACAAGTACTTTCACGGCGCAAAAAATAACATGTGCTCCAAAACTACCCAATGCACTGAGGAAGGCACAAGCCAAACAAGTGGCTGAAAGCAGAACCATGACAAGCTCTAAGCTAGACATGAAGCAAGCATTTTACATCATGAAGAAGCCATGGAAAGGGACAGATGAGTCTCCATTGCCTCATGTTTTCAAACAAAGACTAAATGCTTTTTGAGAAAACAAGCCTTAATCAATTTATTGGATTGTGCAAAGGACATGGAAGGAAATGAAATTGCCTGTAATAATAGAGAGATCAAACTATCTGATCTAACAGCCTTTATTGAATTTATGTTGAATAGAAGAAAGGATTTTGGTGTTCTAGTAGAACATCCAGGATAAAGATGACATCTAATTTTACATTTAAATTTAATAAAATTAATACACTTTTCAGGAAGGCTTTAAGCTTGATAGTACAGGGAAGTGAGGCTCTTCTTCCATCCAAAATGTGTCTCCTGAGCATTGGATCCAGCTTACCAACACCCATCCTGGACCAAATACACCTGTGGGAATATCCAGCCCTGTGGGGCCATTTCTGAGTCTGGTTCAGAGAGGAACACGAGTTTTGACCCACTGGTGTACTTCTTTGCCTTTTCACATTCCCTAAATCCAGAAATTTTAAGTCAATTTTTTCCTTTGGAAACTGTGATTGAAACAATATATTCAACAAGATGAGCAGTAAAAGTAATTTCAACAAGGTAGATGTGATGTTCATAATTTCTAATGTTAGTTGGCAGGTTTGGGAGATAGAAAGTCATTTGAAGTTTGAATTAATTCATTTGCATTCATATTTCATATAAATAATCAAAATGATACAGCTGAAATAAGAGTTTTAGTGGCTTTAAAATTAATGTTCCTTAAATTCCATTTCACAGGAAATTAAGTTTCTGAATCAAGACAAAAGGAAAACTTTGAAATGGCCAAAATCCCTATTAGCCAGAAAGCAAACTTTCATCAGGTCCACCCTGCAGTACCGGCGGGGGGTGAGAAGCAATCGCTTCCCCTTTTCCAGCAGCTGAGAAACATGACATGTTCACAAAGCTTGTGAATCAATCTATTTTCTCAAATGCACACAAACTTCACAGATCAGTGAAAAAACCATATGTTCCTGTGTTACTAATCCATGCCTGGCCCACATTTCCCAGTTTTCCTCTGGTTGTGGCAGATGAGACTGCATGGCAGAGACACGCGAGGCATTGCTGCTGCAGACAGTGGCTTGCTGGGGATCAAAAGCCCATGCTGCCAAAAGCCTGTGCAGCAGCAGAGCTCCCCTTGGCTTCATCCAAATCACCTCAGCCAACTCTGGTAGGAAAGGAACCACCTTCAAGGTAAAAATGTGTTTAATCTTTTCTTCCACCTGCATTTGTCCTGCTTCAATACAGACACTCGCATTACATGTTTGTCACACTGAGTAACGACGAGCCAAGTTTTGCTCCTCATGTAACTGCTGGGACTAGAGCTGGCACCTGTCATTTCACAAGGAGGTTGTACAGATGTGGAGGGTTGAGAGTTTTCTTATTCTTCCTGGGCAGAAATTAATCACTTCCAATCCATCAGCTGTCTAGTCCCATGACAGGCAGGTGTGACAAGCAAGGCAGCTATGTACTTCATCACCTCCCCTGACTTGCAAGTGATAGAAAGAAATTGTATCACAGCTGCACAAAGAAAACCAATTTAAAAATCCAAGTGACTATTTTGCTCTTGTATGCAGGTATTTAGGTCTCATTAATGTCATTGTGAGCCATAACACATGTATCAAAGAGAAATACCCCCCAGCTCATTTTGTAATGTCACAGAGCTTGGAATTCAGTCACAGACTTCACTCTTGACGACTGAGCTCTCTGATTACTCAAGATATTTTTATTTAAGAACAACAGTTACGAAGGAATTAAATAAATAATCCAGAAGACAGTTCATCAAAACATTGCAACTGTTTTACAAACCAGAACAATAACATTCATGATAATCTAAAAAAAAAAAAAAATCTTCTCATCCACAAAGAAAAAATATTTAAGGAATTTATTGATCACAGCTGACTGGTATCTATTCAAGGAAGGAGTTATCTGACAACAGATGGGCCTATAATAATATTAATATCCTCACCATCTGGCTTTTAATCCATGCTTTTCATCAGTAGATCATAAAGTACTTTACAAATGAGGTCAAACATCTTGTGGGAAAAGGCAGAATTAGATATAAAAGTTAAAAGCTGAAGTTGAACAAATATAAGCAAGAAATAAGGCACACTCCATTTGCTCTTTTTTCAATTACAACAGCAGGTGACTAACAAAACAAGGAATGTGCCTGTAAACGCTATATTCTCCATCGCTTGTAGTCAAAAAGGGATGATCTCAGATATGTTACAGTTCAAAGTAATTACAAACTTCAGAGAGTTATTTGGTGAGGTTGTTTGCCTTTTGAAAACAGTAAGTGGGAAAAACAAGGTGAACACAAATACCTCTTTCCCCTGAAAGTCTAAAAATTTTCTGCATTTCCCTTTGCCTTCAGCCTATCCCATCTACCCAATTAGTCGAGCAAATCTCGTACATCCTTTCTGGAGGCTTGGAGAGAACTGCTCACAAAATGGCTCTTTTCACCCAGAGCTCATGATCCAGTTTCAGATTTGGTTGATATTGAACAAATAAAATCCTTACCCTGTCTCACACGGACATGAAATGAGCCAGATTTTTTCATCCGTGTCATAACAAGCTGCTAAAACTCAAACCCCACAATGCTTAATGAAACCTAATACCTTCATTAGGCATCAGATTTGATAAGCCAGACTGAATGTCCATGTTAAAGGCTGGACCTGATGATCTTAGAGGTTTTTTCCAACCTAAATAATTCTGTGATTCATGTAGACTAAACTGATCTCCGACAACCCAAAGCACTTCTCTGATGGAATTCCAATGCACACACAGAGGCAGGCCAGATAGTGAGTTTCTGCACTGCCACCCTGTGAAATCAATGCAATAGCATGTGCATGTAACAGCACTTCCATGCTATCAGCTCTACTAAACAGATCTTTTTGCAACCCTGATTGTGTAGAGCAGGACCACAACATGACAATCTTTTTAAAGACGATTAAGGTGATGAATGCATCCTACGCACAGTTCTGCCACAGGTGGTGACCAGATGAGAAAAACTGAACACACTGAACACCTAAAACACAGGCACTTGGACATTTAAATTGTTCTTGAATTCTTTGGCACATCTGACCCCCAAAAATCATGTATTTTCAACTTTGCTAAGAAAGAAACCTTCCTGAATTTCACTGTTCTGTAGCTGTTCTTTGGAAAAAATGCTGTTGGTACAGCACCCCTCAGTCATTTGCTTCTTGTCTCAATGATCTGGTCTGAAAACTCTTTAGAACAGAGACCACACATATGCCTGTGTGATATGCATAACAGGGTTTTCACCCTGAGTGGGCACTTGACATCTACTGTAAAATTAATAATATATCTAGAAAGAGGATCCTAATTAGTCAGAATGGTCTGTACCAGGTTAACAGATGACAGAACCCATACTACTTAAAAGACAGCAGCTTTATATATCGAGCCTTGCCCAGCCCAACATATCCAAAGGTTTCAAAGCCCTATGTTGCTTCAAAACGCACTTTCAAACTTTGTTGTTAAGTAACTTTGTGAGTGAACTCCAAACCTAAGGGGATCACAGGCCTACACAAACAAACCAAAGTCCAAATAGAGATTATAGCCTGAACAAAGGGCGGAATGTGGATCAGGGGAAAAAAGAAAAAAAGCAGGATAAATAAGATCCAAACTTGTGGATCATAAGGATCTTGCTTGGCACAGTTGCCACAAAGGAAAATGAGCATGAGTTACGTATTTTCAGTGTTTCTGAGGGAGCTGCCTGGCTACGTTCTCTTTGCTGGAATCTTTATGCCTGTGACTTTACTCCTGCTGCTGCTAATTGCCTACTTCAGGATTAAACTAAGAGAAGGTGAGTCAGGACTTGGGGGCAGGGAGTGGGTAGGCAGACAAACCTCTTCCAACAGGCAACTTAGGCTTGTACCATTAACTAAACCAAAGAGAACTGTGATCAGAAACAATATTATGAAATTGTACTGCATTTTAGACCGTTTTCTATTTGAAAAATGCTGCAGGTATTTGTTTAAACTTGGATTGAACCCTCACTTAAGGCTTCATAATTTTACATAGCATACTGTAGAAGATTTTACTCTTCTGCACTACAGGAGGGGCAACCAAAATGAAGCAAAAGAATAGGGCAGTTAATTTTCTTCTGTGCTTATGCTGTACAAGCCTTCAGTGAGACAGGTAGCAGCATTTACACCCTGTAAGTAGTTGGTTATTGAGTGCATGCCTCAGTTCTTTCAAAAGTACATGCTTGCTTTGAGTTTGCCCCTAAATGCACATTGGCCATTTTTAGAGTAAAACCAAAATAAGAAACACCCACAACAAAGCAAAGGAGCAGTGATTGCAACACACCTGTGTACTGCAAATCAAGGCTGCTCACATAGCCCAGGAGGACTTCACTTGTAGCAGGTGTGGAGTTTCTTTCAGAAGGGAAACCCCTGCACATCAGACCATCCCATTTTAATGGCATGATCTTCATGCCCTCCAGGTTTGGGTCCCAGCTGCAGCAGCAGAACCACATATGTTCCGCTCTTGTTTTAGGTTTCCAGCTGCCAAGGCCAGCTATGGGGCACGTTCAACACATCCTCAACCTTTCTCTCCTCCAGCCCTTCCAAAACATGTCATCACAGACATTGGGCTAAGCTTGTTCCTCAAATTATCAGTCTTTTGAACCTTTTCTCCATAAGGAGCACCGGGAGAGCTAAAATGACAGCCTAGATTTTCTTTGTATAAACAAACTCCATGTGCTTCAGAAAGCTTGGTGAGGACCCTACGTGGGACAATGGGCCACAATGCTCACACTACAGGGTCCAGTTCTACCAGAATCCTTGCTGGGGCAGACAGGCTCATCCTGATCACAGGGCGTCTCAGATAAGCTGAAGCCCTCACACCAAGATGGCCCAGGGTGCATCAGCCCAACAGGACAAGGCTAGGAAAGAAACCAAGGCTACTAGGCCAAGTACTGTAATTTGTGCACTCATTAAGTTTACTCTATACTGCAGTCGTCTGAAATCTTGAAAACTGGGCCATTTAACACAGTTCTAAAAGTAAGAAAAGCTGCATGTACAGAGAAATGTAAAATAAATTAACTTCCTGTTTTGTATACCATCTCCAGACATTTAGATCTGAGGTTTTAATAGAGAGGAAGGTGTTTGTTTTTATATGAGCATACACCACAAGTTACCTTCAGGCTGCTAAAACAAACATTTCATGCTCAAAATGTGCTTTCAGATGCTGAATTAATCTGCTAGGGAAGACTGCTCTGCACACCTAACCCAGCCCTGCCTTTGGTTATAAACTATCCTCAAGAGTAAGGTGCTGAGTTTTTTACACACTAATAAAACCCCAAAACAATAGTGCAGTGCCAAAACATCATAAAATTCAATATCTATGAAGGAATAAGGAAGGCTAGGTACTGAGAGCTCTTTCTTGAAAATGGTTGAAATAGAAGCTAATGCAATTATTGCCTTTGACTTCAGGTAGGAGTAGGGATTGTCTCTTTCAGTAAATTACCATCTTTGTCCTCATATGTGATAGCCAGAAATTAGTTATTATTGAATAATACTGAACAATTACTGAACTCCTTTTATCTGGTGATGCTCTTGCTTTTTCATTCCAGTTATGATCAAGCAAAACAGGAAAAGCAGGTGGGTTACAGATGCCATTAGTTCAGGTATTTTGCTCAGGCTCAGAAAATACTTTCATTAAGCCAAAAGAGCCCACCTGAAAAAAACCCACAGACATTTATATTCATGACGCCTGAAGAACAATCCTACCTTCTTTCACAGCAGCCATATCCTCCTTAGCTGCACATTCTGAAGGTCTGTAAATAATCTACAACACCAGATGTTAAATCGTGCTTCTCTTAAAGAACAGAAATTTTAGCTTTGAATGTGTGAAGAGTTTAAGCAAACAACTGTTTCCTAAATTTTCTGAGATTAGCAATCAAGGCTGTAAGAGAGAGGTGAATGAAGTAGTAGGCAGACTCATTTGCCATAGGAATATTGCTGCTGTGCTTCTCTCTTTTACAAGTGAGAAGGATGCTTGAAGGGAATCATCTGGCTCTATAGTGCGTTAGGGAAGAAGACACTCAGTTTGCAGATCACAGGAGTTCTGGCTGGGACTCTCAAGAGGATGTGAGATGAATTCCTCTCTATTTAATACTTTGGACATCATAGTCCCAGCTCTGTGTCCAAGACCTTTTTCTTGAGCTGAGACATCAGAGTCCAACCTACCAATCTGGCCTTCAGCCAGATCACACAGAACACACTGAGCAGCTCTCTCTGTGCAAGCAAGTGAAACCAGCTTCAGCTTAAGATCATCGAGTGAGAGGAAAAAAAACAACTAACCACAGATAAGCCTGAGAACAGACTCTTTTAAATGCTAACTCCCTCTCTGACATAACATCAGAAATTCAGCAGGCTTTAGCTGCCTATTTCATTAGATCTCTTTTAAAAAACAGAAATTTGCATTACTAAAAGCCAGGCTGCCTTGCTTCATTGTTAAATAAACATTTAATTCTTCTCTCTGCAGCAAAAGAGAGGTTTTGCATAAATGTATCAATACATAGATACCTTATAAATAAAACTAAATCAACTAACAAAACAGCACACAGCTCTCCCAAACAACTAGCTATGACAAGTACTTTATGGTAACTGGGATTTTTTTATGTTATTTTTTCTTTTCTCTGTTTCTCCATCCCTCTTCAAATCTCTAAACCTCCAACAGCACAATCCTGTTTTAAAGATATCCAGCTATGTGGGCAGCAAGCATTTTTCTGGTCTGTCTTTACCACAGGCAGCATCAAGAGGATTAGGCCAATTTCAGGTTCCCACAGCAGGGTCACAGTAGAGTATGAATTGCCTGTACAGGATAACTATGCTCCTTGCTGTTGTTAAAGGATTTTATTCTGATTGAAAGGTGGAGGCAAATGGAAATAGAGTATTTCTGCTGATTTCAATAGTTTGTGTTGGTACTTCACTGGGCATAGTAACAGCCCCAATCTCAGTTTCTTCTAGGAGCATGGGCAAACATATCAATGAGCTACTTAGACATCTTCAATTTAATAAATTAGTTCTTACTAATATATGCCAGGTCTGTTTCTTTATAAAAATTTACGATAGGAAATCAGCATATTCTTATGGAATTTTTGTATTATTTGGTTTATTTTTCAGTTGATGAGGAACCGGAGATGGCAAAGGACACCAGAAATGCCCCCCTGTATCACCGTGGCCCATGGAAGAAACCCAGGAGACCTGGTCAAAAAGAGAACAAATACAAGAACTCAAGGACATTTAAGGGAGTCTCACATTTCAGGAAGCAAGCTTACACCCAGTACTCAGGTCTGCAGATTTAAAAATAACCAGCTGTAGATAAGTACCACAGAGGAAAACATACAGAGTGAAGAAATTAATGCTGTGCTGCACAAATAAAATGGCTGCTGCCATTCAAAAAGTTCTTGCAATTGTTGTGCTTTGTTGCATGAGCTCAAATAAGCAGTAGTTTGTGCAACTCACGGGAGACCGGAGACCTCCTGCAACAAACTCTATCAGTTCCCTTACATGACACAGGGTCTGGGGAGAAGGACAGCACCTCGCTCATGAGCTCTTCCCTGACCAACAAAATAATGAGGTCCTGAGAGAGCTGAGCTGGTATACACAAGGCAGGCAGTCTTATTAAACTGAAGATGCACAAATAGCAAGGTCATATCAAGCACTGATGTCCAGGAAATTGAAAAGAGTGATGAAGGGGAACTGACTTTTTTATTACCTTGTACACTTTGGGGAAGATTGTAAGTTTTATAAAGTATGCTGTCCATAAAATTTGGAAGCAAAATATTATAGTAATGGTGCATCTCATATTGGCTGTGGAAGCCAGCCCACAAAAACGCAACTGAAACTGAAAGTTCTACTGCCTTTTGGCTTCTCTGATTCTGACTCTCAAGTTTAAACTCAAACTGATGAAGAAAGAGAAGAGACTATCATTGCTGTCTCTGATGTTCACTGTCCCTGTCTGCTAGTGACTGAGGTCTGTAATCACCTTTCAATAAAGCTGTTTGCCATTACCAATCCTAAAAGAACAGAGTGGATAATACCTTGTCTGACATTTTGTGTGGGTTTGCATGATTTCAGTTCTCATAGAATTTTAAGAAGTCCTTGGAATCATTTCCTAAAAACCCTGAGGCCATGACTACAGGTTTAAAAAAACACTGTAATTTATCAAAGTCTATGAGAAGTGAACAGGACTTAAACAGCATGTACCTTTACTATATGTAACAGTCCTCTCCCATTTTAATACTACCCTATTTTTAAGAAGACATAATTCATCACACTTTGCAAATAACAAAGAATATATTGCACTGAATAGGTGAAGAGCCAGTTGTTTGCACTTGAACACACAATCTTTTGCAGGGAAGTTGAGACAGCCACTGCAAGGAATTTCCTTTTTTCATTTAAGAAGGATGCTGCCTTCTTAAAGCATTGATCTGGGTTACTGATCAAATGCTAAAGGAGTTGTAACATACATACACAATTTCAAATGCCCTTTCTCTTACCACCCAACAACAGACTGGGCAGGATCACATGTATAAGTACAGAATGAAAGTTTTAGCAAGGCTTACCATTACATAAAATTGATTTTGTTAATTTTACAAAATGTCTGAAAATGAGGAGTTTTGAAGTGTCAAGAAGTGATATTCTTTAGCAGCACTTCACCTTAAAATGGTGGTATGGATACTAAAGATAATGCTATATGGATACATTTAGAGTGCCTTTGACACAACTGCTTATTGAGCTGTAATTGCTAACATGTAGGAGGATGTGACATTCAACACAGTTACTAATATGTAAAGAAAATTCTCAGGCCTTGTTTTCAATTCCATTACTGAATAGTGTCAAGAAATCTGTTTTCACACTACCAGCATGAAACACTTCACTGTATTCTATAGAATTCCTTCAAAAAGGAGAAAAATGGCATTTAAAGAACACCATAGAACTAAATCTTTATCTAGATAAAAGCTTTATCTAAATATAAAAATTAAGATAGTACTTGTGAGGAAATAATTTGTCTTCAATTGCTGTTTTTACTAAGGACTCCTGTGTCTTCCTGTCACCAGCAATAATGCAAAGTTAGGATTCCATCTACAACCCGTAAGCATGTTGAAAACCTTCTTGCCTGTGACTGCTTCTTCTTCACTTCCCAGAACAGAATTTAAAGTCTCAACATTTAAGCTGGAAAGGTACCTTTCGGCAGGGGAACAACTGAAGAGAATAACTGGTAAGTGTTTATTCTAGTATCTGCAATGATGCTGTCAAATGAAGCTAGCAGGGGCAGGTTCAAAAGACATGGAAGGTGTTTTTTGTCTTTTTTTTTTTTTGATAAGAAACACAGAATGGTTAAAACACCTGCCAGAGAAAATTTTGAAAAAGCATTTAGCCAAAAAGCCAGAGGTAGATAAATGTGAAAGACTGACAGACCAGTTAAGTCTTTGAAAATTGCTGAAAGCTGGAAGAATATTTGGGGAAGTTCTTTCTAGTACAGGACTTACACTTCCACACTCCCCTAGGTAACTGCCAGTAGTAGCCTCAGAGTCAGGGATCTGGGAGAGCTGGTCACTTAGCCTGGCCCAGTATAGCCATTCATCATATATACTTACCTCCAAAAACTCTGGTAGGATGTAACTCTGCAAGAATGCTTATAGTTTGTACCAATATTACTACTCCAAGTGCAGTATAAAAACCCCAAACAACTGACCAGCCTGAAAATCAGAAGTTTCAAACCTTCCAGAGATGTAGTCAGTTCAAAAGTGTACTATATCAGCAGCTCCAAGCAATCTACTTCCATGGTTATCTTGCCAAAAGCTGAGACGCTCCCGCTGCATCCCAGCCAAGGGTACAGATAGTTGTCATTCTGATCGCCATCAAATCTCACAGACTTTGACATCTGTCACAGTATTTATTTTATTCCATCTCTTTGATGTCTTCTGTAGCCAAACTAAAAGTTGTCATTCAGCCCGACTGTCAAATAGAAGAATATTTCAAGAAACAATTTGCACTATAATCGCTCATCACTTTGAGCAATAAATCTTTTGTTAAAAGTTTGTTATTGGAGTCGCATGCTTGTCCTCTATGAAACCTTTATCTAGGAAACAATCTATAGAACAGTTCCAACACTCGTTATGAACCTTTAGGTGATCATGATTAAAATGAAAGATGCATTAAGTACTTTTGTGCAAGACCCACATGACTTGCTTTTCTAAGTATTTAAGAAGAATCAACTACTGAAATATGTTCTCACTAAATGGGCCTGCAATTGCATTTGAAATTGCCCATGTATTATAAAGCTGGCTTGTGAAGTGCCTTGAGAACAATTTCTTTTGCTGCATGTTGCAGTTTTGCTATAGATATATCATATATTAAAAAAGTAACAATGAAAATTCATCAAAATAGCACAATATTCCAGGACATTTGAATAATTACATAAAACTAGAATATGCAAAACCTAATTATCTTTAGGACTGATCACACTTGGGGCTTATATTTTTCTGCATGACAATGGCTGTTTAATTAGTACATGTTTAATCAATGGAAGCGACAACTGCGCACAAGCTATGGTGACCTGAAAACACTATTAATTTTTCCCTGACAAAAGGGTCTGATTAGTATTTGAAGAAAGACATCTCTCCGTGAAAATAACATTATTTCAATAATATTATATTTGCAGTTTTAGGGATTAAATACAATTGCAATAAAATCAGTATTGATCTAGTGTCTAATGAATCAGAACGATCCAAATCAATAAAGAATTCAATATACTTTCCTCCTATCAAACAAGATCTACAACTAATACTACCCCGTGTCAAAAATACCTTAAAGATTTTTATATAGCTTTTTCTTAGACCCTTTTGTTGGAAGATCTGCTAAGACATACCTCTCAATGTGTGCCCATTTTGACTTACACTTAAATGTTCCAAACTTGCCACTTCCTCAACAACCTTCTTACAGTGTTATGGCAGTGCTCTTATGATGGGGTTCTCCTCCCTCTTTTGAAAGGCAGAATGTCTCTGGTTTTGAAGAAAAGCAGGTGAGCCTCTTATCTGCTATTTTTCTGGGTAATGGGGGATGTGACTGAGAATGCCCATAAACGTATATAAACCAACATCTCTGCTACCATTGTCTGAGGTTATTCAAATTATACAGTCAAAGGTAACAAGAACTTCTGTTATGCAAGCATGCTGACAGATGGCAGCCATCTAAACTGAGAATAACACCAAAAATACATTGCTCAGAAAAGAAACAGAATGTAGTGAGAAGTTTTAGATGTGTTTTGTTATCTGAAGACCATAGTACATCCTAACTCAAGCAACTCAGCAAAACCACTCGCAGACTGAGGTGCATTTTAACTTGCACTGCAGTTTCCAAATCTCCTCTGTTTTGGCATCTGAGGATTTCTTCCCTAAACTACAGGATGTTTATCAGAAGATGTCTTAAAAACACTGATACTTTAGTATCCACATTAGGGGCCAGGCAATTTTGCCACCCTTCTGGCAGCCCTGCAAACCACTTGCACTAATCCCTGCCTTTCAAGGTCCTGTGACCTCTACAACTGCAGTTCTTTTAAGTAATCCACTCACTTTAAATATCCTACAAGCTTATGTCTGAGTGCCAAAAGTCATACAGAGAATAAACAACTTTATTTTATAACAGAATTACAGAAAGCAAAATATCACTTAATACAACTTCAAGCTGCTATAAATCTAATTTGGCATTTAAACTATACACAGAGTCAACAGCAAAAAACCCCAAACAACCAACCCCCCCCGGCAAGAACAAATTAAAAATAAACCCCAATATAATTAACAGGTTTTCTCAATGGCAGTCTCAACTGATGGTAGTCTTCATTACTTTATGAATGGAGTCCATCTTACACTTGTACACAGTATCCTAAAAACCTGCATTAACCATTAGAGGAAGCACGTGAAATGTATACCTTCTCCATACAGAAATGTCAGTTCTAACATGGAAACAGTGAGTTTAATAGCAAGCGAGCATTCTATACATGTATTCAAATAATGGAAGTATTGAAGTTGGGACACAGTAAGAAGAAAAGCACTACGGTTTTAAGCTGCCTAGATCATCTCTTGTTGGAAGAAGAGAAAGATACTTTGTTTGTCCTTCTTTCCTTATCTAAAATGCTGCAGACAGCAAAAAAAGTCTGCAAAAAGTTGAGCATTGGCACCAAAGTGCAAAAAGAACACAGTGCTCAGTCAGAAGAAATGTATCTGCAACTCCTTCTCCTCTATAAACTGCCATACCATCTCTGCTCCACAGAGAAGAGAACCTTAGAAGAGAAAGAGTTACAGAGATACCAGTATAAAATTTATCCAAAGAAATATATTTTTTCAAATTTTAGCAAATGCTGTATTTTTATAAAAAACTTTGTTATGTGATATCATTATATTTACCTGAATAGTCTGAAAAAAATTTCTCCAGTAAGAGATTTCACTTGAAAAAAAACTATATCTAAATTAGTAAAGACCTTCCTTCCTGCACAATTACCACCTGCTCCAGTGAACAATGCTTTTCAGCCTTTTGTTCACTTTCATATAATTAAGAATCAGTTTCAAAAATACAAGTATTTGTGCAAAAGAAGATCACACTCTATAACTTCATTTAAAAAAATTTCTAATATTGTTAAGAAGTGGTTATAAAAAAATAAGAAACATTGTAAGGGAATATAGACCAAAGATGTTAAAATGGAGTTTGGTATTGGCATTTAAATCATGAATATCTGGTCATCGCTGCTACGGTTGGTGGATTCGGTAGAGTAATGATGACTTGGAATGATTACAGTTCTTCATGGTCAGTATCATCTTTATTTCTGGAAGAAAAAATTAAGCAGGTCACATAAGCATTCATCACAGATACTACGTGAATGTCACATCAG
This sequence comes from Campylorhamphus procurvoides, assembly GCA_013396655.1. Lineage (NCBI taxonomy): Eukaryota > Metazoa > Chordata > Aves > Passeriformes > Dendrocolaptidae > Campylorhamphus > Campylorhamphus procurvoides. The sequence goes on from WBMV01001467.1 coordinate 631,558, forward strand.
AGTCAAAAAGTAATTTTTTCTATACAGAATTTTTTTGGGAGGGAGGGAAGGCTATTTCATAAAATAAATGTTGCATGGACTAAACCCCCCTTCAATCATGAGGCAAACAGTACTGTACTTTCTGAGTACTCATCTTGCTTTCTTTCCTCCCCAAAATTCTCATTTTAATAGTCTTTTCTTGTACAGTTTACTGAAAGTTTAAATCCATAGTCCAGTGCATAAATAAAAAATAAAGGTACTTGTTCAGTTTAGTAATTCCTCAGAATCGAAATGCAGTATCTTTCACTTTTATTAGAGAAAACAAGTCTACAAGAACAATATTGCTGTAGTCATGAGAACAGAGCTTTCATCACCTTACAGACAACTACTGAAAATTCATGGCATGGATCCACTGCCTAAGCACAACTGCCTAGAGCTGTTTCTGCAGTCCCACCTGCCCTCCAGTTGCTGCTACAGGAGAGCAAAGGGCTCTTGACAGATACTCAAGGTGCTTTAGGCAGCCTGTGTTTGTTTAGACATCTAATTTTTTGCCTTAATGTTTAACTGAAAGGCATCATCAGTCAAGTAAGTTCCCAGGTCTCAGACACAAAAGCAGCATGGAGATATGTCCTCTTATTCTCTCACAAGTATTTCAGACCATAAGCCTGTAAAGCAATTGGCAAAGTCAGATGAGAACATCTGACACACTCTGATACACTGCAAATGTCATTCCACAATATGGGATTCTAAAAAATGCAAATCCCCTCACCCTCAGACAGTGGAAGGAATTCTTTGAATTCTTTTCCTGAATAAAATTTTTACAAAGTATTTAAATATTTGGTGAAGGAATTCAATCAACTTTGCAGCTGGTCACTAATGTAGAAACATGGTGCAAACCTGCCAAGATAATTTTTTCTTCCCACGATACAGTCCCTTCTAGAAAGGTGTAATTACTTCCATGGGATTGACTCTTGATTTGAAAGATACTTTTCTGGGTTAAGGTGGCATGAAGAAATTGGCACATTCTACACATGTCACAGAAGAAGCAATCCCTGTTCCCAAGATCTTTAAATTCACGCTGCTTAACAATAAATGAAAAATGTGATGGTAGCACATATCATAATAGTAAATCCCTGCAAATACAAATGACCTGTTCTATCATCCCAGTGTATCTTTCTACTTTAGATCCTGTGATGTAAATGCTGAAAATATGCCAGGAATGGTTTTAGTGTGCATGTCCAAATGTTGCTGTGTACCAAGGAACCATTGAAACTACCCAAACCACAGGCATTCTCCTTACTATAAGTAGCTCTCACAGTTACGTGGTTTTTTTCCAAGCCTCATGGAGCATTTTTATAATGTAGGGACTCATCCACATCCCCCTATCTCGCAGTTCAACACAGTTCCATGTCCTCTCCTTGTGCTTTCAAAACAAAGCTGGAGCATGCATGTTGTACTTGTTTTTAGTGTCACTAAGCAACAAAACTGCAAAACAAATCCAACTGAACACTGAAACAAATGTACAGCAAAAAGAGATTTGTGCAGCATTAATTTTTGGTGCTTTCCTCCAGTACTTCCTCACAAGTAACCCCCACCTCCTTTGTTATTTCCACAGTGTCTAGCATTATCTAACGTGAAAATAATTTTTAAAAGTATTAATGCTATAACATTAATAACCAGGCAATTGTTGACCTAACATTTCCAAACTTGATTTGTGCTGTTTTCCTGGTTTGTATATTTATGAACAAAAACTTACTAATTTCTTTTTCAAACACACAATAATGTGATCAAATCTGAAGACATTTTTAGGAGGAAGCTCAGGTTTAGTTTCAGGGTGATTTACATCCTGGAAAATGACGTAAACTTACATACTCGGTACCATGGAAAACTGGCCAGAAGGTACTATCTAAACACACATGACCAAAACAAACATTGTAGTTCTAGCATAATCTGTATGAGGTCAGGAAAACCAACTGGAACCACTTCGACAGAGAAGGTGGATAAACCTTCTGTCCACAGGCGGGGGGCAGGTATCCTACTCTTACCCTCACAGACTTCTCCATGGCATTCAACACTGCTGCTCTGTGCAGTGCTGCATGTAGCAGGAGTTCAGGCCAAACTCCCAGTAGAGTTGTATGTGCGGTGGTGAAACTCAACAATTCTGCCAGCAGATGAGAAGAATTCTCTCCCCAGTACCTCACCACGTGCAGTCTCTTAACTTACCATATACATGTCAACACCAGCAATGCATATTAGCTCTCCCTTTTCTCAGCCAGAGCACCTCCACTACTACCCAAATATTAAGGAAAGAGACACTTGCAGGTAGGTGAAATAAACTAAGGCTTTATTCTGTGTCTTTCAGCTGAAAATACGCATCTGTGATCACACTAGTTTAGTAAGACTAATTCCTTGGTCTTCCATGGAAGAGCAATTCAACAGATGTCCTTCATATCCTCTCAAACTGATACTCTTATCTTTTCTCTTCTAAATCCCAGAAGTGATACTTGACAGCGAAATCTTTACGTCTTAGGAAACTCAGGCAAAGGAATAAAATGGATCTTTTTCAACATGACAAAATATCAGGATTGTGTGAAAAACATGCTCCTCTATAGTAGGTTACATCAAATTTGGAATCAAGTCAGTGTCTCATTTTTCATATATTCCTGGCACTTCATGAGTGTGCTCATGAAGTTTGGAAGTCTGCTAAAGCTGCAGGTTGAAATTTTTGACAGGCAGTCTCCTTTGGTAAAAAGCTTTGCTCTATAGCAAGGGAATGCATGCCTTCACAGGACCTAGAAGTCTCTTGTCCACAGGCTACAACCACCATTGTATAAAAACCGAGCTGAGGAAATATGAATCACGGCTTCTTTATAAATCTCTCCCATTGATATTTAAGCATCCCACACAAAACCTTTTTCTTGAATCTGAATCTACAATTAACAAAACCATCAAGCTTGAAAAAAACTGTAGCCTAAGTCTCAAATCAACAGTGTGACAAGCACAGGAAATCTGAAGCTTTACACCCCCAAATGGTGACTGAGCTTTAAGACATTAGCCAATAATGAGTAAAACAACAGATTTATTCTGTGTTCTTCCTGATGTTTCTATTGAATAAGTGAAGCAGGACAGTCTTCTGGGTTTTCTCATTCAATTTTTGTATTCCTAGAAAGGAGGGCCTAATAAACTGACAATTCTTCAAACTGCTCTTTCAATTGATAAAAGGCTTTAAAACTTGAGCTTGCAATGCATTTACCATGACAAAAGGTCAAATATTTCAGTATGTTTAGGAATAAGAATTAACTGACTAAATTCAAATGTCCAAGAGTGTCCTTTCACTACTGGGAACTATACAGTGTCCCCAGTAAACAAGCAAGATATAAGGCAAGGATTGTTAACTGTCCAGGTAAACAGAGAAATATGACACATCCTTCATATTTTGCAGAAATAGCCCAAACTCACTTCAATATAAAGTGCATCATCTTGACCAACACCATAGGAAATGCCATGAGAGTACTATGACGAGACTGGGAGACATATATAGGAACATTTGCAACTAAAATTAATGTCATGTTGGACTTCAGATAAAAACTCTTACAGAATTCTATTAGCACCTATTTCAATTCACCTTTTAGTGATAGCATATCTCAAAGATGCCCATATTTTTCAGCTGAAAGACAGGAATGCAACAGAAAACTTATGCTACATTTTCTTATGTCAACTATATACATAAGCTTACCTGAAGTACTTGCTTGAGAACACACTTGATTTTACTATTCATCTTCCTCAGTAAGTTCAGTTTCTTTGTGCACCACCACTCTTGTCACAGACATGTCAGGGTGCTGTTCTTTGGCTTCTTTGATTGCCTGTGCCAGGGCCTGCAAATGTATTTGAAATATGGAACTCAACAACACCAAAAGGACATTCATGTGGGTCCAGAGAATGGAAGAGTGGCTTTGGAAAATCTCAGTATAATTTTTCACTACTGTAAACTCCTGAACTTGAGATGGGATCAAGGGTATAAAAAACCCCAAAACCAACCAAAAATCAAACCAGTTCCCAAAACACAAACAAAAGAAAAAACCCAAACCACTACGCTAGAAATTTGCCAAGATTTCCAGGAAGTAACAAATAACCATAAAGTTGTAAAATAACTTTTCTCATTCATCTCAGGAGAAAAAAGGTGTTGTTATATCCCAGAAGTTTTTGAACTTCTTCAAGAGATCTAGCAAATAAAGCCTTAACAAGCATGTAAGACAGTACAGAAAAACAGAACTTCCCTTCAGTTTCCTGAACAGAATACAGAGATACTTTAGAATATATACTAAGTATGGTACTGAAACTCTAGAAGAAGATAAAAATTTCTTTCTCAGTACAATAATCTAATTTTTCTTCGTGTAATAGTTAAAGAGAAATTTCTCTAGCTTAATGCAGGGAAGTGCAAATATAAGTACTATTCAGTTTCTTACAATTCCTCCTTCACATTTTAAGAAATTTTATCATCTTAAGAGATATACCAATATACACAGTTGGACTAGATGACCACTGTAGGTCCCTTCCTCTGAAATGTAATGGTCTATTCTAATCACAGTCAAGTACATAAGAGCAGCCTCTGAGTCAAAATAGGCAAAAGAGCACCTGGGACCTTCTATTCCTTGCCCTGATCTACATCTTATTTCTGTGAGCTGTATTACTGCTGGAACCTAACATAAGAAAAAACCAGAAGACAATGGAAGGCATTTCTGAGGCAACAGTGAGCTCACTATTCACCTTAGTATCAACCACAATTTAAAAAAAAAATCCAAAAATACTCTGAGTAGCAAGAAAATTATAATGCAACAAACACATTTAGCTTAATTGAGAAGAGTGACAATTTCCTGAGTTATAGGAGTTAAGAAGAAATAACTAATCCTGAAGAGACATTAAAAACACCAACATTAGCCACTGTCACTTTATATGATAATGAATTTGAAGTCCTATTAAAGAAGTACATACAGAACACACTGTGTGCACTGGTACAATACTGATGTTGGCTAAAATATTAACCCTAACTATATTTTAATAGTTACTCTTTCACAGTATGCCAAGTATAAACTCTGTAGTACAAGTGAGGATTTCTAAAAAAGTGCCTGTTAAGATTTAAAAATCAATGTTTATAATCAAACCAATAAACAATGAAAAAACCCTGTCTCTAATTGTTAAATTATAACAACTTAATAAAAGCTTTTGTATTCTGAAACTCAAAATCAGAATATTATTTTCCTATTGAAAACTCTTTTAGTGATATAGGTATAATTTAGACAAAAGAAAAAACATCCAGCATGTAGTTTCGGCATTTAAGGAGCTCCATAGTCACTGAAGAAAAAGTGGTAGATATTTCTTAAATCTCTTAAAAGCTGCTCACTGCTGCTTCAAACTTCAGTGATTAAAACTGTACTTTTTACTTCCTTTTTTTATAATTTCATGGTTTTTTTACTTCGTTACTCAGTTATCTCAAAATAAAGAAGCTCTTAGAGAATTGTCTGGTATGCTAAAGGTATTGTGTGACCTTTTCAGACAGAAGTGCATGTGTCAAGGCAAACAAGAGCCGTGCCTAATGCTAAACAGCCCTATCATTTAATTACGAGTTTCAAGAAGAGATTCAACTTGTCAAGAGCCACTTTCTGGAGGCAAATCAAAATGTGAAAATAAATTCCTTGAGAACTCTCAGTATATTACAATTAAGATGTTAAATTAAAGCCTGTTATGTTGATTTGTGTAGCCTTCATAAAGTTAGATATGAATTCGCTGCAACTTTTTGCACAAGGTAGACTTTTCCATATATTACCAAGTGACTGTTAATTGCCTTTGTTACTACAGTTTCTTAGATGAAACAAAAATTTGGTAATCATCACTACAAAGACTAGATAACTGAGTTTTCTCACTTATTTTCCTGTGCACTGCTTAAATTCAGCCTATTAATTGGGCATGTAGAAGTGATTTTAACCTTAAGTTTCTAACATGCTGTAAAATACTGCTTTACTACTGACGGAGATGAAAGGTACTTATGTAAGTTTCCAGTAGATCAATCACTTTTGTTACACATAATTCTACAAATACAGGTCAAAAACCAATTTTTAAATTCAAGCAGTTTATGCTTTAATGCATTCCAAAGCTTTCAGTCAAAATTAGCACTGCATTCAGGTGTTCCTGACACAATGCAGTAGAGGCTCCCATCTATCCAGATTAACGTATCAAAATAGGATTATTTCAGTAATGCTCTTCCTCCCAATGGCAAAAGCTGCACTAAATAAACTCTGTCTCTTCCAAAAAAAGCAATCCCTTTAAAAACAGTAAAAATGCATTCACATGATCTATGATGCAAATTTACAAATGCTGTTTTTCTTTCACTTATATTCAAAAGGCTCCTTATTCACAAAACATGACTGCTTAATAACTACAACACAGTTAGCAGTCTCAGGGTCTTTCTATATCCTCTCAGTCAGCTTCTCTACTTCAGGTTTCTGAAATATCATCTAGATCTCACTGGACTACAAAAACTACATTGTAAGTGTTAACAATTTACATACTCACCTCATCATGGTCGATATCTGCATCTCCAGTAATGACAATTCGCTTCTCAATTCTTGTTTCTGATACTCCACCTTTTACCATCTACAGATGGCAGGGAAAAAACCCATCCTTGTAATTATTCTGTACTTCCACAAAGCACTCATTTCTGTTGCACTGAAGCAGATAAATTTCTGTGCCTGTGTTGCCATTGGTAGTAAATGTCCTCAGTGCTAAATCATCCTTTCCTCTTTCAGTTACACAGTTAGCCACATTCTAGAAATTGCTAAACTTGAGAAAAATCAAGCAATAGAGAATTACTTCTGTTACTGGGGCCCAACTTTGACAAACTGCAATTCTAGCTTCTTCCACCGTGTAAAGCTGGCAACATGGAAATTCCAAGAGTCTTTTTTATTTCAACCCATCTATTACAGGCCTCTCCTCAGTCATAATCCTTTGCCATTAAATACAAAGACGAACTGGTTTTCAGTTCTGCCATTTGAGGACACTTGTGAGATATTTTCAACCAATTTCACATTGCTGAATAGTCTTGTGCTTTGTTTCTTCATTTCTTACTCTAGTAATTAGCTTATAAAAAAATTTTCACAGAAATAACATTGTTTGCCTTTCTTTTCAATCAGTCTGTATATAAGCAAAGTATATACTACTAAAGATACACTGACTATACTAGACAAGATGCAAGATCACTTTGATAAAAACATCACTAGAATACTGAAATTATTTTGGCAGGTCCCTTTACTAATAATGAACAATTTGGGATGTAAAATAGAAAGTCAGTTTAGAAAATTCAAACAGTCTTGTTACCAAATAGTTATCATCAATTCAAAAAAGACAAGAATTTGCTGCATCCTGGTAATCCCAGTAATATTTCAGTGGAAGAAAATACTGAAACTATTTTCTTTAACTGTTCCTTCCAAAAAGAAGGATTATTTGACATCTGAACTTGACAAGTAAATATACACCTCTCCTCAAAACTCTGGTTCCATTTATTGAATAAAGACTTATTCCAAAAACGATGGTGTGGCCTAATGATTCCAAAAGGGAGCAGGAGACTGAAAAGGACCTGTTGACTAGTCTGTATAACAAAACATATGCATTTTCAGTTCTGAGATTCTTATTTTGATTCACTTTCCAATACTATCCTTCCGCTGTCATTCTGCGACTACGACTTTCAATCTTCAGAATATTTCAATCTTTAGAAGATATATCGAGTGAGCAGTGAATTATTGTTCAATTCTGCCATATTGTGAACCTTCTGTGTCTTGGGGGAGGGAAAGAAATTCTAAATTCACAGCTAGTTTTCCTCTTATCTTGTGCTTTACCCTAAACAATGCTTTCTGTAATTTTCTTGGAAAAAGATATTAAGAGTTCAAAGACAAGAGTTCAAAGCTGTGCTGTTTAGGCATGCCTAAAATTTGACAAATATTTACATAAATTAATTAGAATCATCATAGCACTTTGGTAGTTCTAACATACTCTGGCATGACACATCACGTGAGACTGAAACAGATGTGATATCCTGTTAACACTGAGTTTCCCTTTACTTTTCAAGCATGGAATGCAGAGCAAATAATTCAGCACCCAAATATGCTTGCAAAGTAATCTAGGGGAATGATCGGTTTTCAAATAAGCTCTAAACCTAGCAGCAAGAGGATTATCCAAGTGAAGGCAGAGAAAACATTGTTTCAGTTTATTCTTCTAACTGATGCCTTTAGCAGGGCTCCTACAGAACTCAGACAAACCTGCTATATTAGCAAAGATTCTGTAGGATATCAGTCAGTGATAACAGGACAAACTGTAAAATTTTAGTTACATACTTATTTGTCAAACACTGAAATAAGATCTATATGAAGTACTAAAAAACCACTAATCATACTTTTCCCCCTGTCTTTGTACTGTTCTCAGATATTCCTGCTTATTATTAGGGCTTCTCTGTTAAAAAATCTGCGTATAGAAAGATTTAACTCTCACATATGCCTGGAATGAAGTCAATCAATTTCAAGTCAGTTTTCTTCAATGACTTAGCAGATATATGAGAAACTTCCTGCAAGACGGTGTTTTGAGGGTTTGATGTCTTTTTTAGTTAAGAAAGGCATTACATATATTTTACCTTTGTGATGTGTGTAGTTGTGGTAGTGGAAACAGACTCTGATGTAATTGTCTGTGCACTCACCAGCACACCGGCATCGCCACCAGCGGTACCATCAAGCTGTAAGAAAAAAAAAAGGCATTTTTGTACTTTGGCATTCAAAAATTTTTTTTTCACATGAGAACAGGCTGATTTACATACTCTTTAGCTCAATTAGAACTGAAATCTAAACAGAAGCCATCCAAGTTTACAGAGTAATTTAAGACTATTGTTATGGCTCATTCCTGTGGAAACTTCATGATTAGTTACATGTTCCTTTCAGGAGTAATGAGATATTTTAACCAAGTTTCCAAAACTAAAAATGAGTTATGCATTTACAGACAGCAACTAAATCTTTACTTAGAAAAAACCAATTAGAACTTCTAAAGTAATAACTGCTTTGTCTACAAACATTTCATTTACTTAATTTATAGTCAAAGTATAATTTTATCTGCCAGCAAAAAAGTATGCGTTTTTGAAAAGCATTTTTGGACATATCTATTTTGATCTACATAACTGGAATAAAAATAAGACTGCAAACAATATAACAACACAGTCACCATACCTGTGAAGATTCATATGTGATAGTTTTAGTTTCTGTTTGCACAATTGGAATTTCTTTAGTGGAGATTTCAGTTCTCTGCGTGGCATCTGAAATGGTTACCATCTCTGTTTTCACTACTGGAGGCTGTGATGCAAGAAATAACCAATCAGTTCAAAAGACAAGAAGTGTGTAAAGTGGACAAGAAAGCTCAACCAAAAGCTCAAGAAAATCGTTAACAGTAAGGTAAGTATTTGGCTGGCTTCCCCATCAAAAAGCATGGAATAAATAAGCAAAATGAAATGAAGATTAATGCATCGGCCCTCTACATAACATGGTAAGAAAATTTAGTGTTCTAATAACCTTGCCAAAGTTCAGTGTTTCAGCCAACAGTACATATCAGAGGACAACTGCTAAAACAAAGATGCAACATATGTATTGAATATGTGTAAAAAGCCACACTAGGAAAAAAAAAATCTTAGTTTGCATAAGGAAATTGATAGCTAGCTCAGATGGATGAACTTATGTGAATTGATCGGGGAAAATACCTATCACTCTTTGGTCTGCAAATAAGGACTAGGAATTCCCAGGAAGTTACATAAAAGTTTAACTTTTTAATATGTATTACTCCTGGAATACAAAAACTACTTTGACAATTGGATTTTAGTAGTCTAAATTGAATGCAACAATTCCATAAGCCAATGACTTCTTTGGACAAAGATCCTAAAAAGCCATTTAAACAATTTAGAGTTAGCTAGTGGTGTTCTCTGCAATATCACAAAGAAAGCAATTAACCCAGGGTCTCTTAGCTAGTGAACTCATGACTTATCTTATTGGAGCAGATTTTCAATATTTTTATGAAATAGAGCCCTTTTGGTATTTTATACATGCATCAGCTTCTACCTCCAATTGATTTTCAATACACATGGGGTGAAATCCCAGAAAAAAACTCCAAAACCAAACAAAAACAAACCCCGAAAAACAAACCACCCCTTCTTTCCCTCTACACATTTGCACACAAAACAGCCCTTGTCCCCTTCCCCTAAACTATCTAGTTATTAGGAAGCATAGGTACCTGCAAGTTTTAAAGGTCTAATAAATTAATTCTTTCACATCAATTATTTTAACAGCTGTGTATGCAAAAAGCTGTTTATATTCAAAAGTAAAGAAAAAAATTGCCACCATTATAAGAACAAGCAGGTAGATAACCACCAAAACCCCCATCTAATTGTTGAAAAACTCAGCAGACGATCATGACAACTTCACAAAGACATATATCCCTCTACTTCATTTTTTCCCTTTCTGCTTCTTTGTTAAGTTTGTCCAGTAATGAGTTCTAGAAACCATGCATTCTTCCTTAAAATCTACTGCACTAGACTTCACAGAAACATTGTGATATGTGCCTCACCACTTGACAGTGCAGTGCTCTCACCTATACAGTTTCTAGCCATACAAATTCTAGCCCATAAACCTGTACCATTTTATAGAAGGAGGGGAAAAAAAAAGGCAACAAAAGCAGTGAGTAATGATGAGTAAAAAAGGAACAAAAATTTGTGACAGGTGTTTTCTAATTTCAATTGCCAATAGCTTTCCAATCACATGTCATGGACTTGTCAAAAACAATTGACAAATAGACAAGACAAGACTTAAACCACTTGAAACACGTAAATAATAAACATACAATATGTATGTGCATATAAAATAAGGAGGAGATAAAAAAAAGGAGATATCAGTCTTCGGAAGGTTTGCCTTACTGGTGATTCTCACTCAGTTCTAGCAAAAGGTCAGAAACCATAACTGAAGGAGACAGAATTTCACTGCTCATCAATGGTTTCCCCTTCCAAATGATCTGAATCTTGTTGGATGCCTGAAGATGTGGAGGAATAGGAGAAGAAGAAAGGCAGGTATTTTTCACCCCAAGAAATAACTCCGCTTAATCTAGTTGTCATACTGTTCTACCATTTACCTCAGAACAACAAATAAATTGTGGTGCAACATCAATGTCAACATGAGACACATCTCCATTGAGTTTGAGCTGTTCCTCCTCTTTTTCATCACCTAAATCTTGCTTAATTTGCTCTGATAATTTCTTCTCCTCTGTAGCTACGGTAACTGTATTTTTCTGGACCAAATCTTCAGCTGTAAATTGTGTGTGCTCAGCTGGTACATTTGTTTTACTGCCTTCTGGTGTGGCTTCCACATGCTGCGTTTTTTCTTCATGCTCTTTCCTTTCCATGTCTTCCTCTTCTTCCTGTTCTTCCCTGATGATTTCCTCAATTGACCTATGATGTGGCTGGTATTCTCCCACCTCTTCATCCTCACTCTCACTACTACTGCTGCTGCTACTATCTGACGGCAATGATGAAGAGTCCTTTTTTGACAGATGCTCCACCTTACATGTCTCCCCAGCATCAGTGGCAACTTGCATTTTCCCTTTGTTGGTTTCGTCTACGACTACTGTTTCTTCTATCCCAAACTCTGCCTGCTTCTTCTCCTCCACTATGTCCAGAGTCTCATGTGAACTCTGCACAAAAACATATGGATGAGGGGGGGGGAAAAAAAGTAGAGTATATGAATAAATTAAAACGATGAAAACAAAATTAGCTCATGGCTGGTTCATGTCATGTAGAAGACAAAAGATGGTTGTGATGGTTAACTGAAAAAGGAAGTAAGAAAAGAATGAAGATGGATTGGAAGAGTTAAGAGCCTAATTTAGTCATGGAAAAAAATCTGTAGAACCTTATCAGCATCGCTGACTCCAGTACAAGGCCCTTCTGCTCTGGAAGCATGTCTCTGTGAAACAAAAAGCAATCAGAGGACAAAAATCAATGCATAACCTTTTTCAACAGCGCAACATTCTCCAAGCAAGCTTTTAAGAATGTACATACTAGACAGATACTGTCTATTCCCTGCAAGACTCACATAAAACTATGCTCATTTTCTTACACTTTGTTGAAATATTTGATCAAAAGTAGGTAAGAATTATGGATATTATTAAATTGGCATAAACCTCAATTATGAAAACCTGAAAATAAAAAGCATGAATGCACTGGCCAGCAATGCTACCGAGGCAGTTACTTCGCTCAGTTAAATCAGGAATTAAGAATAAATATTAAAGGAAAGTAAAAAGAATAAAGCAAACTAATATTCTACTAGCAGTTTATCACAATTAAAAAATAATAAGAAATACATTATTGTAAAGGGTTTAATAGTTGTTCGTCTTTGGTCTGTTACTTTGTGAAACTTAGTGGATAACAAGAGTGAGACAGTTTAGGGTGGTAAGTTGCCAGAGTAGCAATACATGATTACCAAGAAGATCCATTAGAATTGTTGGGAGCAATAATAACGATATAAATAACAATAATAAAGAAGCTATATTAGTGTTTGCTCCATAACGAAATGATCTGTGATGGATACCCCAGAGAACCCACTGCAAAACGATGTATTAGGTAGTTAGGGTGGTGTGTGTGTGTGGTTTTTTTTAATCTAATGCATTTTTAGTGAACAGCCTGCAGCAAAATTAAAGAGTTCCGACTGTGAGAACAGAAAAACCGACACATCATCTGTGACTTAATCCCGCCTTTCCCGCAGGTTCCCAAGCGGAGCGCCCAGGCAGGGCAGCTCCCGGGCTGCAGTTCCCCGTCCCCCCCGCGGGCGGCGCTGCCGAGCCCCGCGCTGGCACCTGGGTCTGCTCCCCCGCAGCGCCCTCTGCTGGCCCCGGCCCCGCGGCGGAGAGCGGCCCTCCGGAGCTGGCGACAAAGCCCGCCTTACTAAACAAAATGGAGGCTATCTCCTCTTCTAGGCTCTAGACGGGTCAGAGAAGGGAAAGCACAGAATTAGACAGCGGCGGGCGCAGCGGCAGCCACCTACAAGGGAAAGGCTTGGCGACAGAGAGGGGACACACAGGCCAAGGGGCACAGCACACTGCAGGGAACACAGACATCCACAGACACACCGAGCAGCGTGCCTATGCACCGACCCCGTGTTTACTGATGGGCTGTTCTTCCCTTTTAAAAACCCATTTCTGACACCTTTCCATGCCCAGCCCTGAGTTATACAGACGCGTTTGCTTAGAATGCATACCTGCAATGCTGAAATGTTATAACATTTCTTATTTCTTTATAATAAATATTACATTTTCCAAATGGTTAAATAACTTAGGCAAAATCGTGTCTATGGAAAAGAATCTGTTTTCAAAAAGCCTTTCCCATTTTACTGGGAAAACATTTTATTCAAACATTATTATTCAAACATAAAAGGGTATTGTTACTTTAAAGCATAAGTTATGTTCATAGTCTGGTCTGTTCTGTGGGGCTATAAATCTGTATAGTTAAGCAAACTTTAAAAACTTGTGTGGGTACAAGCCCTCTGAAAAGGCTAAAATTCTTTATTACAGATTTCTCTCCACAGGCTCACATAAGAAGTTAGAAGAGGTTAAAATAAAAAGCCAACAACGTACAAATACTTAACATGGACATAACACACATTTTGACGACATTCCATAAGATATATTGCAGTCTGAGAAAAGGGCACTACAGAGTCATGTCAGAAGCACATGCTGAGGAAAGCCGGGGTGCCATGCAGACACTGCAGCCTGAGCAGATCCACCGTGGGAGCAGCCATGTAGAAACCAAAGTAGCAGAATTTACACCATGCTACGGCACATTTACTATAACACATATGGCATGCAGAAGAACAGAGAAGGTGAAGAAAAAGAATCCCTATATTCTTTTCTCTTACAATAAAACTTAAGTTTATCTCAAAGGTGGCTAAGAAAAGTTAATGGGAATGCAAGTTACTAAACCTGACTTCAGGCAACACTGAATATCCATCAGGACAATGTGTTCCTCACCCCCATTTTATTTCCCTAGTTTACTACACCAAATAAACATTCCTCTATTGACAGATTAGATCAAAAGGGAAAAATGTACATATACAATTAAAGGCAGCTACATATCACCTATCTCTTTGCATTTTACCACCTTCAAATCTGTGGGCCTTCCAGTCTTTTAAAAGAAAGACATCTGTTCCCTGAGGCAGCGTTTAGTAAAAATGATTAAATTCAATAGAATTGGCACTTTTCATCAATTTTGTATCAGTCTGTGAAGATGTTTAAATTCCTGACAAACTCCTTCCAGCACATAGTCATACGCTCTAACATGAAATACTATTTACAGGATGCAGGGGATGGATGAAAAAAAAATATTGTGGGTACCCATAGAAGAAAAACATTTCATGTATTTATTTGTGACATGCATGTAATGTGGCATGATTTTGGTTTAATTAAGTCACAGATGCTGTGCACTTTTTAGAATATGATGATATAGAATAGTGAAATAAACAAGATGTACCCAAAATAAAGTTTCTCATACACAGAAAATTACTTATTTGCAAGTATTTTCACTGGAGCAAAAGGATGAAAAGAAAGAATATTAGCAGTAGGATCCCTGCTTTATTCTCATTTGTTGTCCAGCTATGCTAAAAAACAGGCAAAGATACATAGAGTTCAGAGAAACGACTGAGCGATGATTTATCTACTAATACCAGCAAGTTTATAAATTGGGGGTAACAAAAGACTTGAACACAGACTTCTCTGCATCCATGAACAAATAATTCAGGATGGAAATACAGTTTCCCAATCATATTTATATACATTACTGAAATAGGACTGACAGCTTCACAGTAACCTAACAGAAGTGAAGTAAAAAGGCAATATCACAATTGCTACTCATCATAACAATCACACTACTGCTAGTCCCACTGGTTATATAGTGCTTTTTATTGCACAGATATTGAAGCAGCACATCAGGGACAAAATCTCCCACACCTCTTGCATGAAAAGAGATGTACAGAAGTGTGGAGGTACTCAGAACCAGGCTGCCTTTAAAACAAAGCTGCTTATATGGAATTATTGATTTGAATAATGATTACACAGTGAACAAAAAATGCAAGAAGTTCTTGTGTGAAGTGTCAAATAATTGCAGGCAATTATTTCCATATAGAATGGAAATACATATTTTGCCGTCAGCCTTGTCACATCAAATACAGTAATTTTCCAGTGAAAAACTGGTTTTCTTTTCAAATACTAGCAATTCAGAACTTCACGGTTAGTTTGATGTTTAAGCTAAATGTTGCTGGCATTCATATATATGTGTGTATACATACACATACACACACGCAGAGATCCTGGTTTACAACCCAACATTGTCCTTTCAGTACTGGCTTTAAAAAGTTATTTCCATCAAGGAAAAAAAAAGAAGAGAAGAGAAAAAGAAAGAAGCGCCCACGCTAGCCCACAGCAGATACAGCAAAAAGGCAGTAGGTTTCAGGGCAGCCACCTTATTGGTTTCCTCCGGTTTTGCTCCAGCAATCCATGGCATTGCAATCCATTGTTTCTCCTTCCCAGGCAGTGTTTTCACTTGGAAAATGTGGTCCCCTTTTTTCTATTTAGTTTTCATTTTATAAAACCAGTGTAAATCAACAAGCAATGAGACAGACATACACTATACATAAAACTAAACCATCTGAAAGTGATAGAATATACTAGATCAGCGAAAAAAAATAGATAAAATAACTTGGAGGGGGTCTCAACTTCAATACAAAGAAATCAACACAGAAAATACACACAACCACATAATAAAGTCACACTTTTACATAAAAGTCTGTTTTAACCAAAAATATATTTATAGCTTTTAAATGAACCTACGTGCCATGAATATTTGAAAATATGACCAACATTTGCACCTACTCATATACCACTATGTATATAGAAATATTAAGGAACTACTCAGGAATATGAGGACTTTTTTGGCAGTGACCACAAATTAAGAAAATAGCCATTAAAGAAGCAAACCATAGAGTTAGTAACTGTTCAGATTGCTTACATATCGTATTGAAATAATGTCCTATTAACAAAAATAATTTGGTAGCATCAAGCCTTCTTAGCTGAAAGCACATCCCTCTGTGGACTGAAAAGAATGCTTAGGAATTTAAGGGGATAGGACAATACATTTAAGGAGGGAAGGGTGGGAACCGTGCTGACAGAAAAAGATAACACAACAAATTGACTGCTTTTAAAGATTGATTTGCTCTTCTACTCTATGAAAGAAGCAGAAAATAACCCAATAAAACTAAAAGTTTCACAACAGCAAGAGAAATTTATTTGGGTAGTTTTCTTGCCACAAGCATTAAGGATATTTGTAGAAAAGTGTTTTCCATACTGCTGATTCAATGTTCAGTCAGAAAGGAGGTATAGAGAAAAAGTAGGTTGACTCAGTTTATATACTTTTTGAAGACTAAGAAAGTAAATTTTAGCAACTATGTTAAATGTGTTCTGAAGAAGTCAACACTATAAATAAACTGATCACATAAAGTCCTTCTGAAACAACACACAGACTGTATTCAGACATGAGCTGTCTATGAAGAGTTAAAAAGACAAAAAGGAGGGAAAAATTCTACTGTCACTGAAAAGTTATCACCATCAGTCTGTGTTAATCAGAGAGAAATTTAAGATGGCCTTAATATACAGGAACACACTGCCATCACTTCCAGTTTCTTCTAATTCAGTTGTTCATGTAGAAAAATAAAATTCCACACACTCTTTAAAGTCAGGTCCAACAGTAAGTGGTAAAAAAGTTAATATATACTTAGTACAAACAAATACTACATTAGACAAATAAAATGTTAATCTAAAGGACAAACTGCATTTACTGTATTACACACAGGCTTGTATGGGAACGCATGCAGAGAGGTGCCTGCAGTGACATACCCCTTGTGTCTGAAGGGACAGAGGTGTGATACGCCGCTTTTCCCACTCATTTGGGCGTGGTTCAGGTGTGGATTCCATGAAATTGCGCTTGAGCTCACTAATGCTAGCCTGGTGTTTCAGTAAGTCGTCCTGGGTCTTATCCAGGTCCTATCAACCCGCAACATAAAACAAAGTAGGACAAAACACGACAACAAAAGCAAACTTTACTGGGAAAAAAAAAGGAAACAAAAGCAACCAAACCAAGGAAAGTGCCTTGTATCTGACGAGGTGATCTTCTTTGGAGTGCCTTAAAATTTAAAAAAGTTTCAGGCTATGAAGGACCAAGATTTTCTGCTTTTGTTTTTGTTTCTCCCATATTTTCAAGCAAAGGAAGAAAAATGCTTTGTATGGTTATTTAACAGAGGGCTACTTTCATCCAAAACATGAAACTACTAGCCCTTTGAAACAGTAATTTCCAGGAGCTGTTTGCTTTCACCTAAAATTTGTAAGCACGAAAACAAATGTTTCAGGATATTGCACAGCTAACACAACTGAAGGTAACTGTAAGACAGAATAGTTTAACATAAGGAGCATGAAAATGCATCTTTCCTGCCAGTACAAGCTCCATGAAAAATACTTACTCCTGTAAACACAGTACTACACAGCAAGATGCTAACACCTGCTTAGCTTCACAGCACTACTCACTGTGCCTCTCACATAGGCTTAAACTTACTGGAGGAGTCAGACTGAAAACTTAAAACCTGTTGTCTGCCAGTTCCACATTTAAGAACCTGACAGCAGACAGACACAAGCAGGAGTAGTTCATCTGCATGGAAGTACCAAAGAAATTATCTCTCCAAATTGCACCTCCCTAGGCCACTGCCAAAGGGGAAACCACATGTGACTACCAGATTAGATTTTTGTGATGATCCATTGACACTAAACTGCAGCACCCTGGATCAAATAACTACACGGTAGTCTTTCACTTTGTACCAGATACAGAGCAGAGGTAATTCCCAGGAGATACACAGGAACATAACTGCTCTGGTAATCAGGGAAAGACGTATCTGCTTAGCTTTCTTGAAAATTCCTTATCCTTTAAATTCAATGGCTGGGTTGTGGTGGGAAGATCAGATTTCACCCTGTTTTCATAACATGCCCTCCTTCCAGCATTCCGGGTTTTGACAAAAGCCTGTGTTGCTTATGCTGAATATTTTTTTAGTGTTCTGTAGTTAAATTCAAATTTAAACCTCTGATCCATTTTCAGCAAAGAATTTAAATACAGAAGATTAAAATGAAATATTATCAATGCAGACAATTATTAATGTTTTGGCAAAATAATGTAATCAGAAATAACATAGGTAAAGAATCTGCATTTTGTACAAAAATTTTACATACTTTTTAGCAGAACATTCTGAAACTTTACTGTAACATTTTAGTTAAGATTTTTATTGCCAGTGATCACAATGCAAAGACACCTCACATTAAGTTATTAAAAAGCCAACTCCCAAATTCATTAGTTTTTAATTTCTTTTCATTTGCATGTTCAGACCCAATAAGGGTTTGGTGCTGCACATCTGTTTCCTAATTCTGCAAATAATCCCACGTGCAGTTTGAACACTCTCCCCCTTCTGGCAACTCAGTAGGCTTGTATTGTCACAGAACCACTTTTCATCCTGGACTAACAAATGGGACATTAAATATGCCCTCCTAAAGTTTGTATTTCCTGAGTGAAGTAAAATCTTATGCCAAAGGCGTGCTGTTATACAACTGAAGCTCCTGACAATCGTGTCATTATTTTAAAACCTGTCTTGGTTTGACACAAGGCACATTTCTTGGACTTGATCCAAGCACAGTTATGCAGTGCACACTTCCAGTGCTTTAGTAAGTTATACATAAGCAAATTTTCAATAGTGATCAAAAGCTGCAAAAAGCCATAAAACATTAGTTGGGTTACTGCGATCCATACATCTCCTTATTACTGAACTAAACCAGTGATTTTTAAAGAGACCATTTCTTGTGACAAAGGGAATTATTTATAGCCCCATCTGGATGAATAAAGACAGCAGCAGAATTTTCTAAAAAACTTAAGCTAATAACAGAAGATATTAACCACAAGTTAAATGACTGATGATACTACAGACAGTTTAAATAATTGAGACTAGAAGTCTATATGAAAATTATTATAATAAAAATCTCGATTTCAGTGACTAAGCACTACGCATGAACATATTGTTCATAGCTCTTTGCTGTTGCTCATCTTCAGTGGAAACCAACCTTCAGGAAGCAAAAATTACTTCAATTTGAAAAATAAAAAAAGTAAATATTTCTAAAGATATCTAAACATTTCCTTTGAGTATTTGATCCTTGCATCATTTCTCAATGCTCCTAAAATCAATTGGTGTCAGAACTAGAACTAGTTTTCTGTACTTCTATGCTTACCCTTAGTAAGGTGTCAGAACTAGAACTAGTTTTCTGTACTTCTATGCTTACCCTTAGTAACTTCATTTATTCAACTGAAGTATTTGATGGAAGTTGATTAAATTGGCAAAAGCTAGAAACCCTGCTCAACAGAAGATACACACACTGAGGAGCAATGTACAAAATCCCTTTAGAACTATGAATTGGACCCATGTGTTTGCTTTATCT
Source organism: Campylorhamphus procurvoides (assembly GCA_013396655.1). NCBI lineage: Eukaryota > Metazoa > Chordata > Aves > Passeriformes > Dendrocolaptidae > Campylorhamphus > Campylorhamphus procurvoides. The sequence goes on from WBMV01001467.1 coordinate 651,169, forward strand.
AAATAGGGCTATTATTCCCAGTTGCCACCTTGAAAACACCTAGCAAAAAAATAGAAATTGACATTCAAAATTCAAGATGAGGTTTGGTTGTAGGTTTTTTTGTATTTGTTTGTTTTTCAATTTAAACTCAGAAACTAGAATAACATGCAACATTTCCAAGCTGGTTTTCCCCATGCACTTCATGCACTGTGTCCATAACAGCCTGCAAAGTGACCTCCCATCCCATGCAGCCTGGCAGCCCGTGAGAATGGAGAGTATTTTTTGCATTATATACAAACCTCCAACATTAAATTGCTATGTCTGACATAAATATTTTCCCCGTCTACTCTCAAGGAATTGATCTGTGAAATTAAGCCACATACAAGAAACAAAAAAGAACATAAAATACACCAGCAAGTAAATAAAAAAGGACCCTTATAATCAGACAGTGAAATAAAAGAAATAAAATGGTAAGGTGAAAAGGCACTATTCACACAAAACCCACAGAAAATTTAGGGTGCTAACAAGGCAGGCAGCTACAGCCAGGTTCAATTGTAAAAAAGCAACCATGCACCTTCTGATGTGCTTCCTTCTCTTTGTATTCCACCTATGTGAGCACATGACAAATTATTAAGAAAAGGAACTGTTAACATAGGCTTACAGACTAACACAGAAGCTTCATCTCTTTGTAAATGCTGCAAAGCATGCTATATTTACAGACCTTTACTGTTTCGGCCCCAGATGTCGAAATTAAGTGACTTTGGTCTTCTTTCACCTACATTGTTGTAGAATGGCTGAAGTAATTTTTGGCACAAGCGGCATGAAAAATGGAACTTTCACACTGTGTCCCTTTCTTGCTGTACTTTTGATGTTTCCCAGGTGAAAATTTAAGAATGGGTAACGAAGGATAATGATATGCATAATTTTTATGGTAAGCAACTTAAATTCTGTAACAAGTTGATGGGAAAATGGAATTTAATCCAGGAGTTCTTTTGGGAAAAGTCCAGGGTTCAAGTCAAACATTTGAATACTGTATTTACAAATTGTCTTAATATTTTAGGAATGTTGTTCCCTTGGGATGAGTTATTTATGCCACCCTCCACCCCCCCCTTTTTAGGTGAATATATTCCTTCTTAAACTGCAGTGCACTCTGTTGGAAATGGTAGCTATCTTCGTATCTTCTCTCCAAACGTTCTGAATGCCTTAAAGAACAGCGTCCTTTAAAAAGCAAGCCACTTCCCAGTCTTTCCACAAGTACAAATATCATCTGCTAATCTTAGGAAAAGATGCATTTAGAAGTCAACACGCTGCAAGTACATAAGTTTGAAGAGGGGTTTACTTACTGCTCATACTGTCGCATTTTGGATTCTGTGTGAATGTATACATAATGTGACACGTATCACATTTTTAATAATTTCTGACTTATGTGGGGTTCTATTTTCTGTATGTTACAAATTATGGATTGAATTAGGCTGCAGAAACATTGAAAAAAATCTTTAAAGTAATGCTTTTCATAATTTTAAACTCAGATTGATGTTACAGTGACATCATGTCACATTTACCATATTTTTAATAAGTACATCAGTTTAGCAAACTTTGTTGAATGTAACATTAAACAGGCCCTCCTCCTTTTTGATTCTATTATATTTGGTTTCATATTTCCTTTGAGGATCAAATTAAGAGACCTTTCTCTAGTACATTGCTGTAGCATGCACAGCAGACAGAAGGAAAGTAGGCATTTTGTCAGCCATTCCAGATGACTAGAGCAACATATTAGTGTGATTGAGGCTTCGGTACAGAAATTTTAGCAGTGTATTCCAAAGAATGTTCAGACTTAAGTGATTCAGTCTGACATAACCTGCAATCCCAGCTAATGAATGAAATCAGTCTCCACCTTAAATGCTGCTAAAGCTTAAAGTACATAAAAAAAAAAGAAAAAGTGCCTTGGACAGACTCAACTTTGCACACACCCTTGTAGAGCTGAAACATCTGGAATAACAAAGCTGATTTGCTGATTTTAAAGTAATCACAATTTTCTGCATTCAGCTTTTAGAAATTTCGTTTTTCAGATCTAAACAGAACTTTGGAGATTTGCATTCCAGTCAATGCACGCAGGAGACATGAATTTTAAAACAAATTGCTAGTGTGTGTAGAACTTGCAAATAGTATCAAAAAATAATATATCTATTATTACACAGAGCACTTCTAGTATTCAGATTTATGCACTCAAACATTTTGAACTACAAAGCAAGTCCACCTGCAGCTCAGTATCTGTGGAATTGAATGAAATTAGGCATGCTGTAGGAAATCAGGCAGAAAAACTACGAGTTAAAATTTATTGACTAAAAATCCCACAACAGCAATTTTTCATATATGAGAAATGCTGAAAGATAGAAACATGTATGTGCGTGCATGTATTTATATATATATTTACAGGCATGTACATAGATTTATCTCTGCACTAGGAAGGGTGCAAAACTGAGTAAGCATTGGGAGAACAAGCGAAAAAGCCATGTGCAAGTGTCAACATTTAAGCAACAAAATTACACACCTCCTCTTCCTCTGCTTTGTCATTCAGGTCATTGCCATTAGAGCCACTAAAGGAAGTCGCCTTAGGCTCCAGGTAGCAGAGGGACAGAGCGAGAGGAAGGGAAAATGTGAGTGAAAAAGGAATAGACTGGAAAGCAGACAGAAGCAGCACAAAGATAAGGAGAAAAGAGGGGATGAAGGAAGGAGAGGTAATAGGAATATAGTGCTGAAGGCCAGGTGGGAGGAAAGAGATGCAAACATCAGGAAGGCTAGGAAAAGTAATATAGCCATCCTCATCAAGCAGTGAACGGAAACGAAAAGAAAGGCATCTGAAGAAGCTGAATGAAACACACAGCTCAGTGCTTTTGTAGTCATTTGTATGGATTTTTCCCTCAACAGCAGGGGAGCCTCTACTAGCTAGGGGTCTCATAGGTTCAAAGATATCGTTTGGTGAAGCTGTTCTGGTTTTATTATGATCTGCTGTTTGTTTTATGGAACTGCACTCTGAAATGTCAGGGATGGTAAGGAGAGGCTCTCCAAAGGAATCTTCCTCTGAAATATCTGAAAGCATGTCCATCTCGGGGACAGGTGACCAGTTTGTGAGATGGGATGACACAGAATGGATAGGTAGTAATGGTGGGTGTACGTGAGTGAGCTGAAGAAAAAAATTCTGTGCACAGTGGAAAATGAAAGCACAACAAAAATGCAAGTTTGAAGGCACATGAAGAGGGGAAAAAAGAGAAATTATTAGTTAGTGAAAACTTTTACTTAGAAGAAGGGATAGCTCTACTTAAGCAATAGAAATAAAAATCCCCTTGTGTTTTACATGCAGCCAACTTGTTTACTTCTGTGGATTATGAAAGGAACGCATAACGAATGTTTTGTTCTCAGGCTGTAAAGAACCATGCACTTTTGAACTGTACTAGTCACTTAAAACAGATGGAAGCAGACAGACATTCAAAGCTTTGGCAGAAAGGTCAGAGGACAGTGCAGTACACGAAAGACAAGCTGGCACTTCGATTCTTGGGTTTATAACCATTTTCTCTGAGACTTTAAGAGAGCCAGAAAGGAAAAGAAGTATCCACGCTAGGAAAAAAAGGAAGCTGTCCACAGAACAGGCACATGTAACAAAACCTTACTCAACAGCTTCCTGGAACAACTTTCCAAAATACTGTCTTTTTTTTTTTTCCCTCTCTTCTTTTGTTTAAAACCTTGAAAGATACCACAACTTCGAAAATAAGGGAGTATCACCATTTTATCAAGCCCAAAGGCAAAACATGGTAATTTATTTTACCCTTTTTCTCCCATGAAGAAACTGTGTGCCTTTTTTCTAGTCACATTCAAAATTATTTCAAATTGCCAGCAAACAACAAAAAACGCCACTGTGGTATTTGTTCTCTTCCTACACTTGATTGCAATGAAAACAGAGCAACTCAGCAGTCTTGCTAGGAATAAAATTGGTAGCTAACTTGCAAAAGGGTTTGAAGACAAAATTACTCCTTAAATATTCAAGTAAGTTCTGGAGAATTGCTGAAAAAGAAATTATCTCCAAGAGAGAAAGAGCAGCAGACTTCAGTTCACAATCTAGGAGGGAAATTTTTACATCAAATCGTACAAAATCTAAATTTAGTTTTTTGATCTATTTCCCCTGTAGCTCAAACAAACAAGACAAACAGACAGTTGCAAAAGGAACAGATCACAGTACTCAGTTTTTCACAGAAATCTACACCTTAGTCAACATACAACTGTTTAAAGGATGAAATAATTCCGCAATGGCTACTAAAATAATACTGTTACCGACGGTAATTAAATTCAGTCATAATATACCCAACTTTGTAGAGTGATACAACTGTGGATAAATTAGTGTTTCTTTTTAAAATCTGAACTAAGAAAATGAACAAAACATTATTTACCCTTTGAAACTATTTTTTTCAAGAACTCATGCAAGCTTATGGAGAATCCAAATTAGATTTATAGCAATAAAAGAAACCCTAGGTCAATGCCATTTAGAAGTTTGTATTCTCTTTTGCTTACACACACTTACATGAAGTTAAACCCACAGAAAGCACTGGACAATTTTACTTGAATATTTCAATATGATGTTCTGTATCATACTCAGAAGTGGTAGACATTCAATAATCGCACATGGACACACACCACATGAACAAATAATTTTCGTGTGAAAGTCAGCCGTACCTTTCCATCCTGAGTCAGTTCTAATTGTGGAGTTTTGACTGGGCTTCCATCTTCTTCTCTGCCACCTTCCTTTAACTTGGCCTGACCAGCAGCTTCAGTGTCAATGATTTTATCTCCAACAGCCTGGCCTCCAGTAGCAGAGAAGTCCCTTAGCAGACTTTGGTCTGAGATACCCATGGGAGCTATTAGAGAAGAAAATAATTTTGGTTAATTTGGGTAAGTTGAAACATTTTGGTTTTAAGTCTTCTAGACGAAAGTGTTTTATGATGATGTCAGCAATGAGTAATACACGCTAGTAACTGAGTGATACAATATTTTTCAGCTTCTTGGCTTTACAAAGTCTGTAGTTCCCATTGCACTGATATGAACATCAAGGCACCCTCATCATAAAATGTGTGCCTATTATACAAGGGAAAAAGCCCTCACAGTATCAGACAGGTATTTATCAACTTCTAGATTAGTCTTGGAAGATAAATTGAAGGTATTGTTATTTTACCTAAACCACCATTAAAAAAAAGAAGAGATAAATAGGCAACAGTCTTTTTTGTTGAAATGCAGTATTTGAGCTACTTTAATGCAATATAGAAATAGGTATGCATATAAATATATAAATGTCACTGTATTTTTTGCTGGAACTCTAGCAGAACTGCACAAACAGCTCTCTACATGCTTGCAAAAACTGGAAAGGGGAAATACTAGATATGCATACTTGAATATAGGCAAAGTGCAAGAGAATGAAAGATCTTAAATTAGGGGCTTTTTCTCTTATATGATTTGGAATAATAGGATTGATGAGCAGGATGGCTCTTTTTTCTAAATCACCATGACTGGCTTAGTGAAAAGAGTAGCAATGAAATAGAGGAGAATTCATTAAATGAAGGAGCTTTAAACACAACTTTGATAGAAACTTAATTCATTTAGCAATGTCCCATAATACCTCCATAAGCCTTTGCTTTACAAAGCCAAGGTGCAGAACGTTGAGAGGAAGAGGTGTTTCTTAGAGTACCTTAGAGGGGTATTCTCTTTTCAAAAGTCTCAGCCCCACACCAGAGACTCCCTTAGGCTGCTGAGTAACCAAAATCAGCTAATGGGAAATGTGGCATTTGGCATTTTAGGCTTTCAGGGAGCTTCTATAAGTAGTAAGTTCTGCAACTTAAACTTCTGATCCCTTCTTGGGTGGCAAATAGAGCATTTCTTGGGTATACATCCCTGAAGCTCCAGAAGTAACATTTAACAAATCACAGAGTAACTTAGGTTGGAAAGAACATCCAGAGGTTAGCTAGTCAAAACCTCTGCTCAGAGAAGGTCCAACTAAACCGGGTTGCTCAGAGACTTGTCCAGTTGAGTTCTGAGCACGTCCAAGGTATTTTTAAACAAACAAACAAAAATTTCTTACTTGTAACTACAATTTGTTGTATTTCAATTTGCAGGTATTCTCCACTTCCTTATCACTGGGCATCTCCAAGAAACATGATTCTGTCTTTTCTTTACCTTCCCTGTCTGTAGCTGTAGAAAGCAATAAGTCACTACAGCCTTCTCCTCTTAAAGGTAAAAGACCACAGTTCCCTCAGCCTCTCCTCATATATCAGACTCAGACAGTAAAACTCATGTGGTGAGGAGTCTTTTGGCTGCCATAAGGATTCATCACATGCTACCAGTTCAAGCACTTTTGGCTTTTATTTTTACTTCTGTTCTCAGAAGGTAAGACTTGGGAGGTGTTCCAAGCAAGTGGCAGAGTTTATTTGTCATAGTATAGCAAAGTGAATATTTGTAGAAGTAAAACTCTTCTCAATAAAAGAGATTTTTAAGAAAATAAGATGAAGTTGACAGCTGAATTGTAGCTAAACTCACATCATTTTCAGGGTTCACTTTGAACTCAGTGAAGTTGTGCATGCCTGAATTAAGACAAACTTCATGTTATTTTGCTGAAGAGTTATTCTAGTATATATTATTTCAGTAGTGATTTAGAGCAAGACACATGCTTATACATCTCTCAGATATACTCGTGCCATACCTGCCTTTGAAAAGAATGCCTGTTTCCAAAAAAGGAAACCAGAAGGTATTTCTGCTCAAATAAACCAAATTCTAGTAATGACAAAAAAAAACTTGAGCTATTTAAAGTCAACAGAAAATTTTTTAACTAAACACTGAAGTATTGAATAAATATACTAAAATAGCAATATACTGAAAAAAATGATAGAAAACTAAAAGAAACAACTTGTTCAGCCTTTTCTGTTTAGTGTAGAAATACTCAGGGCTAACTCAGAACCCAAAAGATGTCCCTGACTAAACAACTCTGATTAACAGCCTATAATGCGTGCCTATCCCATAAAAAAGATGAGTAGTGTATGCAGACATATATATACCCAGTATAAAAATTCTCCCTATATTCACAACAGTGCCATACAATTAACATTGAAAAATACACAAAGCATCTACTCCTCACACATCAGCCATTAGAAACTGAAATTTGTAAATTTGTCATTGACCTTCTGACCATCCATAATGTCAATATTTTTGAATGTTGGTCAGACCAGGGTGACTACACATAACGTAATCATTACACTGAAAAAAATAAGTCAAATTTTGTACCTCCATCAAGGCTTCTGGAAACACGTTTGCTTGAAGTGCGTTCAAAGTACGGGGCTGGTCTGTCTATGAGGTTGCTCGCCTGCCGTGTCTGTGCCTGCGTACGTCCACTGTAGCGGAACTTGGAACCCAAGGTCAGAAACTTTGCTTTTGGAGGCTGTTCTGGTGATACAAGTCTGAAAAGAAAGTATGAGAAAAATCAGTTAAAAAGGCTTTATTTTAAGTATTTAATGAGGTACTTTAAAGCTACTTACTACATTTCAACTTCAGCTCACTGTGAATAATTTGCACACTCCAAGGAAGGATGCTACTATACACTCTGCAAAGACCCTCTAAAACAATGCATGTTATTCATTGTTTGCAGTTGGAGTTGAAATTACGCTGGTAACCATCACATTTTTCCACAGTATGACTTAAGCATCTGGAATTCTTATCTTTTGGTGCCATCTTGGTTGAATTGTATTTTTTGGTAGAAAGCTGAGGACATTTATAGGCCCTTGTAGAATACCTGTCAGCTCTCTCTCCTTAGAATGTTACTTATAGTAAAAACTGTACATTCCACTTCTATGTCTTTCCTATATTCTGAGGTACCAGTACAGCAGCTGTTGTTCTCAAAGTTAGGGAACTGCATCTCAAAGTTGTATAGAAGGCTGTACCAAATGGAAAAAGATTGAGATACCTAGAGAGCTGTGACCTAACAGTAAGAAGTTTAAGTCTACATTCAGACTCTAGTTTCTTCACAATGTCATTTATACATTTAAATAGGTTGATGTTTGCTGGATATAAGAAGTGTGGAGAAAAAAAGGTATATGTGAAAAGAGTGAAAAAGAGATTCAGTTACTTGCACTGTTAATGGTGGGCACGTATGTTTGCACCTTAAGTATTGTAGCCAATGTCAGAAAGTCCAAGTACCAATGTGGCAGAACATGCTGTGAGGGATTCAGCTTTGTTCACCAGGTTTTGACATCACAGGAGTTTGAAGACAGGTCCTCTTATACCTTCCTGAATTTCCTTCAGTATGGGGACTTCCAAGCTCATATTCATCAAACCCGCATTGCTTGTACTTTGTTTTTGAAATCTGAGCCATCAACTGCAACACAGAGTACTGTTTGCTCCAGTGCCATCCTTGCTGGTAAGATAAACAGTCATCACTGCAAGAACTCTTCCCAGTCCCCACTTCTCTGGAAAGGCTTTTGATGTTGTTTTCTGGATCACTGTAATGCTGCAAATACATGTTCATCCTCCACAGCAGTCTCCATGACCTATTCTCTCTCTGTATAAAACCACCAGGTTGTTGCAGCTAGAGCTTTTTGATTTAAGGATCTGCAAAGAATGAGCAGATACACGAGCAGAACTGAATATCTTTCAGGCAGAACCAGCAACTACTGCACCTTTTATACTGAGGATGGCACAGATGGGCAAGCAAGACTTCAAAGTGTGCTTTCTTCTCCACTTTTGAAGCATTTGCACAGGAATATATGTCAGTGGAATACAATAAACACACATTAAGATGGTATCCAGTACTGGGTTCTGAAAACTATGATATTCTATCTAAAGCTATATCAGCAAAACTGAAGAATTTTCAGATACCTAGCAAAAAGAACAGTGAGTTACTCTAGTGAGCTGACCCTGGCTGGATACCAGGGTCCCACCAAAGCCACTCCCCTTTCTCAGCTGGACCAAAGACAGAAAAAATATAACAAGAAGTTTGTGGATTGAGATAAGGACAGGGAAAGATCCTTCACCAATTGTCATCATGAGCAAAACAGACTCGACTTGGGGAAAAATTGAGTAGGATAATGAGAGGCAAACCCAAAACTTAAAAATACCTTCCCCTCACATCTCTCCTTTTTCCTGGGCTTAACTTTTACTCTTGATTTGCTCTACCTCCTCCTCTCCCCACCAGCAGGGCAGGGGTACAGAGAATGGAGGCTGTGGTCAATTCATCACACACATCAGACAAATCAGTGTCTCTGACACCCTTTTCCCTCTTAGGACTCCTCAGACCCTTCCTCCATAGTAGGGTCCCCAAAATGGGAGCCAGCCCTCCAGAAAAATCCCGATATGAGTCCTTCCCTCAGGCTGCAGTTCTTCCCAAACAACTCCAGGGAGGGTCCCTTCCACAGGGTGCAGTCCTTTGAGAACAGGCTGCTCCATCATGGGTCCCTCATGGGGTCAAAAGTCCAGCCAGCAAACCTTCCTCAGTTCAGGGTTTCAGCCTCCTTCAGGCACCCCCCTGCTCCAGCATGGGGTCCTCTAGGGACTGCAGGTGCGTGTTTTCTCCACTGTGGATCTCCATGGACTGCAGGAGGGCAGCCTGCCTCACCATAGTCTGCACCAATGGCTGCAGGGGAATCTCTGCTCTGGCACTTGACCACCCTCCTCCTCCTTCACTGACCTTGGTGTCAGCAGAGTTGTTTCTCTCACATATTCTTGCTCCTCTCCCTGCCTGCCATTGCTGTTGCACAGTAACTTTTCCCCCTTCTTGAATACATCATCCTGGAGGCGCTACCACTGCCGCTGATAGGTTCAGCCTTGGCCAGCAGTAGGTCCATCTCAGAAGTGTCTGACATTGGCTCTACCAGACATGAGGGAAAGTTCTGGCAGCTTCTCACAGGAGCCACCTCTGTAGCCTCCCTACTGTAAAAACCTTGCCATGCAGACACAATACAGCTCAGTAGATTACCATTTTCTCCAAGAGAGGATGTTTACGGCTTTGTCAGAGCACTAACCAGAAGGATCCAATCACCCATGCCTAAGGTGCATATGCACACAACTGAATCTTAATCTGTTCCAACACATTTTTAAAGAAAACAGTTCAAGACAGACTAATCCATCCCTCTGCACTAAGGCCATTTATGTAATAAAACTGCAAGTATCTGGAGCTTAACTTTCATTGCTTCTGTAAAATAGTCTTTCTCCCCATTATTTCCACAGCAGAGTGCAGTATGCATTGAGAAGAAGAAGGCTAAAAGGCTTTTTCCAAGGTTCCTTCTATTCTTGATTTTCTAGTCTTGGCAAGGCTACAGCATTAACTGCCATTTTTATCTCCCACCCCGCTGAGATAAACTTTTAATCTTTTAATGTGGAAAAAACAAGAGACTAATTACTTTCTGATTAAGGGCACTTGAATGGATTTTTTGTATTACAGCTTAATTACATAAAATGACTGAAAACTATACTTCTGCCACTTTAAGGCATTCTGAGGAGACACTGAAACAATCTTGAAAATTTCAAATAAAACATCATAAAGTGGAAATATAAGCAGGTTTCTGCAGACACTGGTTAAGATTCAGAGCTGCCAACTCTGCTTACCTCAAAAGATTAATGTAGATATATAGTCTGACTGTATTTTGAAGTATATTGCTGCTTTTTGAAAATGGTACTGGAATCCTATAAGTTTGAGCTGATAACAAGGGAATAAAATGCTTTTTGGTTGTCATTTTCAATATAGTTCATTACAACTTTTATAAATAACTTCATACACTGGCTGAATTTCCTATACAATATAAAAAAAACTCCTGTATCTTAAGGCGACTATTTAAGAAAAACAAACATTACATAAGACAACACAATGAATCTTACCATGTTATATAGGGCATGCTAAGAGATTTGAAAGCTAAAAATATACATCTAAACCATATACAATTTACTGTGGCATCATACACAAGCTTTACACATGCTTTGAATGAGCTACTGTCTCTTGGACTGTAGCAATTGCTTTCTGCTTTTTATCTTTGGAGGAAAAGAGCTGGATTTATTTTACTGTTTTTAAACCAGGATGAGAGGTTCTGAGGATTTTCTGTCTGACTACATCAGTGCAGTATATGGATTTTACAGAATGGCTGAAGTATTTGTTACATAATTCTCATTGTAATGTCATTCCTGGTTAGGAAAAGCTGCTTGCGATTGTAATAAAATCCCATTATTTTTATTATGGCAGAATTTTTGTAATAATATTATATCATATCTACTAATGCACCTGAAAACTTTCATACTTGCAAGTGATACCTGTCAGTTTAGAATTTTTGACTTTCATAAGATTTCTTTTTTATTTATTGATGTCTACTTTAGTAGTATAAAACCAGGAAATAGAGTTAATCACAGCATGAGTTATTTGAAGAGTATTGATAAACTTTTAATTGTGGACAGAATTGCATACTATTTGTTGTAATGGATACAACATGCCAAAATAGACTTCAGATTTTCAAGAACAGAATGTTGGATTATGTTCATAAACATAGCTAATGAATTCTATGAACATGAAAAAAAAAATCTCTAATCAAGATTTTAAAAAGAAGTGCTTCTAAATTAAGCATCTGGAGACTGATTTATGCTGATATTTGCCACTATCAGCATAAATTCTAACACTGCATTCAAGAATATGCTACATACAATGAAAATCTGAATACTGAAAACCATCCAGTGAGACAGTTCCAAAAATCAACTTAGGACTTCTGGTCCCCACATTTCCTGAAGTTCTCAATCTAGCAAGCATATTCAGCAACAGGATTGAATCTACCTTAAAATACAACTGCTTTTTAAAACAAACAGAGTACTGAAGGAGAAAGCTTACCCTTTACATACCCTAGTTACTGTGCTTTGAAGTAAGAAACTTGGATTTAGTGCCTATCCAATCCATAAGAGATTCAATCTACATCTGTGACTCCTAGGCTGCATGGGGCACATGCACTCCCTCATGGAATGTGTGTTATAAAAATCAAATGAAGATTCTTTTAATTTCCTTTTCACTGGAGGAAGTAGACAGAGGAACAACTCTGTGGCCTGTTGTTAAAGTGCTTATTTACAAACAGATCATAGCTTCAATGACCAATTCAGAATTTTATGTTCCTCGGTTGCTGAGGAAGAAAAACGCAGAGAAGATTATGGATTATTACATAAAAAGTCTTTTTGAATTGATTCTCTTCTTCAAAGAATGACTGTGAACTCAGCCCAGTTCATAAATAATAAAAAACTCAGCTGTAAGCATTTATACTCACCAGAATATTCAAGTTAATTGAATATTAACATTCAAGTTAATTGAATGAAGATTACTGTCAAACCCCGAGAGCTTCTTGTGAGGATGTATAGTAGGTTTCTAGATGGTCATTCTGCAGAGTCAATCTCTCAGGAAATCTTATCACAGAATCACAGACTGAGTCAGGTTGGAAGGGACCACAGAGGGTCAGTCATCTGGTCCAACCTCCCTGCTCAAACAAGGTCATCCTAGAGCACATGGCACAGGATCGTGTCAATACAGTTCTCAAATATCTCCAGTGATGCATGATCACTTGTTTAGTTCCATTCTGTTTTGATAAAGCAGTTAGTTGTATTTGAGACTTTAAGAACTGGTAATTTGGGGCCAATGATTGGCAGGGTGTCTTCTAAAAGGTGTTACTGACTGAAAAATTAGGGTGCAAAAAAGAAGAAAATCCCTACTTTCCTCATGTCCTTTAAAAGAAAGATATGACCATACCTTGTTAAGTGGGGGAAGATGAGAATTATCATTTACCTGAAGAAAGTATGGTGCTCCACACAAACCTTCCATAACCTTTTAGCAGCCCGATGGTTTGGCAGTTTGAACCCAATAGTGCTCTCAAACTGTTCCAGCTGGAAAGAATCCACAAATAAATTAACTTGTTTCCTTGAGCTGGCTATTAATTAGGTAGAGATCAGTTAGCTCCATTACTGTATCAAACTATAACACTCCTGTCATAAGACTTTGTAAGATTTAAGAAAAATTAAATTAAAAAAAGATCAGAAATTCCAGCCTTTTAAAAGAATGATACTTGTTGGGCTAAGTCATGATGGGTAATAATCACATTATCACTTCCCATCTGTACTAATGGCTCTTGAGAAATTAATAATACTTCGGTATTTCTTGCTGATTTTCTGACTAGCTGACCAATGTACTTATTGGTAAACTGCATGAAGCAATTGTACTACAGGCTGTGCTCCACACTTAAAGTCTGAAATCCATACCACAATGTTAAGCTTATATGATCTGTTTCACTGTATAATAGTTTCTTAGCAAAAGTATTTCATCTACACACACCATCAGGGACTGCAAGAACAATACATCTGTGTTTGAAAACTCACAAAACTTCAATGTTAGTATGGCAAAACTGGTATGACTTCTGTTTTATTTATTCACACAGTAAAAGCTACTTTAAACATTTTAGAGCATAATCTAAAAGTGTGTTGCCGTGCTCGATGTTTTGGGGTTTTTTTTGTTAAATTTCCAGTTACAATGTGCAATGTGTTTAAAATATAGCCCCCCTGCCCCTTCAGAAACTCCCACAAACTTTTATCAGAAAAGAAAGTTGAACCCAGACCCACAGCTTCCACAGCAGCTAATAGAAAGAGCTGTAACATCCTACAGGACAACTCAAGACCTTGGTTACAGCCGCAAACTAGATCCACTGACATCTGGTGAACAGTTATACCCAGAGGAAGAGAAGCTGTCTCTTCCAGGACAGCAAGTTTGTGTAGAGAGTAAGAACACTGCCAGTGTAACTAGCTTTCTCTGTAAAAAACCCCACAGACTTACAAGATGGTATCTATTAACAAAAGAAAACAGATTTTCTTCTTGGTTTGCATTTACTAATCAAGATAAGTGTTTAATGCAATCAGTAGAATCTGAAAAGACACTCAAATTCTGCTTGAATCCCTCATAAGCTTATGAGGGCAACTGGGGAAAAACAAGGATGTTTTCTTGTTACTGGGTAGAAATGATCCCACAAAAAAAACAAGACAGAAAGATGCTACTTACTTCTGCTGGCCTGACTTTGATGTAGAAATTACTTCTCTTGTATGAAATCTTTAGAATTTTTGGCCAAGCAAAGCGGTTGATCCGGAGTCTATCTTTGTAAATCAGCAGACCATTTGCACATACCCCCAGCATGATATCCACACCTTCAGAGTCCTATCACATATGAGACAATTTCATAAAAACCAGTTTAATAACATTCCAAAAAAGTAATTATTTCTGACATACACCCTGAGGGAAAATAATGCAACTGGGACATGTTTCATTTTCAAACCTGGAAGACTCTGACAATGAGATTCTTAAATCAGAAGTATCCAAGTATATTAATTTTATAGGAAAGGCTTTGGACTTGAAGTAATGATTTTGGCACTCATATGCCATTGCGTATGCCACAGTTCTGGGAAATTCTTCAATATTCTGGTAATAGGGACTAATTTAACAACTTCAAGGCAAGGAAAGGTATGGCCAGTGTGTGCGCTATGAATAATTTCAACAAACATTAAAAGAATAAAAATTAGAAACAGACCTTTTCAACTTAAAGCAGTCAGTGAAAGTCTGAACAAACTGGTAATCAAGGTGATGTTTTAGTCACCTACTAATTCTGTAAAGATACAGGAAGTAATGAAAAGGTTTCTGAGCATTCTCTTCCTGATAGCATTTGATGGAAATTTTACAGGCTACAAAACTAATCACTTACTGTTAATGCTTTCATACCCTACACAATCCAGCAGAACCTCATGTCCTCCCCAACAACAAATGAACTACACCATTAGCCATCATTAGCAAGTTGCTTCACCAGCATAACTAACAAAACAAAATTAAACAATATTTTTCCAGTACTTAGGAGTCTTGATTTTCTTTTTTAAATATACGACTGATTACTTAATATAACTTAATTTTCCTAATTATTTGAGATTCTGGATTTATGTGAGGGAGTGGGAGAGGGGTTATTAACTTTTTTGTTAGTGTTTAACTGAAAAATAAAATCCCACTTGAAATGAAAATTTCATCTGGCCTACCCAGAAAAGTGGAAAAATCATCAAAAACACTCTCCCCCAAGACCCGCCCCCATCTGTTTTCAACGAGCATGGTATTATGGAAACAATTACATGTTCTTTCAGACTTTACTTTATGGCCCTACATCTCCTTGGCATATAAAAATCTGACATTTTAAATGTATACGTCTGCTCTTATGAATAAAATATTATTTCCAAGCTGCACATAAGTAAGTCTATGCACTAAATAAAATATAAAATAAGTTCTAATGATGTTAAAGCTGTAAACAGAGTAATTATTTTGACCAAGAGATAAAGGCTTATAACCAAGAATTAAGTATATGAATTCTTTTTAAATAATCTATATATAGTATTTTCTTCAGTACTAAGCATGTCTGTCCTGAAACAACAATCATCAGTACCTTGGCGTGATGTAAATCCACTCCATACATAGACAGTCTCTTAGCATTTTCTAGGAACTGGGAATCCGCTTGTGCTGGAGTCAGGCCCCTAAAACCATTGAATTTGTCTTGAGTTTATTGACAAAAAGCTAAGAATCAAAACTGAATGGAATACCGAAATTCAGATACACAGAAAAACCTTAGTTTGTAAAGTATCAATAGTACTTTTGGCCTACAGGAAAAGTGGTCTTTCAAAGTGTATTATTTTCCTTGAGTACAGATTTCCACATTCACTCTCAAAATATTGTAGCTGTATGTTGCTTTAACTAATTGATAAACTCACATGGGAATATTTGCTCCAAAAGTTCTCTTCTAAGATCTTAGTGATGCTACTATTTTCAAACTGAAATTTTCAAACACACAAAAGTAAGACATAACGACTTCCAAAGTAACAATTTCAGCTTGGCAGTTTTACACATAGTCTTAAGAAAATTGAAATAAGTGTGACATAGCATGATGACTTCATTTAATCCCACTGTATGTGACACACCTGTGTGTTTTGTGTAGCTCAGCCACTTTCTCTTCCATTTCTTGGGTTTGATTGGGTGCAAATTGGAATTCACTGATATAATCACTGCGGTGCTCCTCTGGGTCATGATCACCCAGCTCAGCCTGCAGGGTATATGAACCAAGGAGGGCGTGAGTCACAAAGGAACACGGCAGTCGACCAGATACAATATCCTGACGAAGCTGTAGGCACAAGAAATACCTGCAAGACAAGGGCGGGGTGGGGGGAACCCAAAGAAGAATAGAGAAAGCGTTACTAATGGCAAATTAATGAGACACATGACAGAATCCATTGAGATGCATGTAATCATGTAAGAGTATTTTAAAATAAGTCAATGGATTAATAATTTGTTACACTTTGCATTATTTGAGCATTGTTATGACACTAAATTTCACTTCAGTTTTAAGAGTCAGTATTACTTTCATAAAAAATGTGAAAAGCAGGAAAAATTCGGATTTCCAATATAAATTTTAAAAAAGCTATCTAATTTTAAACAAAAGCTTACTTAGGAATGCTTTCAGTTCACGCTGTAGCCTGGAGGTATCTATGGTTTAAAAATAAAAAGCTATGCATTTTTTTGACATTTCCCTTTGGCTGTAAAACTCTTTTATATCCCTTGCAGTTCACAAGCTATTCAAGTCACGTAATACAAAAAAGAAATCCAGTTTAGTACTGAAACCATAATAATCTTCCTTAAACCATCTATCTATTAGAATATTTCAAGTACAGCATACAGTCTTCTACTAAATTAATAAGTTAACAATCAGCTTAACATCCTACCCTTGCACAGATATTTTTAATATAAATGAAAAAAAGGTCTTACTAGTGAAACTTATATTTTAAGGAATTTAGTTTTCAGATAAAACAAAATTGCTTTTATCAATTGAACACACAATTGAAAAGCCTAACAACTCACTGAAAATTTTCAAAGAAAACATATTTTAAAATACCCTCTGTACTAACTGTATTAAACTACTTGTAGCAACATATCAACTACACACTTGTATAGCTATCTTATTTTGTGTAGCAGACTGATCCAATGCAGTGTGTAGTAGTAACATATATCTTGCCTCAGCAGAGTCACCTAACTTCAAACTGGGGATTTATGTTTTCCATAACTCCTGAAAAGAAATGAGCCAATTCCCTTCATTCTATTCCCAGCTATGTCAGTCTTGTGATGCTACTTTTTAGGTGCCTAGTATCCACTGCATTCTAAGTATTTTCAATCTCAAAAGTTTGGAAGATAATTTTCATATTTTATTATATTTTATGGCTTTATTCAAGGCATGTGTGTAAACCCACACTTTAAGCAATCCAGTCTAGATTATTACAAAGTGCCTTGGATCCCTTGAGCTTCATGCAAAACCCCCATGCCCTCATTTGCTTTATAATATATAAGCAGTAGACTGACAATAAACCACTCACTTCTTTCAAATAAGATCATTCACATCTTACCTCCTGCCCAAATTATATCCCCACTTATCATTAAATTCTTCTTGCTCAGGTTTCTTCCAGAAGTTTTCACTTTACCTTTTCAACCTTGTTCCAAAAAGCAGTTGACGTATATAAGAACATCTATAGTGTACAGTATCCAGAAACTGAAGAAGAAATTTTATATGGTTTTCAAATAAGACTAGAAGTCATTTTAAGTTTAAAATTAGGAGCTGTGCATACCTAGTGATGTCTTCAGTCAACTGTGAAGGATCAGGGGGATAAAACTTCACATTAAAGGTGAATATCCAAGGTAAACCTAAATATGGGAAATATCTTATTGTCACTCTCAATTAAGTTTAAGCAAGCAAAGAAAGAACCTTACTGAAAAATGTCACGTAAATCTTAATCACTGAAATTTACACTACATTAATAAGAAGCATACATTATTTTCACTAGCAGGTAAAAACTCAGACATACAGTGAAAGACTAGCATGTTAAAAATTATTTTATGATAATGCGTTACATTACATTATGCAAATGTCAGAAGACATTTTTAATTTGAAAACTACCATAACATTTTAACACTTTTAAGATCTTTTGTGTTCAAAGGCACTTGCATTGCATTTGTGCTTGATTTCTAACTCACTCCTCCTGTCTAAGCTGACTTGGTTTGAGAGAATATACAGGAACTGTGAACAAGATGTCAAAATGAGGTCTGTGTTGTATACAACAGAAATACAATAGATTATTCATTGAGAATGCTTGGAAGACAAAAAATATTAGCTGTCCCTACTTTAAAACATTATTCTGGTAAACACCATATTTCACAACTATAATAGCAATGGCATTTTAAATTTAAATCCTTTCATATTAGAATTCTTAACAACACATGCATTTTTTTAAGCAAAAGTGTACTTAATATTAGATTAATAATTTGAAAAAGCATAAAATGTTGCCTTTAGTCATAGCTCTATTTTAAAATAAATTTTTAAGGTTTGAAAACTAAGTCACACATCAATAGTAAAAACACATTTTCAGAATATATTGTAAGACTATGTGGAAGAGGAATACATTAACTGGAAAGTGCAAACACCTTACCAAAATATAGAACTTCCCTAATTCTATCAGATTTTAATAAGTACAATGCAATCATACATATGTAACAGAAAATCCCAAAAGTAAATCCCTAGTAGAAGACTTAACAGTTTGGTTTTGCCTGCTTCTTGAAAGCAAATGAAGTTGAACTTTATCCTATCTTGACAAAGAAAGCAACAGTACAATGGAGATCCTCTAAAAATTATGAAGAAAGGTAAGGAATGAAATCCAGAGGAGGGCAAAGGGAAGTGATGAGAGGGCTGGAGCACCTCTCCTATGAAGACATGCTGAGATAGCTGGGAGTTCACTGTTGAAGAAGAGAAGGCTTTGGGGAGACCTCCAGGACCTAAAGGGGCTTAAAAGAAAGATGGGGACAAACATTTTAGTAGGACCTGTTTTGATAGGACAAAGAAGAATGACTTTAAACTAAAAGAGTGTAGACTTAGATTAAGTGTTAGGAAGAATTTCTTTAGGTTTAGACTTGATATAAGGAAGAAATTTATGTGGTGAGGCACTAGAACAGGTTGCCTAGAGAGATTGTGGATGCCCTCTCCCTAGAAGGGTTCAAGGACAGGCTGGATGGGGCTTTGAGCAACCTCAATGAGAGGAAGGTGTCCCTACCCATGGTGGGCAGGTTGGAACTACATGGTCGTTAAGGTCTCTTCCAACCCAAACCATTCTGTTATTCTGCGATAATATTATGAAAACAATTAAGTAGCTACTTTTGTCTTCTTGTGTTCCTTTTTTCCTAATGCAAGCAATATTTGAGTGAAAGACCTACCAAAAATAATCTCTGGGTAAAAAAGAGAATAATTTTATAAAGCCTGTTAGTGATGAATTTTGGACAGTAAATTATTTTTAAAATCTGTGTTACACATAAGGTGTAATAATAAGCAAGATAAATCATGCTTTGAAAAATGTGCCTTTTTACAGCAACAACAAAAAAGACTGAAATGCCATTTCCAACACAATGTCAGAAAAAAGTACTGACATTTTTGTTTAAGGTTATTTTCCTTTAAAAACCCCGTTCTAAAATTCCATAACAGTTAAAAGGTGCTTTGTGCCACAATTTCCAGTGTCTTCCAACAACTCAAAAATTATTTTAGTTTAGACATGACTATTGACTGAAGCACTTCAATGTCTGTTTAAGTGTGAACCTCATTCTCCCCCTGGCTGCCAAGTCAATATTTCTTTTTGAAAGCTCAGATTTTTAGTGTATCTTAACATTCCCAGCTATCAAGTTTTTCTTAGAAAAATGACCATTTTGTCAACAAAATAAAGCAGGACTCCTTAGATGAGAAGGCCTAATTTATCACTGCATCATCTACTGCAATACAGTGCAAAACAGAATAATACTTTTTTCAAAAAGTCTAACACTAGTTAACTCATACAGCAAACAAACCCAGTTAAAACTGGAATTGATTAGCCTACTACCATCATTTACCTCTCAGGGAATTAGCATAATTTAATGAAAAGATGGTGATAATGAGTAAGCCAAATTGATGAATATGAGCAATTGGGCCAAAATATCTATGCAAAAAGCATTCAAGGAGAATTGTTGTGTTAACAGGGTTGTGGGATGTGGAGAAACGGATGAAGAATGCATCCTTCCACACAGATACTAAACTAGTCTTCAAGTTTTCCTGGAATGAAGCAGTGTTTCCCAGTATGACGCATTTTTTCTGGTCTAAAACTGCAGTTAAACTAGTCATATATGAATTGCTGTTTAACCTGTTGCTCTTTCTTGTCAGGATTTCTACAGTTAGCTTTCAGAAAGCAGGAGACCTAGACATGGTTTAAAGGAAAAAAAATTTAAAAAAAATTCCCTATAAAATGTTAAAGAGTGCATAAATCCTCTGAGTGTACAGACTTTGTGAAAAATTTAACGTGTCTACTCATCCTGATTCCATTGCTAACTTACTGAAAAATGTTGAAATTGACTTTGTACTAAATATTTTATGGAGAGTTGGTAACCATGTATTTTGCCTGATTACTGAAAGCACATTTATTCCCTAAATATAGACTAGCAAATATGTTACAATGTACAGAGCCTATATTTATACTTCTCACTGAAGCATACTGTTTATAGCTGCACAGCCGAGGCATACAAACATAACTGCCTTCACACAATAATGCACATTACTGTTTTTTTACTGAGTTGGTAGCCAAGACAAAAAAAAACCCAAAAAGAAACAAACACAAAAACTCCACAACAAACTGATTTAAAATTATATTTAGCATTCTGTCCCTGATAAGGCTCTCTGTTTTAATGTTTAATAGTATGGGCTACAGAAATGTCAAAAATTTTTCTAGCCAGCTTGTTACATCAAAAATGCTTCTGTGGCAACTTTAGGCACATTCTTGGAGAAAAAGAATGCAATATAACTGGCCAGCTAGCAGCATACAATTACCATGATTCATCCCATTTAAACCGCGAAAAATTAGTAAGGTTTTTTTTTCCAGTAAAGGCTTTTCTTGGCTTTTACTCATGATCTCTCATGTGTCAGCTTTTGCAGAAGAACTCTTCCCTTGGCACAGGTACTTCATTCTCTTCAACAATAACAAGTGACACTCTAGTGTAATTAGCTTAAATCAAAATTAGCCACAATTCCTACAGGTATATAGTTATATATACAAAACAAATTAATATAAAATGAAGTGAACCTGCATAGAGTGACCACCATACCATGATACCTGAGCATAACCATACATTTGCTAGCATTAAAATCAGTTGCAATTGTACATTTAAATGCAAGCCCTTTAATTCAAACTTCCCTTAGTACCTCAGCCTACTGTGCCCTCAGAACATCCAAATCCTCTCTATTTCTTATAAGATATACAACAGGATATGTGATATGGAAGTACTTTTTGCAGAAAAAATACCTAATTGTGCTGCAGATTAGAAAAATATTTAATTGATGTAAGATTACCTTCAGTTTAAACAGATAAATTCTCAAATTGACTTTTTTAATAAGGGTGACCCATCATACCCTATGTGTAAAAGCTGACTATTAAAAGGCCAGTTGCTACTGCTTGCACCACCAATATTCAACCTGAGGTTCTCAGTTTTGCAAAAGCCTGAATCCACCTTAGATGTAGCAATTTTCAAGAGGATAGTGACAGAAATGTAATTACCCACCTGGCCCTGAAAGTAGTAATTACAGGTTTTAACACATGCCAGTGGATAGCCAAGTACATGAGCTAAAAAAAGTCAAGCATTCATTTTCCTGAAGAGATCAGGCTGGCTGAAATCAAACAAGATTTTTGTCACCTTTGTAGCCCTGAGAACAGAGACAGTAATTTGTGGATCACGTTCATTAGCAAAAGAAAAATCAGAAATTGCTGAGATTCAACATAATTGCCCAGCCAAAGGCCAACCTATAAAAATAAGAAATCATACAGAGGGCCTGAAGACTGTGACATAGCAAGAGACACCCTGCAGAACATGACTTGGGAGAGACTACAGGATTCCTATTTCATCTTCCCCAGTCACACGTGGTACATACATGTCCAATGTGCAGAGTATTGGTGTTGATTGCATTTAAGAGAGAGGGATTGTTACAAGTATTTTAGCGAACTGATGTGCTGAACTACACTTCCAAAACTGTCACCTTTGTGTGCTCAGATCAACGTATTTCTCCAGATATGCTTATCTAGCACGCTAGTGCTTCAGTCTGTGCTATACAAGAGAAAAAGAAAAGAGTTTCTTCATTTTCAACTTCCAAATGGACTAATAGGTTTCACAGGTATCTTAAATTTACTGAGTATTTTTGTACATAACATTTGCATTCTGGATTCCAAGACAAATATATTTAGAATTAAGTCTGAAACAAAGAAAGGTCTCACTTTATCATACTCATGCATCTGAGGAATTAAATTTGTCTGCAGTACATTCCAGTATCTGGAAACTTTAACAGACTAACTATGAGGGACATGACTGACAGTATGCTAATTACTTGCACAGTGGTGTAAGCAACGTTCATTTTAAAATTCTTAAAAAGGTGTTCCTAATTGTCCATTTGCTTTATTATGCCTACCAACTCTGAAGTATTACAGACCAGAGAAAAAATCCAGTCATGATTGCTAATTCAAGAAACCAGACTTGCTCTGTAGTATAAAATGTAGGTATTCATGCTATATGAAAAATCACATTCCTTTAATATATTTTTTGTAGCGCAAGTGATACAGTATTTTGAAAAAACATTCTGCAGTACCTCCAAAAAGTTTGCAGGTCAGTTGTTACACTTCAAATTTTTGACACTAACTTGTAGGCTAGATAGTATGCAAATCAAAAAAGTATCAACAGCATTTGTATCAACAAAGATGATACAAGAAGGATCAACATCCTCAATCTTTGGTCATTTATTAAAACCAAACAAAATCGCCTTTAGCCTGCATATTTGGACAATATTAGGTTTTCAGTAAAGACCTGCAGAACAAGAAGTTTCAACCCCAATAACTTTTCCTTTTGCATATTAGTACATTCACTATTTTAATAGGTCTAGTTTGGTTATGCAAGAGCATGTTGGATCAAAAAAAGTAAGTTTGAGGAAGCTTCTGTAACATTCATTTCAGTACTGAAAATGTTAACCACACCTTCCTAGTAAGGGACTTCATCAATAGGCAAAGATCTAAAGAGAACAGAATTAACACTGTAATTTCTGGAAAAAATCAGTCTTACCTTAAAACAGTAGAGTTAACAATAGTAAAGAAACTATCTGTTTATCATTATAAATACACTGCTGTTCTTAATTACAAGTCACTTCCTTAATTTAAATTCTTGTTGTTCTAGAAGTGCAGGCATGTAAATATCATCACCCCTTCTCCCCACTGACATTTCCTATCAGGTATAACCAAAAGGTTTCCATCAAAACCAAAACAACACAAAAACACCCCACCCGTAGACTGGCCACAAATGAGTAAAGCAATGGGAAGAAGTTCAGCATGAGCAAGGACTGTCTAGCAATTTTTAGCAGCCACTTACTTTGTGATATGTAGACTCAGGCAGAGTATCACTTAGCTTTACCCTTCATACAGTCCCCATCCACTACAAAAACTGCCCAGCTAGTGAAGAGCTTTGATGGAGTTTTATGCTAACAGAGTAAAATAAATTACTCATCATGCATTGAGTACAGGAAAGAGAAAGGCATTTCAGACAGATTCAGTCTGAAAAGCATTGTAGTGAGACATTCCAAGATTATGCTCTCTATTCCATTTCCATTCTGAAAATGATGGACACATAAAAAAAAAATCAATGCTGAACTTACCAGTATTGAAGAGTATAAATTTTCTTTAAGACATTAATTCTCTTTTTATAGTTTCAGATTTTTCTAGTGTATCTTTGAAGTTATAAAGTCCTACGGCAATAATCATGACCATCTTTGAAAGATAACATTCTCCATCCAATAACCAAAATATCAGTACAAAGCTGAAAAATATCTACTGCTTCAGAATACAAAAATATCAACACAGGAAAATTTTGGGGCAATAGCCAGCATAATGATTAACTTCTACACCATAAAGCTGAGTGACCCTCTCCTTCTCAGACAGTAGACAGAAATAAATTTTTTTTCTGGTTTAAGGCTGAATACATAATTCTCAGATAGAAATTATTTTAAAGCTGTAAGCATACAATTTAATCAACAGCCAGGCTACTAAATTTCTGAAGAATACTTCTGTGAGGAAATAAAAGGAGCATCAGAAGTACTTACGTCGAATTTGCCTCTTAATTTCCTTCGAAGGATCTAGCCAGTTCTGAAAAAAAAAACAAACAGAAAAAAACCCCACAGCCATAATTTAAAATCCTCAATACCAAAACCACTTTGATATAATCTGTGCAACTTATTAAACAGCTCATAGCACTTCAGTTACTATTGATGTGTGCAAAGAAACTGCTTCATGACAGATCATCCAAAAATTTAACTTTGGGAAGTGAGGCTAAGAAATCAGTCACATACAGTCATCAGTAACACAGACAAACCTAGTCTTTGTTAGTTTTACCCATATATCTTAGAAAACAGGTTGCATGAGAGACTAGAAATGAACTTTATTTCCCATGGCCCAACACACATTCAAGCACTTACATGGAAGAAACATACTTGCATACAGCCAGTCTGTCAGCAGGCCTTGCAACATTTCAAAGACAGGAAGAAAGAGAAACTGACTTCTGAGGTCAAGGACAGTATCTGCTTTTTCCTAAACTACTGCAGTTATTAGCAGCTTTAACGTCTGAGTGGACACCTCAGGGCCAGCACAAATGTTGGGAAAGACATACATCTACTAATTTCTCTTGCCAAAGTAGTAGGTAACTGGGTATAACGTGACTTACCTTTTTCAGCCTATGGTACCAAACAAATTCCAGATGCAACATTGTTTCCCAATACCATGTCCCTTAGCCTCTCTTACAGGCTTTTGCACCCCAAACCCAAATTACTTCAAGATAAAAATCATAGGCTACAGTTTCATACATCTACATGGATTAGGAGAACATGCAACTGTGTTTTTGCATAGTTTCTAGTGCAAATCTTTAAGGTAGATCACCTCTGCTAATAGAGAATGCGGCTCCTATGGATATGACCCAAAATACCAATTCCATCTTGTAAACAACCTTGGTTCAAGTAGATTTCATCACAAGTGCAGTATGTATTTATTAGATAAATATTGTTTACAAATTAAATGCAAGGCCCCCTTTTTATGATTTTTTTACAACTGCAATTTTTAAAAAGAGAATTTAGTCTGTGACCTCTAATTTCATAGCTACTATAGTTTCTACAGAGGTGGTACAGTCCATAACGTTATCACAAAACTTCTCCAAAATTCTGGATACCATTTATTCTGATTAAGTCAGAAAAACTGCTATCTGTTGAAATAACCTTGACATGGAAGCCAACAGAAGTCTTCAAATAAAGTAGAAGAAAAGAACATACAATAAAGAATATGCTACAAGATGAAGAGAATAATCATTTATTTACACAAGTTATAGAGTTCATTTTCTGATTTTTCCAAATCTGAAATGAGCTTATTGAAAGCAGACTTCGCCAAAAACTTTCGTTATTGTTCTGTCAAATAAAATCAGATGCTTATATTCTGTTCATAGGTTTAATTACATGGATGAGGGTTTTTTTGCATCTCTGTATTTTGTTATGGATAAAACCAACATCATGAAAGAATCTACCCTGAATTAGAGCTCTTAATGCAGAATAGACAGGTCTCTTTCAAAGCAAAAGACAAAGTGTATACACACTCCTTTGCTCCAGCAGGCAGCTATCTATCTGTTTAACTTCTGAATGGTAAGATTATAGATGAGACAAAGTAACATACTGTCAAAGAACAACAAAATGTTCTCTACCATTACAAAAGTATTTTGTGCAAATCCAGAAAGGCAGCACTTCCAGCTGGCACCCAGAACATAAGAGCAGAAGCTTTCTAACACTTTTGCAGAAAAATTACAGCGTGAATGGAGGATTCATGAACTTTTGAGAGTGCAATGTAATGAAACCCCTAACCAAACTTTAATAAATTTAGCATTTGTAAAAAATGAAAGAAATCATTAATGACTAATTTGACTCAAATAGTTTTAAAATGTGTATCAAAGCTAACAAAAATCCATCTGATTTGAAGACATAGCATCTCTCTCAGCTGCACAGAACATCAACAGAGAAAAGTTAATGGGACTCCTCCTCCAATGGTACCCCAATGGTGCATTAGGGACCAGCTCTAATTCAAAAGAGTGCCTGGCATTCAGTTTCCACATGGCACAGCTGCCATGGAATTCAACAGCTGGCTCATAAATGGGTGGCTGTGACAAGTGCACATGAATGAGAAAAACACATCATTCAGCATTTAGTACTGACTGGCCTGGAGGTCAGAGATTTGTGGTATTTTAATCTAAAGAGGCAACAGTCAGAACAGAAGAAAGAAGTGCATCAGAAAGAACTGGTACTGAAGGATCTCAAATTTACTACAGAAATCGACAAAAAAGAGGACCCTAAACCCAGAAAAAGTTCCAAGAAAGTAGGAGGTGAGAAATGCAAATCTGCTAGGGAAGACTCTTTTTTAAGTTCCTCCAAATAACACAAAGAACTTGTTTGTATGACAAATACAAAAAAACAGCAACTGTGGTCATTAAGTCTTCATAACAAATAGGATTTCTCCAGAAGTTTTAAAATCAAATCCTACTGCTGTCCACAGTTCAAGTGAGATGTGGTCTACTGTTCTTTTGAATAAAGTGCTAGACTTATTCTGGACACAAAAATAAGAACCCCATTATCATATACTTCTCACTTAACTTATGTAAATGCCTCATTTATGAGTGCTGCTACAGTAACACCTCCACAGTGTAAGGATAAGGAGCTCAAGGACTCATTCAGACTGAAGGAGACCTCTGGAGATAAATGATCCATGTACAATTTAAGAGACAATTTTGAATTAGATCAGGCTGCCCAGTTCATATCCAGTCAAATTTTTAGTATTTCTACCTATAAAGACACATGAAAATAGAGATGGGCTCTTTTTAAAACATGAACTCTGGCCTTCCATTCACGTGACTGAAAAATACCAAGAAAGTCTTAGTCCAACTGGAGGTATATTAAAAAAGACATAACTCTACACCAATCCAGACTTTTCTGCTCTATTTTCAAGAAACCAAAGGCTCCCTAACTATTTGTTGGAATAGCTCAAGGATCCCAGGTCTGCCATTAGGCCTTTCCTGTCTTATCAGAGATCAGACTGCTTGTTTTATGTTATTTGGCTGTATAGTTTTTAGACAGTGAGTAGCCCAAATAAAGGAGCAAGTGAAAATAACAGATAAATTTAAGTTTATGATATTACTCAGAAGATAACTGTGATGCTCATTATTATACCAAAGAAGTTCTTATTTCCAGAAATGATTTATAAATCAAGAACAAAAATTAAATACTGAGTAAAAATACAACAAGCCCATTTGGCATATGGGAATCTTTAACAGAGAGGGATCAAACATTTTACTCAATACCGCAAAGAAAGCTTTGCAGCAAAGGAACTCTAGAGAACAGCTGTATCTGAATAGAAATTGTCAGAAATTCAGATTTATTCAGACCACTTAATTAGACTTAACTTCAAACAATAATAGGAAGGAGATGACAACAGAAAAAAAAACCAAAACTTGTAGACTAAGTATATTGTAATAATGGTTCTGCTACAAGTAAGGATCAAAAAGAAATACTTTTTCTCCATTTCAATTTGCAATTATTAGTTGGGTTTGGGGGTTTTTTGTTTGTTTCTTTAATTAAGAAAGAGATGATTGCAGTTATACCTTTATTTTATGGAGAAAGCCCATACTGTAAAGAAACTGATTTAAGATTTTTCTCACCTGAGCAATCTAGGTGTGCTCAACCATCCAGCATGTAAGAAAATGCTAAAGAAAACTGAAACTAAATTACCAAATGGTATTTAAGAGATCCTTCCAAATACAGTCATATCAAACACCACTCATCTGTAAAATTAGCATCCAATACCAGTCATGGGCCAGCTCCAGCCTCTTTACAAATGCCAAAATTTTCTTTAAGCTTAAAATTAATAAGAAAGAAACTCAAAGGCCTAACAGTTACAGAGGCTAGATTAGGGGCTAGAGTTCCTTCATATTTCTGAACAAAGCATTCCTGCACATATACAAGAAAAGGCAGCAAAGTTTATTCAAGTGTTTGCAATGTTACATATTCCATATTTATAGTGAGTGGCAACAATAAAAAAACACACAAAACCCTCATACAGTCTTACCTTCTGTTCTGAATTCTCGTAAAACAACAATCCAAAATAGTCCTTTTCCAGTAAATTGAGATGTTCACATACTTTTTCAAACAGCACTTGTCCTTTGGCTCTTTTCTGGGGGTGGGGAGGGGAGGGAAAGAAAAAAAAATAGGATAAAAATAAGAAAGAAAAAAAAAGAAGATAAAATTACTATCAGTAAAGACCTTAAATACAAGTACTTTTATGTGATTATATTATTCAGGAAGATTTAAAATATCAGTAAAGCAGATTATAAAGCTATAAGCTTTATAACAAGACACTGTTCACCATATTCAAGAGCTATATGAATCCCTGACAAAAATAGAGAAATTCCAATTTTTTTTCAATACAGAAAACGAATTTACTTGAATACACAAGGAAAATTCAGTACCTAAATAGGTTTAACATTTTTGCCCTATTAAGTGTCACTAAATAGTCTTTGTTTTAAAAACAAAGATCCAGAAAAACTACTAAGATTTCTTTGCGACAAATTTTTCTGTATTATCATCTAACAATTAATATAGTTTCTACAGTGTTCATTTTGATTAACTTGAGAATTTCAATCATTTTGGTATATGCCTCATGGACTTATGAATCACGTTATATGAATGCATTGAAAAAATAAAGTGTGTTCTCAGCTTCAAGAGAAAAAAAAAACCAAGCAGACCACTAGCAGCCGGTGCTCAGACCAGCAGAAGCAGCATACAGGTGCAAGCTGAATACATGTAACATGTCTAGCCACATTTACTGCAGTGGTTTTGAGAAGCAGAAAATAAGAAGGCCGCTTTCTATCTTTATATTTATGAACTCTCTCAGTACCCAACATGTCCATTAGACCCTGAAAAATAAGAAACAAGTCTTCAAGAAACTTATTCTTCCTAAGAATATTTTTCTGGAAGTCAGAAAGAAATAAAATGAACACGTTTTTATTTATTTGCAGTATTGTAGTCTGCTGCTTTATAATAGTAATCAGAGACTGATCATCACTTTAACACATTCTTAAAAAGGCTACTTGCTGTAGCTCAGTATTACCAGAGCTTAAGCAAATCAGTTAGTCCTGAAGTTTTATCTGTTCTCCTTGTGACCTTACAGCAGCCTTCCAGTGCTTAAAGGTAGCCTACAAGAGAGCAGGGAGGGATTTTTACAAGGGCATGTAGCAACAAGACATGGGGTAATGGCTTTAAATTGAAAGAGTAGGTATAAATTAGATAGTAGGAAGAAATTCTTTTTTGTGAGAGTGATAAGACACTGGAACAGGTCTGCCCAGGGAATCCAGGGATGCCCCATCCCTGGAAATCAGCATTCAAGGCCAGGTTGGATGGGGCTTTGAGCAACCTGGTCTATTAGAAGGTGTCCTGGCCAAGCAGGGGGCTTGAAACTAGATTTTTAAGGTCCCTTCCAACCCAAACCATTCTATGATTCTTGTACCTGTAGCTGGGAATGCAAACAACTGCATTCCATATGTCTGTAGTGCCAGTAACAAAAAGCAGTTCCCAGGCCCTGCGCTTCTGTATGCAGGTGTTAAGGAACAGATTTGTTGTACTGGAGAAGGCAGCTGATAGGAGATATAGAGCAATCAACTCACACCACATACTCAGGGGTAGGAAGATGAGAAGTTCTTTCCACAGTTACAATCTGACCATGAAGCCTTCCCGTCTGAACCAACTCCTTCATGACTGCTCTGCTATTTGTGGCATTTATCAGTGAGGCCAGCACATGGCCTTTTCAGAGGCCTGTCAGCTTATAGGAATTTTTGCATTTGCTTATCCTACAGATTTCAGTAGATGCCATACCCCACTGCAATTCCACAGAAACGCCATCCACCACCCTGTGTAGGCCCTGGTGACACTGCAGCCATTGTCTGCATGGGCAGGGACAGAGCGCTCACAACGCGCCCCAGCTCGGCACATGCCCACAGCTCCGCTCCATGGCACAGGGCACTAAAGGCCAAGAGGGGAGAAAAGGAGGTATGCACTGAGCAAAGAGTGAAGGCTTTGTTGGTTTATTCCCCAAGAAGCCAAAGCTTTATTTATTAAAAAAAAAATCACATGGTCCAGCAGACATTCTGCTCTCAAAGATCAGAAAGTTTTCAAAGAAACAAAATTATAAAATGAAGACATTTAACAGAACAAGTACCACAGTGAGGCAGTGGAACTTGGAAGTCAGAGTGACTTTTGAAACAGGGAGCTAGGAATCTTATGTTCATTTAGCACTTCCAAAAATCTTACTCTTCAGAAAGACAATTGCTTCTTGTAAGTGCCTGAAGTAGCCACTTAATTCTCTTGACAGCTTCAGCTTAAGAAAAATCACTAATATAGTGGCTGTGGGCCCTAGAATTGCTCACAGTACTCAAGGTGAGGACAAGCCAATCTGAATACAACAAGATAGTCATCTCTTTTGTCTGGCTGCTTAAACGGTGTTTGCTGCACCCCAGGGGAAAGCAGGAAAAGTATAAGTACGAGAGGATTTGAAGAATCTTAGCCTGCTTAGATGCATGTGATAGACATCACTTGTTTTCCCCAAATCAATGTGCAGGTCATCACACCTTGCAAAGGCAAGTTCCAGTTATACAACCTCCAGTAAAGAAAAACAGAGTGAAAAAAATAATATATGCTATTATTTAGTCTATATCTGGAATGCTTTTTTAATAAAGTTCATGCACTAAACCCCACAGTAAATATCAAGGTTTTGACATATAGAAACAAAGCAGACAAATCTACAGAAAATATATTCCAAGTATAACAGTAAAATATTGCATGGTTTTTTCTTAGGAGGTCATAGTGAACAAAACTTGGATACACTAACAGCGTCCACTGTATTTTTAAACATTTTTGTCAGTTTATAGCTCTTCCACAAAGAAAAACATCATCATGCCATGAATCTCAAGTTCTGTTATTCTATATTCTAGACAGCAGCACAAAACAGTAGGAAGATATTATAGCATCCGAAACTGGTATTTATAGAACTCCATTATGGATTCATGAAGCCTCTCAGTACCAGCAATGGTTCTTATCGTAAGAACCTATCTGTAAAACTGAAAGACTCCTGGTTATTTTATATGTGTGTATATATATATATACACACACACACTGATAAAGGTTTAAAAATTTGAAAGAGTATTTAATTTGCAAAACTAAACTTCTCAAGTGCCATTTCTCTGTAATCCATTTGGGTACAGGTATTACTACAGTTTAAATTATATGAAAACATAACTTTCCTGGAAAAGCCCATGCTTTAGAGACAGACTGTCTCTAAACTGTATTACAACAGTTTTCAGTTTTTGAAATATTTTTTCATAGAAGAGTGGGGGACTCTAAGAACACAGCATCATGGCTTCTTGCAGAGGTTGTTACTTTTTAAACTGGATTCCATTTCTTTTTCTACCAAGGTGGTTCAGATGTTCAGTGATAGTCTCAACCAATGTGTAAAATTATAATCACTATCCTTAGATATGTATGTATAGATATACATTTACATATAAGTATACACATGTGCACACAAGCACAATAAACATTAGCACAGTAAACAGGGAAATCTTCCTATTCCAAATTCTAATGCAGAAATGGCAGTAAAATTTTAAGTCCATACTTGGCTCCGACAAGGAGGGGAGTGTATTCAACCTAGCTGTACCAAGAAGCTGAAAAGTGAGGATTCTCACAGAGTAGGTAGTTTAAAACACGAGAGTACTCAGAACAGCAGTATCCCATATTGCTCCAAAGTTATGCCTTTTTTCTTTTTTTTTAAGAAAGTAAGCATGTAACCAAGATTACACCGGTACCAATTTCAAGCCCACATTTAGACATCACAGACACCACCTCATAAAACCAGAGGTGGCATGTTTCTGCCCTTTATCTCCTTCCCACAGAAACAGCAAACCCAAGCAAAGCAAATACAGCATGCATACACAATGGAAATTTCTATGGCATTGGCAATTAGCATATTATGGATTCGTTTGGCCATACAAGAGTTGCCAGCTATTATCGCAATATAAACACGACTACCAGTTTTGTTCAATATATTTACTAATGATCTGGATGCAGGAGTTGAATGCCCCATTAGCAAGTTTGCTGATAATACTAAACTGAGAGGTGCTGTTGACTCCCTTGAGGGACAAGAGGCCTTGCAAGAGCATGTGGATAGACTGGAGCATTGGGCAAATAGTGGCACGAAATTTAACAAGCACCAGATTCTGTACTTGGGACAAAATAATGCTGGGCACAAGTATAAATTGGGAGAGAACTAGCTAGAGCTCAGCCCTGTGGGAAGGGATCTGGGAGTGCTGGTCAGCAGCAATGTGAGCCAGCAAGGAGCCCAGGCAGCCAGGAGGGCAGCCTCCTGTGTGCTGCAAACACTGTGTTTAAGCAGCCAGACAAAAGAGATGACTTTTTTATTACAGAGGCTTCCTAGGGGAGTGGTTGATGCCCCAAGTCTGTCAGTGTTTAAGAGTCATTTGGGGACATGCTTTGACTTGTGGTCAGCCCTGAAGTGGTCAGGCAATTGGACTAATCCTTGTTGGTCCCTTCTTCCAGCCTCCTCCTTTCTCTAGCAGTGCATGCTGAGGAAATCTCTGACATTTCTTCCCAGCATTGCACTAGCAGAAAGGATTGAATGGGTAATCATGTCTCAGCCTAGGCATTGGTGCTGTCTTGGTGTGGCAAGGAGTCACGTACCTTCTTATAGGGGGTGAGAGCTTTGGATCACCTGAAGACAATTTAACCCTATGAAGAAACTTGAAAAAACCCAAACAACACAACAAAGCCAAAGAAGTCAAACACCTAACCCCAAAACAAGTGCAGTACAGTTTCTGAAAGTGTTCTGTGTTCATCCTGTTTAGCTGGGTTTCCACAGGATGGCACACCCCCATATATCTACACACAGATCAAATCCTTAGCCTGATGCAGGATACACTCCCAAACTGAATGACTGCAAATACTGAGGTGTGCAATACTTATTATTTCCCTGGGGAGTTTTTTTTCCTCCCTGCACTCACTTTTAGAAATGCCTGAGCTGTTTCCCTAAGAGAAACATAATAAAACGAGCCTGACAACAACAGTATTCCCTCAGACTGAGTATCCATCTAGCCCCATACTTGGTCACAAAGGAAAGTACACATACAGTACAAGTCTGCTTCTGCCGAAGACAGGAGGATACTCATAGCCATCAGCGTCTGGGAGCAGCCTTCCCTAAGACCCACACCATCTCCTGCCAACAGCCCAGGGTATGTGTCTCAGCTCAGCCTGGGGCCTTCAGTCCCTGCTTGAGACATGTTGCAGGCATGCCCATGTCTGCTTGCATCTCCTGGATGGGCCTGGGACCTGCATTGAATAGAGCTGCTCTCCTAGATAGGTACAGCTCATCGTGCATAGATATTATTCTATTCCCTGTGCTCACCATGAGTTGAATAAGACTGAAATGTTAGGGGTTTCTCAGCTCCATAAACATTTACAAACACACATATCAAAGTGGAAAAGAGATTTGATTTCACTTTATTTTTGTGAATCTGTTTAAGAGCCAATGCTCACAATGCACATCTGCAGACAGGACCACCCTAATACATTCCTCAATTTTGCTAAAAAAAAAAACAAAACAAAAAACCCCAGACAAACCAAAACACACATTCCACATCAAACATCTCTTGCAGTCTGGCAAAGGCAAGGACACAAAGGAGGAGAAGCAGGAATATGGGCCAGGAAGTCTGTTTCCTCCAACTTGAAGAATAAGGATCAGTACTGGTCACACACAAAAGAGAAAGATGTGCAATAGCCTGGGTTGTTTTCAAAAGTATGACATGTATCAATGGCAAGCATATTTTTTTGGCTGCAAAAAATTGCTTCGTTGTGCTTCTTGGCCAGTGATGCATGAAAAGTGCTCTCATGCCTACCCCACACTTGTACCACATTCAGGGAGAGCTGAAAAGTGGCAGCTCCTGATGGTGCAGCCAACCTGGAGCCCTTCCAGGTCAGGCTGCTTTGCACTAGCAAGAACCTCCAGGGAAAACAGAACCAAAGGAATACAGGAGCTTGCTCCTACTACAAACTTGCAAGGGCAAAGAGACAGTGAGAGCCAGGGCATGAATGGTGCCTTGGAGGTAGATGCAAGAGCAGCAGGAAAGAACTTAAGCAAAATGGCCCAAAGGAGCCCTGGCAAGGAGCCATGCTCAGCGCTGCAAGGGAAGGCAAAAAACTCTCCAGGGACTGAGATGACTTCACACATAAACATTACTTTCAGTGTTGTCTGTTGCATCTAGACAGACATTTTTAAAAATGTGACAAATTTAACATCTCTACTTTACTTTTTTCTAAATAAAAGATGTCATACTTGAAACAGACCACTTAGTGTTTGAATAAACCTCATCTACACATCTGAGCAGTCAGAAAGAAAATTTGCAAATCAAAACTCAACTACAATTAAACATCTGTTCCATATCAACTTCATTCAGACTTTTAATTGAGAGTTAAAGACTGATCTTAATTGTGCATTGAGCAAATATATTTTTACTTTGTATTAGCAAAATGTAAGTAACCATAGAATCAGTGTCAACTCCAATATATTTCACTTGTTCATACGTGCATAAAACAGGGTCAGTGCTGGCATCCTTTAAATGCCTTTTGTCATAAATATTTAATTAGACCACTGACTGAATGCAGTAAACAAACGCAATAGGATCTTCATTTGCTTCTAACTAGTAATCATTATGCACTTAGCACTTCCTTTTGTTTGTTTAAACTGTGTTGCTCTCTACTAAAACACAGTTTATATTTAAAGAAGTAAATCAGAATAAGTCTTTACTGCAGCTACCAAATTTAACAACAGAATTTCCTCATGGCTATCTACAAAACCACAGACCAAGAAGAGGGGGGGAAAAAGCAAGTTTATTTCCTCCATGAAAGCAAGAGGCACATGTAGATCACCGTATAATATTAACAACTTAGACCTCCCACAGATGTCAATTATCAGGAAAGGTGTAGGTCAAAATTATGTCAATTGCACCGTTAAAAAATAATTCTAGAAGTTAAGTCTTAAACACTTCAACAGTTTGCTCATTCAAGCTTTTAAAACAACTGCCATTACATCTCAAACATGACACTACGGAATTATGAACCTAGGTTATTTTACCCTTTAATATGGTTATGTCATTTCAAGTAAGAACAAAGATTCAGTCACAAGTTTTGGCAAATACCACTCAGTATCTTTCATCCTCCACTACTTTCACAAGTCTGTGATACACTGATACACTGTTATTCCTGTAAATTAACTGAAGTGTCTTAAGCATTAAAGGGTAACAAAGTTTTTTTAACAGTTCACAGCCCGTGAAAGTCATTTTAAGTCATTGTTGACTAGTTCTGGAGAAGCATAACTTCTTTCTCCATCCACCTCTCCAGACATTTACACAATACTCTGAAGAGTCTGAGGCTAGGTGGACATTAAGAGTTACAATAGTTTTAAGCTTAAAATAATTAATTGCTCATGCTCTATGAACACATTGTCTATATAATTCATATTTAGTATAATACTTTCATGCAATACTATTATGCAATTTAATTCAGAAGATTCCTTTAAAGCTACAGAACACAGAAAATCCATCTATTTTGTTAATATGCAACCTGTGGACTTAAGGAGCTAAAAGGATAAAAGTTAAAGAAATTAAATATAACATTTTAACGGAGCATCTTTTGGTGCTTGGTTCCAAAAAAACAATATAAAGTAAGTTTCAAGAGCGGTTGATATAAAAGTTCACAATACTACTCCCACTCAAAGTTTTAAATTCCTCAGAGCAAGTAGCCAAGACGCAGAGTAATTATTTACAGACCACAAGACATGATTTATCAACTATGCAAGATAACAATCAACATCTGAGTTACATCTGATAACAATGCAGCAGTGGTGAATTGACTGCAGATCATTTCTGAGAAAGATCAAAACCCACAGAACATCACAGTGAGAATCTCAAACTACAGTGAACTGAGGAACAGGTTTCACCTGTTCAAGATCTAGCTTCATTATGTTGTCGGGTCATGGACTTTTCTGGGCAACAACCTTATGTGTATTTACACTGCCATTCAGACAAACATATTCAGA
Organism: Campylorhamphus procurvoides; assembly: GCA_013396655.1. Classification (NCBI taxonomy): domain Eukaryota; kingdom Metazoa; phylum Chordata; class Aves; order Passeriformes; family Dendrocolaptidae; genus Campylorhamphus; species Campylorhamphus procurvoides. The sequence goes on from WBMV01001467.1 coordinate 687,568, forward strand.
GAAGCTGTACTCAAGAAAGACTATAAACCAGGTCCTTCAAATTTGCATCTATCAAAGTAATAGAAGTACAAAAACAGATGAGAAAAAAGAAAATCACAAAAGTGTGGCAGCTGAAATATCTGTTCAAACAGTTACAGAGATAAAGAATTATTGACTTAAAGTTCAAAAAGGCAAGTTGACACCAATCAAAAGATCTATCAGGGAAAAATAAAGAGTTCTAAGGGCAAAAGAACAGATTACTTTCAAAGGTGATGAATTTACAAAGTAACTTTCAAAAAAGACAAGTATCAGATTTGCTTTATGTTAGAAGCCAAACAATCATGTCAGGCATGCCCTGGGCAACAGGAAAGACAGGCAAAAACAAGTCAGAAGAAATATCTCCACTGTCAAACAACAGTAGGTGGCTGCAAAAAAAAAAAGCTTAAATTACCAATATACAAAACATAGAAATGGCAAAGAAACAAGAAGGGTACAAATACACCTGGTACTCCTACAACAACATTTGATGACAAATTCTGAACTATGTAAGAACAGCATCAAGTTACTGTAATTTGCAAAGACATCACATTAAAAACATGCTAATTCACCATGAGTGAATGTTCTTTTGTCCTCCCCACAATTTCATACAAAAGTTTATTATCTCAACAAAATATATATTGTTCCTAGTCAAGCATCTCCCATCCCATTCTATAACACTCACCAGCAAATTACATGTGTCAGAGAAGAGACACAGAAATTCACTTTCAGAACACTTTTGTCACAAAAACCACTATTCTTCACTCTAATGTATCTCTCAATGCATTCTGCATATCACATACCTTTTTCCAAGAAGTGCTTTGACTCCACATATATTCAGAGAAAGTGCCTCAATATGCAGAAGTTATTGCAATTTAAAATCTAGCTAAAATGAAATTGAAATCACTCTTTATTAATGTAATATTTTCACATGTACCTAAATCCATTCCAAATAAACCGAAATAGTTCCACTTAGAATAAAATGTACATCTTGTAAATTTTTTGGTGCTTTTACAAAGTTCATAATTGTATTGCAATTTCTACTGTTTCAGGTCTTTTTTTAAGGTAGTACATATATTTGGTTTCTTACAAATATTTGCTCCCAAAATTCAACTCCCTTTTGAAGACTCTAGGGTAAAAAACCAAAAAAAAAGACATATGATATCCTTATGCAAAACCTTCTTCTACCTTTGCCCTTTTCAGCTGACCTTAAGGTAGCATTAACCCTTGCTTACAAGGGATCTTGTCTTGTTAAGACTATTATTACAAATACAGTTCTGTGGTAGCCAAGACGAAAACGAAAAACAAGGATGTCAACAAACAAGTTGGCTTCAGTCATGTTACAATTACAGGACTTCACCTCTACACTTAAAATAACCTCTCTACTTATCTCAGCTTTGTACTACAGAACTCACATGCTTCAAAATATAGCTGAACTCAATTTTCAGCAAGTTAGGATATCCACTTGTCACTTGGTAAATACTAAATTTCTAGAAGGGTTCAGTGAAGCATGAAGAGTTGAGTCCAGAACAACTTCTATAGAGCTTTTGCTGTTTAGGGTAAATCTCCACAATAATACACTCTTAAAGTAATTCCAGGTGAACTTTCTTGTTAGACACCAACCTTAGGCAAAAATATCCAATTTTTAAGCTTGAAAAAATGTTCTTTCTACATCCAGCCATCTTTGAGAAATTAATCTAATTTAATTTGTACCAAACATGCCACTTTGCAAAATAAAGAACAAGATCAGCTTCAGCGTTGAGAACAGAGGAAAATGAGGACAGGAGAGGGCTGTGCATGTGTGTGAAGAACTGGTTTTTTACAAGACATATGAAACAAGGTATTATTCATTCCATATCCAAAATTAAAAGTCCTTGCTATAAAACATTAAGTATGTTGAAGTGTTTTAAAGCACTGGAGCTGAAGAAACATAGCCACAAATATGTTTAAAACTAAATTAAGCTCACAAACCAAAAGGGAATATAAGCAGGATAGAAGTCTAACTATCATGTGGACAGCACTTTAGAGAGCATTTTCTGGTCTACTGAAATGGCATTTCTTCCTAAGCACATAGACTATTGTCAGTGACTATTCTATTCTCCCAGGAAAAATTAAAAACAAGAAGGACAGAAGAGAGAATGGAAAATAAAGTTAAAAAATGTCCGTCAGAACTGCACAGCTAACATCTGAATCTATACTAAGATTACTTTGTAAAATAAGGGAAATAAAGAGATAGATGTCAGATTAAACAACTGATGTAGACCATGGAATTGAATGATCAGTAACAAAAGAGCTGCTATTTTAGAAGCTGTTAATAGAAACTTCTAAGGATATTATGCCTGAACTCATCTGTCCTACCAAACAGCATAAAGCCTCAAAGAGCAGTCTTCCAATTGTACAAGTGTGGAACAAAGCCTAAGGGTTCTTATTTACGGCTTTATTGTCTTTCTTCAAATAAAATAAAAAATGGGCTTGGACAGCAGTGATAAACAGGTGAGATTGAACTGCTTTTTCCTACAAGTAAAAAAAAAAAGAGAAGAGTAACCATCTTGCTTTTAAAAAGGCCATATACCAAACTAAAACTTTTGCAAACCTAAGACAACATGAAGAAGTTTCCATACATATTCTAACTTTAAAATATGAGAAATATTATGATGTTTCTCCACTCACTTTTTCAGCAATGCACTTTTTCAGTCATCTGATTACAAAGGTATCTGCAGTACCTTTTTGGAGTGAAAATTTGAAGTCACAGTTGGCATGAAGGTTAATATTTCATTGAAGTACTCAAGACAAAAACCTCAATGATTTGCCACACCGTAATAGGCAGTACTTGAAACCCTCCAACATAACAGAGCTTCAAATCACCAAGACTAGGTATGGGAAGAAGAGTTACTAGGCTAGGCATTTGACAGTTCCTTGCAAAATGCCAAGATGGTACTGTTAATCAGGAATCAGTACAATGATTTTTAGGGGCAGTTTGCATATCAGTACTGCAATTCTTACATTGCCACTCAACCTAATAAATTTACAAGTATGCCATTGGGTTTATTTCTTTCGCAATAATTGTATGTAATACTACTCATGCTATCATCAGTTTTTAATTGATAGAGTATGTGTGCAATGTGCATGATATTGACTTAGCATATTTATAGTAATTCCTGAATTATTCTCCTACAGTGGTGAAATATAGCTACAATTATATACATTAGTTGAGGTTTGAAGGGAACTCTCAATGCCACCTAGTCTGAAATTCCTGCTCACAAGTTTGTCAAAGCCTTGAAAGATTTCAAAGGGTGATGACTCCACAACACTTCTAAGCAAACTGTTCTGGTGTTTGATCACCCTCAAGTGATATGCACTCACCTACGTTCTCTCATTTGATTCCTTGTATTTCAGTTTGTGTTAATTGTGACAATTTCTTTTCATTCTGTCATTGGGAACCACTGAGAAAAGCCTGGTTCTATTTCCTTTACTCATCCCCCAGCCAGGTATTTGTACACAGTGCTAAAACCTCCCCGAGCTGCCTCCTCTACAGGCTAAACAGTTCTACTTCTGTCAGTCCCTCCCCTTACATCACAATTAAGGCCTCTAATCAGTGTTGCAGCCCTTTGCTGGACTCTCTCCAGAAGGCCCAAGCCTCTCTCAAAGTGGACAACTGAGGACTGGACCCATCACTCCAGGTACTGAGCAGTGAGTGAAGGACTGTCTTCCTCGACCTGCTCCCGGCATTCAGCTACTGAAGGCCAGGAAGCTGCTGACTGTTGCTGCAAGGGCCCACTGCCGACCCATGGTCACCTTGTCTATTAGGACACACACACACACAGAGGTCTTCCTGTGCAAAGCTGCTTTCTAGCCAGTCAGTCCAGCCTGTGCTGCTACTTGGTCTTATTCCTCCTTGGGTACAGAGCTTTGTATCTCTCTTAGTGGAAATTAATGAGATTTCTGCATGCCCATTTCTCCAGTCTGTTCAGGTCTCCCTGATATATCACGGGCACTCCTCCCAGTTTTATCATCACCTACAAACTTTGTGCCATCGTCCAGATCATTAACTGCCTCAGTATCAGTGCCTTTAGTATAGCATTAGTGACCAGCCTCCAGCTGGACTTCAGGCTGCTGATCACAACTTAAGCCCCTCCGTGGAGCAAGTTTCTGGTCTACCCCGCTGTACACTTACCCAGCCCATACATCATCTATTTGACTAGAACAAGTTACAGAACAAGGAAAGTGTCAAGTCTTGCTAAAGCTGAGATTATACCCACAGATTGCCCCTCATCCACAGAGCCAATCACCATATTGTAAAAAGTATGGGTTTCCCTTTGTAAACCCATGCTGACTACTCCCAAACACCTTTTTGTCTCAAAGAAGTCTAGAAAGGATTACTTGCATTATAACCTTCCCAAGGACTAAGCTAAAGCTGATCAGTCTGACATTTTCAACATCTCCCTTCTTGAAAAGAGAAATTACATTTGCTTTTTTGGCCCTGCAGCAACACCAGCCAGCTTACTCATTAGTGGGTGTGTTTTAGAAGGTCCCACAGGACTTGTGTCTCTAAGCTCAAATGCTCCCTAACATAACCCTTCCTTCTTCCATGCTTTTGCGTTTAACTCTTTACTGATCAGAAGATATTCAAGCTGGAAGAGTAAAGACAAAAGGCTCCAAGCAGAAGCCTGCACTACCACGTGGCTTGTGATGTGTGTACTATGTAAAAAATTGAATGATTTACATTAGACAAAAATGGAAATATTTTCAAGGAATCAGCCGGGTCTAGGAAATGCCAATAACACTGGCAATGTTTTGTCCTGAGATCAATATGAAAGATATGCCTAATTTTAGAAAAAGCACAGATTTTTAACCACTCCTCATAACTCAGTTATTTACCTTAGGCATCACCCAGCGATTTACTGTTGTAAACAAGCAACCCATGCAGCCATGAAAATTTGGAACTAGAACATAACTTGAAAGATAATTCATTAATTTTTTTTAAATTAACTCAAACTTTATTAGCATATGAGACACTACCTTCAGGAAAATTTCAATGTTTTACACAAAAAAGTAAAAAAAAAGTTTGAGTTGTCAGGTGATCAGCATTGAAAGGATGTGCTAGTGTACCCCAGAGGGCATTTTCATGAATAAAGTGCTATGGTCTTAAAGATAGAGCTTTCAACTGAAATGTCAATTGACCTCTAATGATAATGTTAAAACACTTAGCATAATGAAAGCAAGTTTCCTTCTTCCCCATAGGAAAAGCTTTTATATAGAGACTTCATTCCTTACCTCTAGGTCACAGCTGTATTCTGAGCCATCCAGAAGCATCACTTTACACTGCACAGTTTTGATTTTCTTGGGAGATTTCTGGGGAATGCTATCTGTTTTAATTTCAGCTGTCTGCACTTCTTTTGTCTCCCTTTTTTCTTTCTCTTCCTCATTTTCTTCCTTTTTCTCTGCAGCTTTCTCTATTTCTTTACCATCTTCCTTAACAGGCTATATAAAATACAATAAAAAATGACAAAGTCAGGAAGGTGGATATTTTTAACTTGTTCATTTCTTTTATAAGCTACTAAAAATAAGACATTAATCTTTTATTAAAGTTATACATATACTAGAAGCACAATAATCAGCACAAGCATTAAGCTCTTCCTCTGTGGACCAGATATTCCTGCTCTCAAACCACAGAAGATGACTGTTTTTCTTTCCTTGAAATTACGTAATTTTTATGTTATATTGTCTTTTTTTCCTATTTGAGGAAAATAACCCAGAGGCTCCAGGAATTATACTAAACTAAACCCCAGCGTTTATGAAGGACAAGTGATACAGAATCACAGAATGGTTGAGGCTGGAAGAGATCTCAAGATCATCCAGTCCAGCACCACGGCTACATGGATTTTCACTATCTTCCCAGGCAAAGACTCCACAACATCCCTGGACAACCTGTTTCAATGTCTGACCCAGCCCTCTCTTACTCCTGGAAGGCCTGTCATCTGCACCACCATCACATGGGCTATGTGCTTTCCTCATCAAAGAAACATCCTACCACCATCACAGTAAAAACAATTTTTTTTTTTTTTTTTTGCAACTTGAGATGTAATCTCATGTTTTTAAGTTGGGTCCATTGTCTTTTGTCATCTCACTATATACCACACTGATAAGATTCTGTTTGATCCTTCTCTTCTCCTGGCTGACCAGTACCAACTGTCTCAGCCCCTCCTCATATACAATATTCTGTGTGCTTAATCTTTGCCACCCTAGAATGTGAAGTTGGAATGCTAAGAATTTGCATGCAACTTCACAAAAATCAAGACTAGAGCCTAGTTAACGGAGTAGCTAACATTTTTCCCCCCAACATGATCCTAACAAAGCTTTGCACGAATTACATAAATCATGAATCAGGTTTCATTAAAATTACCCCAAAGTATCTATGAGACTTCCCACATGTACCTGTGCTTCAGCACTACTGACAGACAGCTTTTCTTTGTCATCTGCTTTAGCATTATGCTGATTTTCAGCTGCCTCTTCCAAGCTCTTTCTTGGCTGAGCCACCCCCTCTGGTGCCTGGCTTTCACTTTCTTCAATTACTTGATCTTCCTCTGTAGTTCTTTTCTTGAGCTCATCTTTGGGCTCTGCCAAGGTGTATGACTTTTGTTTCTTAAGCCAGGGGGGAAGGAAACGAGAAATACCCTTGCTTTCAGGTGAACCTTTTTGCTTTTTTTGGCTACTTGGGCTAGTTGGTGCTGGGGCAGAAGAATCTTGAGCTTCTTCAGAGGATGCTTCCTTAGGCTGTTGATTTTCTGGAGTCTCTGATGCTTCTTCAGGCTTGTCCTTGGCTTTGTCTGATCCCAGCTGCTCAGAATCTTTCTTTACTTCAGTCTCTGAGCCAACTTCAGTTGTCATTGTCACAACGGACACTAAAAGAAGCAACAAAAATAGTTTTGTTACATAGCATCACTACTTTTACTGATTATTCGCAGTAACTTGGAAACCCTTGTAGAATATTAAACTTATTAGGGTTAAAGAAATACCTCTTTTCAAATTCTCAGTTCACAAGTAAAATCAGTTGAGCTAAAACTTCACACTCTGCAGATAAAGATTTTTAAACACCAAACTGGACAGACAGACCTACAAATAGTTTTCTTCTCCTTGATAAAAATTAAACTGCACTCACTGAAATGCTTTTGTTTTATTATAAGCTACTCCTAATGTTATTGGCCAAGACCACTTTACAAATAACTTCAGTTTTCTTTCCACTGGGCTCCTTGGCTGACTCGCAAACTGAAATTTCAGAAGAGTATCCACCTTCTCTAGTAAAACTGGTATATACAATCCCCTTACTATTCAATGACATTTATTAATTTGAAAGCAATTATTGGAAGAAAATGAAAGAGCAAGACTAACAAAGACCAGAAAAAAGGCATGGTGAGCGCAAGACAGTATAAAAAAATTGGAAATTTTAAGTCATTGATACTGTTGAAATCACTAATAATGCTGTAAGTATACTTTATTATTTAAGGTAAGATTGGGTTCTTAATCAGGAGTTCATAACTGTGAACAAAAAAATCATACATAACTCATACTCTAATCACTTCTCTAACTCTTCCTTCAGTGAAATTAAAGGCAAATCATAATACTGTAAGAACAAGACATGCAACAATAATCTTTAATCTTAACATTAGTGGTATTTATCAAAAAATATTAACTAGAATGAACAAATTTTGTTATCTGTGTGGCACTGGACTTTGCTGCATTGCTTTGATAATGTAATATAACATTTCACCAATTTATTGAAGTGAGTCAACAAAAGTAAGCACTTGAAGGTCCAACAAAAGTTTAAAGTTGTCAGATTCCATTAGACATCACCAGCATTTACTTACAACTTTCTGAAAACAATGAGTTTTAAACTGACAGCCTGTTACTCTGGCCTGAAGTTTAGCAGGTTAGTTGCAATATAATGTTTTTATCCTTATAACATTGGACCCTCTTCATTACAACAGATGGCCACCATTGCATGCCATTAGAGTCAAGATGGAGTCAAGATCGAGTCAAGATCCTATTAGTTCAGGACTCCTGCTAAACTCAACAGCCTTCACCCCTGCCCAAAAAAGAGGCAAGTACTTTACGTAGATCAGGCTTGATGCAATTAACTCACACAGCACTTTTAACTGCACTTCAAGTCAACCGGGAACTAGTTTAGAACACAAGGAGGCAGCAACACTTTGCCTCCAGGTTACCAAAGCACATACACAGGCAGCCAGAAACCATTAAACTAAACCATCCCCAAGGAGGGCAAAAAAATTAAAGGAAACTAATAGACACCTAAATATACAAGAGAAGCTATTCTGGCAAAAGAGATGAACAATACTGAGCCAAAGCAAACTAGCTTGACAGTTAACTTACAAAGAAGCTCAGACATAGGAGCCTTGAACCACCTACATGCAAATTCATACTAAGTGAGCATCTTAAGACCAAAAGTAGCTACATGTTGTGGGTGTTTCTTTATTCATAACTTTGCATTTCACCAGATAAAACCAGAACATTCCCCAGTAGGGAAATTAAAGGAAAAGTTAGTATCTTTACTGGGACACTAGAGACTTCTGAATACATTTCAAGCTTAAATATTAGAGTTACATAGCTATTTCTATCACTTTTTATAAAGTCCTTCAATTTTTAATACTATTAATAAAGCTTATAGTGATAGAGTATTAAACATCATGTATGTATTGTTTATCTCAGAGGTAACTGGCCTCCGAGGCAGTTTTCCATTGGATTGCTGAGATTAAAGAATTTGCCATTTAAAGCCATGTATCAGTATGTTAGTTTTAAAGCTAGTACTAGTCCAGTTACATTTTGCTATCACCTTTTTTACACAAAGATGCTGCTGTTCTTTCTTAATGGTAGGTTGTTTTATTAATATAATATAATGTAAAACTTCATGATCAACATGAAAAATCCACAATATACAGAAAACCAAAATCAACTTTCCCTGAGAGAAAAATCAAAACTTATGTAGATCAGAGAATAACAATCTATGCTGCTTTAAAAAAATTCATAAGGGAGGTTTTGTTATTACCAGATGGTGGTGATTTTTTTCCTCACACATCTCTAAGAAAGAACTAATTCCTTCTCAGAAAGTAGCTAAAACAATTTTAGGAAACTTGATAAACAAATCTTCAAAGAAGTTACAGTAAAACCACCATATTTCCCGCATACATTTTTTTACTTCTCAAAATATGCAGAAACACATAAAACACATGCAAAAACTAATAATTATATATTGCTTTCAGAATTAAGATTATATCGGTCAAAAAGGAGTCATCTCCAGAAAATCCCTTAGAACTGAGCAAAATAAATCAGCCTGTAAACACAATAAAAACCTGAGGATACTGCGTTCACGTATCTTAACTCAAATTTAGACAGGATAGCAGTGGGTGGTACTAACTTGCTCAGTGTGAAACAAGGAAGGTTCTCCATCTTGATGTGTCCAGGTTTTCATTAAGTCATAGTTAAAAGAACCTGGCTTTACACTGCAAAAGCAAGGGAAACTTGTTAACAGTCCCTGACCAGTCTGAATAGCTCTATCCATGTTCATTTCATGCCTCCATTTGATGCCCACAGCAGGAGGCGATTTCTTTCATGAACTCAGTTTCCTATAAACTTGTTTCTAGGGTAAAAAAAATTAACACTAGAGAGGAAAAACCTACAAAACAAAACACACCTGTCTTCTAAGGCTGTATATGCCATTATACTCCCAGTAGACTCTGAATGAACTGCGAAGAGATGCATGACTATTGAACAAGGGCACTGACCAAGAGTATAAGGTACAGTCTTCCCAAAATGCCACCTCTTTTTCTAGAGTGGCATTTTAGTATGAATTAGGCACTCCTGAGAAATAGAAAAACAGGTCTACCTGCCTTCCCTGTACTCCTTTTTCAATGCTCTCTCAGATACTCCAGTTTTGTAGTTGACAGAAAAAAAACAGAGGTAGGAGGGACAAAACTTTGGAGTTCTGCCATCAGTCTGCTGTTGCAGTTTGTAAAGCCTCTGTTGTTCCTTTCATTACAGACAAGCCAATCAAGTAACCATGTTTTCCAGAAACTGCTTTTTCTTGATCCCTTCCTGCCCTGATAGCAAAGATCTCACAAGATCCCACCCAGCCCTGTGTCCAACAGCCAACAACACACCAGATAAAAAAATGGAAATAAGGAGTAAACAGCATTTGTCTCTGATTGGGAAGACATAAAGCAAATTACCTTGAAAATTTAGAGTTCTAAGCTTAAACTACATGTTTTCTTTTCCCAAATTATCTCCAAATAAACTCTTATTTGCTCTCACTACATAATATTAAACACACTACATATTTTTACCCTTATAACTTTTTAAAGCCCTGTAACAGCTGCAGCAGGACAGGGTTCTCCTCATCTCACCTTTTTTTGTATTGCAAGGTAACATTAAATCTATATTTTTAGAATTGAGAAAGGAGAATAAGAATCTTGCAGCAAGATTAGACAACAGAGAAGGTATCTTAGGGAGATAAAGATTACCAACATCTGAACAGAGAAAAATAAAAATCTTGGTAGATTTTGCAATTGACATTAAATCCATGCATAATAAACCACAAGTGATAATATCTGCCTCTGTTGTAATCCTCCTGTAAACCTGGCTCATGCAGATTGAATGTCTACCCAAACTGCAAAGACCAAGGTGAGGGTGGGACAGCAAAAAAGTACTGGAAACAACACGGCAATTGCTGAAGAGAAAGTGAGTTTCTTAAAACAGGCCCCACTTTTACAGGGAGCAGATGATCTACCCAAATCATAAGTCTACCAACTTCCTCAAGCAAAGGTGCTGACAAGGAAGCAACTGAAGACAACAGATATTCTGTCTTTATTCATCCCTTCCTCTGTCTTTTTATTCCACTAAGATACTAATGCTGGCCAGAGCTCATGCTGAAGACTGAACAGAATGCTAAATTCTTTCCTTACCACTCTTTCCTCTCAAATATATAGATTGGTCAGTTGGTGGATACCTTTCTTCCAGTTTCTAGCAGAAGCTCTTGAAATACACCTTTCTGATCAGAAGGATTCCTATCACATCAGGTAAATTATAAACAGAAAACACATCATGTATAACATGAAGAGGGATAAAAAAGAAAGGAAAGAACTGAGTAGCTCAGAAATCAGAAAACACTGAACTAAAATCAACTGTGGTGAAACAAAGCTTTCTATGATGATCCACATTTTAATTTGCTGCTTCTATTATGGCATTTCTTATTTATCAGTATAGACAGAAAAATCCAAATCCTTTTCACATACATTCCTATATACTACTAAAATGAGATCCAGAAACAGAAGGCAGCAATCCCAAACTTTTCATCTTTTTTTCTGTTTGTTACTGAAATGGATAGCAAAATCAAGATATAAAAATTGCTTTGATAGTTATACCTCCATCAGTCTACTAGGATTCACAGAGAAATCATGTTATGGAAGCCAAAAAAAAATAAAATCAACACACTTCTGGTAAAATAAATTACAGCTCAATGCACTAAAAGCCAACGTGTGTCTGCACAAGTCATGTAACTTCCTGGATCACCATATTATTTATTTTTAAAATTGTTACCTTCATAAATATTTCAAATACTTAAGCTCACATGAGGTACACATAAAAGCCAAAAAGATAGCAAATAAATTTTTCAACTTCTGAAAAAATATACATGGAAACCTGAAACAAGGTCAAGTGTACTTTAACTGCCTAAAAGGAAGCAAAACAGCTCCCAAAAAAAGTTGTTTATTTCTTGTCATGTTATTGATCTGAAGCACAGCAGAAGACTGCTCTGTGTTTCACAGTTTGTTAGGGCACATCATCTATGAAGAATATGCTTGCTGCTTTCAACAGAAGATTTGTTGATATAAAAGCCATGAAGAAGTAAAATCCTAGCTGAAACAGTCATTCAAATCTTAGACTGAAAGTCCAGTTTAACCAGTAGGTAACACCTGAGGAACTTCGTACTACACCTAGACAACTTTTTCAAAAGCATAAATTCATTTTTTTCTGCAAAGTACAATAACTTACATTTCAACTCAGGCTGAATGTATTAAGAAGCCTTATTTTAGACTCATTAAGTTTTAAAACTTGTACTTTATTACCAGTATGTTAACAAGAAAACTCATGGCATCCCCTAGTTCTGTGTAGCATCATTTTGCTAGAGGTGCCAATATAGTCAGCACACATTCTACCAGCAGACAAACCAAAAATTAAATCAAATTTCTCCTTTTAGTCATTGTTCAGATGGATGATACAGTTGCAAAGACATGGAGAGCTCTGAACACAAAGGAATAAATTAGCGATTCAAGAATGCAGTTTTCCATTTTGAGATCGTTAAGAAAGCAAAATTATCCCTAAAATTATCTTAGTTACATCAATCTGAAACATTTATATCATATGGTACCCAATTAAATATTGTTCTGTGGTCAAATATCAATGAAAAAAAGCCCAAATTCTCCCATGGGAATTTGCATCCTTCTCTGTGTTTATAAAAGACACAGAACTCCATATTCATACAAACATACTTTGAACATTGCATCTAGATGTGGATTAATTTTTAAGCACATTCCTAAAAAACAAAAAAAAGTTAAAAATAGAGCCTGAAGTCAAAGATCAACAACTTCCCAAACTACTGAACACAGTAAAATATTACAGCAGAAAACCCACAGGAAATGGGTACCTCTTGCATGTACAAAAACCTAATCACCTCTTTTTGAATGATTACTCAAAGATGCTCTCTAGCAATTGAGCCCAAACCTAGGTATTTACATGCTGATCATGACACTGCTTCAGTTTGCTCCTTCCCTGATGATCACTGTGCACAAAAATCAAGGTTAACTGCAGAGGCTGAAGAGACACTGTAGAGTTGGCTTTTCTGTGAGTCTCTGCAGCAGCCACAGGGCAGAAGCTTGTCAGAGTCCATTGGTTTCCCAGGCTGTGACAAGACCACTGGAGCTGGGGCCTGAACTCATCTCATGCTGTCACAGCTCCCCTGCTTAGGCTTAGAAAGTAACACTAATAAACAGACTAGCAAGAATAATCCTCTATGCCACATATAGCTACAAAAAAACCAAGCAAATAAAAAAAACCCCAAATTCCTTCTTTTAAAGCTTCACAATTCATGGAGAAGCCTTAAGTAATAATCCAGGTGACTAGACAACTAAACCTGTGTCATGATTCAGTCTTTTGCCTTTGTAATATATCCTACTAAAAATATTTTTTCCCCAACATAAGCCAACTAAACGAATCACCCTTTCTTCTCATAGAAATTTATTTGCAAGGAGGTAACCAGGTGAGCAAGCTGACATTGCCAGTCTGTATATTGGTCAGCAGATGGTGCCATAATAGTTCTAAAAATCAGTAGCATGTTTCAAAGGTCAAACCTTAAACAGCAACAATATTCCAGTTTCAAGGACAACTACCAAATTATGACAAGTATGGGAATACTTTCATAAAAGCATTAACAAAACATTTTAATAAATGCAACTTCAGAGCCAGACAGTGAATTATGACTCCATGATAATACATACTAGTTACCTTAGTAACTAATTAGTACATTAATATGTGTGTGTCTAAATACATACATATACATAACATCTAAGCTGATCTCCAAGAGCAGAAATGGCACAAAATTGTCTTCCCCAAGGACCCTATATCTATCAGATCTAGTTTCTAGGGAATTATAGGCATGTCACAGTGGCTAGTAGCCTCAGAATTAATAGCAACTATACTCATAAGCATCCTTTTATGTAGATAGTGAGGTCACTATTCAAAATAATAGGTGTTTCATTAACCTGCATGTTTACATCCATGCCATCCATATACCTGATTACTTGCAAGCATGCAATGCTCCTCTCCCATTCTTATCTTTATATTAATATTGAAACATCATTAAGTCTCTAGAACTGATTTTTGTACTGCAAGAAAATTATTGTAAATGTCACCATTTCTTGCAATGCACAGAATACAAAGAACTCACCAGAAAAACACCGACAAGTTTCTATATAAAATGATGTGAACTTAAAAAGCAGTTCTCAAACAAGGTAAGACAAATAATTCTGAAAATTGCTGTGAAGACAAAAAAAAAACCCAAGGATAGAGACAGCAGATGAAATGTGGCAGAGAAAGCTACTTCTGTCTAAAATTGCAAAGTGAGTATCTGCAGTCTAGATAGAATATTTTTCACAGCAGAAGTATTACCCTGACAAATGCCGATAAAGCAACTCTAGGGAAGTCACCAAAACTCTTTGTAAACTCAAATTCCATCCAGAAACATTATTATTTCTCACTATACTTATTCCCATTAAAGCAGCACAACACACATTTTGCTTATCACTGAAGTGCCTCATTTTTTCCATAAAACACCTGCTGCAGACCATCTCCATTTTGCCTAGTGAATAACTTGGTTATTGCAATCCATATACAACTTGAAAGGCTTCATTTTAACAGATAAGTCAGTTGAAGGGATACTTCTAATTTTTCCAGAAAGAGAATTATACTATAAGACATGAAAATAAATGAAAATTCTTTATATACTATTTTGTTTCTCTCCTGACACGAGATAGCAATCTCAAAAGTACAATAAAAGAGGGAAAATATTAATAGAAAGTACTGTCTCCCAAACTAAATGAAAGGCATTGAAAACTGCATTGTCTGTCTAACAGCACTCATAGAACATGCAAAGCTCAACCCCAAAGATTTCAACAAAATCAGAACATAAATATCTTTCAAGTGTTACATGAAGCCAAGTTGCAATGTCCACACTGAAATCTGAGATTACATTTAAGCAAGTATACATACAGCTCTCATACACAGACACAGCTCTCAGTGCTATCTATACCATATCCAGAGTTAACAAAAATCTGTTCCTACTGTATTTTCAATCTGCAAATATGCTTCTATATCAAACCAAAAATTAAATCTCAAAGTTAGTTTAAATCAAGAAATCTTTTTGCCAGATTACATATGCACAAATCTGTTTATGAAGCTAGTTTTGTGCTGTTCTCCAGCAGTGAAAGAAATGTTGTAAGCTGATGAGAATCCAACAGTCATTCTGAAAAGCTGTATTGAACAAGAGTGACCCCACCCAGGCCATGACACTGCTAGAAAAGGACATGCTCAAGTGGAAAAATGGGATTTAGTTCCAAATTCACTCCAATTCAGAAAATGAACATGGGTCAAGAGACAGCTCTGTTTTGCTGCTATCTGTCCAAAGAAACTAAGAACAAAATCATTTTTGGGAAAAGTCTCTCCCCTATTTTTAAAATCAACTTTGCAAGTTCACTTGGGTTTTGAGCGCTCACAAGGTAACCACAATTTTAGAGATTAAAACCAGCAGTGAGCATTCATTTGTTCCAAGTAATGCTGTCCCTCCACAATCTCTATTTCTATCCTTCCACTCTATCCCACCTTGCCAAATGGCTATTTCTATAACAGTGCCACAATTTCACTGAAGCTCAGGCAAACATACATTTTCCCTCCCCCCACCCCATTTCTTATTAAAGAATAAATAAACCTGGGGAGGTGGACAGCAACAACCATCTTTGGGTTCTGTACATTATTTACCTTGCTCTGATTTGGATGCTACAACGAAAACCCCCTCCATTTCCAAGTTTCATTCTTTCCATTTATAATGTATTGGCAAGAATAAAAACAGTTTCTTTTTATATGGACAACATTAAGTTCACTCTTGCATACAGTATGCTTCCAAGGCACTTACAATAACATGGGTAATCAAAGCACTTGCCAACTCTGTGAAAAATAATGTACTAGTATATTTTGTACTGCAAACTGGAAGGCCTCAGTGTAACAAAGTTCCCGGATGCTAGAATTCCAGATGCACATTATTGTTTTGAAAAGTATCTATTTCCTCTCCAGTGGAACTCATACAGAGAATTATTACCCTTTCACATGTTTAGGAAGTGTACAACAGCATGCAAAAAGAGAAATACCAGAATTCAGTGTCAGGAAGCAACTAGCCTCGCTTTTGGTAGTGACAGACCTGTGCAAGCACATTTAAGTTATTTCCATACGCAAAGACAACCACTAACTTTATTTCACCAGTACATTGAGGCTGAATGTCACAGAGATGTGGACACTACTGAGATCACACTGAAAACACCTGTTAGCTTTTCATTTCAGCTTATCCAACTTAGGAACAATGGCTAGAAACCAACTGACAAATGCATTAAGACAGTTTGCTCTGTCACATACAGGACAAGAATTTAACAGACGAATGTTTTTTACAAAGCTTTAGGGTGTAAATATAGCCACAAAAGTATCTCTTTTGGCAGCAATATAAGTTCTGTATTTCCACCTTAAAGGGGGCTTCATTTTTGCTCTTGTCAAGTAGAAGTCTCAGAGAAGGTACAGTTCTCTTCAGCGAGACACTTGAACAATATTGGTTGATGCTTGCCATTACCCAGGAGAGTTGAAAAAAGTGACAATAAAGTCAAAGTCTTATACAGAGAACAGGTGTAGAACCTTCTCCTGCCACTAATTTTTTAATGTCTGTTTCGCTGAATCAGGATGTAAGTCTAAAAATGAATGCATTAAAATAATACTAATATTTTAAAAATAAAAAATAAACTACAAATAATTAAAACAGGATAATTCTCAGCTCATGCTGCAATTAATAAATGCTATTCCATATTCCCTGACTACTATCCCATATTCCTTAAATGTCAGGTTAGTCACCTGAGATGTCTTGTGTTGGTATCTTAATTTCTGTTTGCAGCTAACATAAGTTAACCAAGTCCTTAATGTGCTACCAAGTCCTTTCTGTGCTACTGAAACAAAAGAATTCTCCTGAAAAACAAAACCAATTAGCTCAGTGTTTCCCATAACACTCTGAATTATTATGATGCACCTCAAATGATATATGTGAAGCATAACACTGCAAACTATTTCCTACATTTCAGCTGACTGGAATATATAGCAAAGTACTGAAACTACAGATAATACTGCTCTTCAAAAAAGTATGCATCTACTGATCTTGTGGGAGTTAACTCTGCCAATCCCGAGCAACAAAAAGCAGTGGAGATGCCTCTTTGCTGAGCAAATAAAACTGGCAGCCAAAACTTCATTGCTCCCATGGGCTCTTCTAAATGCTGATATTTGATCAGAAGAGTAAAAACATGAGCAACTTTAAGCAAGTTTCCTACTTTTCACGGCAGATACTTCAGAACTAACAATACCGCAACCACTGTCACATCTCTGGGCTAGACAGAAACAAGCCTAATTAATTTCTAAAACTAGGGGTCAGAAACAAGTCTAACAGGGAGGAAAAAAGCAAAAGATAGTGCTAATAATGCTGGTTTTGTGCCTGGATTTTAGCACTTAACATGTTTATTAGTCATCTAAGTGCTTTAGTTGTTTTGTGCTTTTTGGAAGGACATTCCCAGCAGGAAAGATTGTAATATAAAACAGATAACAGGATATGCATGGAAGCCCCAAGGGAGTAACTATTTAAACAAAGTTTTCTTTGGAGAGTTAGGGAATGACAACAGATAAAGATTTAAAAGAATAATTCATTTGTGAACACCATGAATAAGGTGGGGAGGAGTACTTAGAACTGTCCTGCAGACAAGAAAAAAAGAATGTTGACTTGCCAAACTATGACTGCAATGACATTTCCACATAAACATAAGAATATACATCACAAACTTCAGTTTACCAAACCAGCCACACCCATTGCAGAAAAGCATTTTAATGACCACATACAAATAGAGATGGTGCATTATTACAATAAGCTTTCAGGTCAAATTAAGTAGAGGCTTTATTCTGCCTTCTTGGGCTACATTTTCAGCTCTCATTCTGTACAGCCAGATAAATTTCAAACCTTGGAAACAGTCCTTTGCAAACACAAATCCAAGTTGACAACAACTTAGCATCTTACAATTTTATTACACAAGCACATACAGCAGGACATTATGAACTCCATGCCAGACTTGCTTGAATGAACTGCCAGTCTGCAGTGGTTTAGGGGTTTCTCTGCTCCTTTCGGCCTCATCAATTTAGGTGCTGACTGAAGAAAGACTTGAAAGCATATTTACCCTGCTGTTCTTTATGGATATGCTTCTCTTGTATTAAATGTGAAATCCAAGATCAGGCTTGAGCTCACAGTCATGGATATTCCCCCATCCTAACTAAATTTTTTTAACTTAAGTACTTCGGAATATAAAGCAATGAGAAAGGGAAAATTGGTATAAACAAACAGACCAAACTTATTTCAAAAATTGGTTCACAACTGGGGGGTTTTTTAAGGCCATATGCCTGTGTGGAAGCAGTAGAAAGTATATATTAACAAAAAGGTCATTTTAAACAAATCTTTTGTCATCATGTTCTTTCAGAAATCAAGACTACTTGATTAGCTCCCCAAATGAGATGTCAGAGACCAAGGACTAGAGCTCTGGTCTGGATGAAGTCTGAGGCATGCTAGTCTCAGAAGTCTGCCTAAACACATAAAGCTCAAGAAATAAAAGCATGAAAACTTCAGGGACTTAGAAAGTGAATGTGCCTGGCTCTGTGTTAAGATGGGAGAAATACATCCATGTGACAGACTTGAGTTTTTGGAAACAGTATTAATACCATGCAAATTAACATTTAATAAATAACAAGAGGATGCAGAAACTCAGTAAAAGGGAAAGACTGATGCTGTAGCTCTCAACTCCTTCCTCTCTTCCTTTTATAATGAAGAAAAAACTTGGGGAAAAAAAGCAAGCTAGCAGTAAAAGAAAGTAAAGGCACCACTGGAAAGAAAGTCAGGAATAAAAAAATTATGGGGTGGGGGAGGGAAGGAAAAAACAGGAAACAGACATTGAAGACAAAACAGGAAAGAAGGTCACGATTTGTTTAATAGCCAAAAAACTGCAGTGAGGCCAGAGAAGGGGGCAGGGTGGGAAGACACCAGAATCCCGGTATAGGCTAAGTTACATTGTGGAGGCTATTGGTAGCGCAGGGTCTCCTGGTCCTTCAAGTGCTAGGCTGCAGGAGATCCAGCAACTATATGCCTTGTTTTTAAGGCTCTTCCAGTAGCTTTTTCATTTTTGTACATTTCCTGACTTGCTTCTCTATTGTAAGATTTAAACAGAGTATTCCTCCCTTTGCACTCGCAGTTACTTTCTGGTTTTACTTTTAAGCAGCAAATTATTGCTTTGGATTATCTAATGAACTAAGTGAAAACTATTTCCTGGAAAAAGTGGGTTACTGTATCTCCAAACCAGTAAAATTAAAAAATTCTAATTTAGTTCCCATTTGGTTTTCTGGTTTATCTACACACTCTTAAATGTTTGGGTTCCATTCAACACTGAGATTAGAGGCACAATATCTCAACAATTCAACTACATCTTTGGCTCACCAGTTCCTATACAGTAGGCTTCCTTCTGCTCTTAAAGTATTAATTGTATCCCGTTTACTTTTTCTTGAAGGGCTCAAAGACCAAACACCTGGGTAAAATATCTATGTGAAAATGAGCTGTTTTGTGGTAGTTACAATGACCCACCTATAAAGATATTCTGATTCTAGCAAAAAAGTAATTTTATAGATAGAGAAACTTAAGCACTGTGAGGAAAAAGTGACACATAAGACATGCTCACTAAGACAGCAGGAGAACCAAAACATTTCAAGGTCTCTATGCTCAAATACTGACATCAAGTACTTCTAGATGTTTCACATAAGGAGACAAGACTGTAGTCTTTCACTTATTTTCAGTTGAAACCCAAGTCTCTTCTCTCCAAAAATATAAGGCTGATGGTCACAGGGGAAGTTTGGTTTTCCTTAGACAACAGCAATACTTGATGTAGAAAAGAAAAAGCAGACAAGTCTTTTTGACCTGTTTATATTATGAGATCCTGCAGACATGCATAAAAATTGTATACATGCGCAGTGTGTCAGACCTTGTTTACATCGGAGTTATGAAACCTAGAAGAATTATGAAATGAGCCTTTTAACTTCTAAAATTATAAATCAGAAGTATTCCCAGCTCAATTTCTACTGAAAACTGTTACACAAGCTAAAAGTCTGCATCAACTGATGTACCATTTTCATTTTGAACATTCTGAGCTAATTCCTGCTGTGTGACATCACTAATAATCTGAGGTCCAGTTCCAAGTTTGGACAAGACAGACAACACTGGCTATACATTTCAATTCAATAGAATTAAATTTCAACACAATTATGCACAAATGAACCAAATCATTATCAGGTGAAGAATTTTGGCAGATATCTTTTATGAGGTACTGCTGTCATCATAACTCCCTGCAACTTCATTAATAACCATAACCACATTTGCACAGAAACAATTCAATACTTGGAGCAAAATGAATACACAGTCTTTTTTCCGCAAAGAAAAACTGCAGCATTTCTCATGCCAATTAAAACAATGTTTCATTGTCTTCTTTAACAAAGGAGAATGAATTTTAGACTGCATATGTGTACTGCAACGCTTGAGATAAAAATTTTAAATATTAAAAGTAAAGTTGGTGGAAAAGGGAAGCAGAGAATGAAACTGAAGGCATTCTTTTTAAGATATACAGATAAGTAATACAGCACACTTGGTGTGACTTCCAAATAAGAGTTTCAAACTGATGAAGAGACAACAATTTTGTCCCACAAATGTTATATGAACCAAAATACTGTACCATACTTCAAAGAAAATGCTAAGTATGCTAAGCTGTCCAAAAAGACTTTTAAAAGCTGCTTAGTTATATAAATAACTCTTATTCTGAGAATGTACTACCAGCATGTGTTTACCCCATGCTAAGACGCACATTTAAGCCTTTTAAATGTATAGATACAGTCATAAAATCATGAGACATTTAGATGAAAACTATGAAGAAAGAACTATGTTGAAGCACCAAGTTCCATAATCCTATAACGGGAAACAGATTCCCTAAAGCTCCCAAGACACAGCAACAAGGCTGTTTCAAGGTACGATGTGCAGGCTTCAACACTTGCAGCATGCTGAAACCCTTCTTACTTAATACTAGTTTCACACATAAGCATCTCCTCCATCCTCTTTTCTTCTCCCTCCCCTCTTGTACCTTCACTTAATCTTACTTGCTTTTTTTAGAATCTTCCTGATTATCAATTAAGTACCATGCCTTCAACTCTTAATTCCATCACCATTGCTAAAAAGCCAGGGTGCCAAACTGTCAAAAGCCTGGCTTACATTCAGACAGTTTACCAACTCACCTGAACAAAGAGATCAAACAATTCAATATGCAAGCTGGATTTTTCTTTCAAATCATACTCAAAGAAGAACAAGCAAAATAAGCTGTTCACAAAGTTATGTGAATGCCTTTATTTGCCAACTGATTAAAACAAAAAAATTCAAACATAGTACTTAAAAGCTGTTCAACTAGTAACAAATTAAGCTACAGGCAAATACATAACATGAATGAAACAGCTTTAGAAATAGGTAATTCTTTTCTGCAGCTAATTCTTCAAGGCGATAAACACTACTGCCTACTAATGGGAATTTCTTTCTGCCCCAAACAACTGGAAACCAGTATGGCCAACATATCACAAAGATGTCCTGGGAGGCTGAAACAGATTCAGTTTTTCCTCTTCTGTACATCACAATATATGTTCCCATTAGTGTTCTCAACAACCCCAATAACTGGGGAAGTTAGATATATTCTTAAAACAGAAATAGTCAAATCTGAGAACATTAATAATCACCAGATTTTTCTGCTCTAACTAATCTCTGAGTATCTTGTTCTGAAAAGCATAGATTGATTATACTCTTGGTCCATAGCCTACAAAGACCCCTGCGTTCCCTAACCAAAGGGATTATAGGCATCAAAAACTAACACTAGACTTCCTTTCATAAGCAATCCCTTCCAGAACAGCCCCTGATTAATGCAGATGAAAGTGGTAGGCCTAAATAGTTCTGATTCTGTCTGACAAAAAACCCAAGGCAAAGTCTATATCGAAGAAAAGGATTGTATGCTCTGTTGACGTTGTCAGTGACCTCCTTTAAACTGTCATGGCTGGGATGAATAGCCTAAGTCACCAATCCATTTTGTGACTGCTCAATCTGAGCCAGGGTTTAAGCAGCATGCTGTGCTGCACAGGCTACGTTAATCTCAGTGCATGTTAAGATACATGGAGAGCTGCAATCTGCTCATGCCCAGTAAATAAAGAATATCCCTCATCTTCACTCTAATTGAGGACTGTTTATTTAAGGAGTAAGTTTTCCAGTTCAAAGAATAAATATAGTTTCAGCAAAAATATATATTCTTCATTACTCAACTCAGAGGAGGTTCTACTGTTTGCAGACCTCATGCAGAGGTGATAGAAACATCCCATTCTTTTTCTTCTCTCAATTTTGACCATGACATTACTTTAAGAATTGGCTCTAACTAATCTGTAGTAATCCTT
Source organism: Campylorhamphus procurvoides (assembly GCA_013396655.1). Classification (NCBI taxonomy): domain Eukaryota; kingdom Metazoa; phylum Chordata; class Aves; order Passeriformes; family Dendrocolaptidae; genus Campylorhamphus; species Campylorhamphus procurvoides. The sequence continues at coordinate 709,999 of WBMV01001467.1, forward strand.
TAGTATATGAAAATAAATACACCCTTCAGTAAATGAAAATAAACCCAGCAGGAACAAAAATCAATTATCAAAAGAAAAACTGTAGGAGGGAAAAATGCAATTTGTCTTTTCACTTATTCCTAGCATTACAGGCCTGCAGAAAAAGAAAGAATACTGAAGTCTCTTGGAAGATGTGAAATATTTCTTCTACTTAATGTTTAATCCCTTCAGAAAACACAGCAAGAATAAGAGGAATGCAAACAAATTTTAAGAAACTGTTATAGCCAGTTTTTCTTCTAGCTCTGAACACTTTGAGAATGATCCAAGAAAAGCCTAAAATTTAAACATTAGGTTCATGGAAAAAAGCTAACACTTATAAATACTTTTGAGAGAAAAAGAATAGGTTATTTCACTAAGAAATTTGTATTACTGTGTTTTAAAAATTCTTTTAGGCTGCTACAGTTACACAAATAGATCTGACAACTAGTTTTAAAATGTTAAAATCTTCAGGATGATTAATGAAGTGGCCATAATATTCCATAAAGTCATTTTCTATAAGTGTTCCAAGCTGTCATTTGTAACATCTGTGAAGCCCTCCTAAAGCATTCAGTCTAATCTTTCAGGAGCAAAGGGAGGTTTGTTTTTTTGAGAAGAATAACCAGGAATCATTAGTTCTATGTAAAGCAACAAAAAACCCTCAAGGTTAGATACTAACTTTTAGGTATGTTCCAAATAGAGGTAGAGCTAACTATGGGCTAAAACAGGAAAGCTGTATTTCTCAAGCAACAAATATCTCAACATGTTACACATCCTACTCTTAAATGAGTTGCCCTGAAGCCAGTATTCACTGATGAAGTCCACCAAGACCACTAAGAAGAGGGTGAAAAGTTTGTCACCTTGGAAGGTCAGCAGAGCCTGTGGAAGGGCATCTTTTCTGGGCATTGTCTAAACACACAGGTTGTACTGATTTGATGATAAAACTATGTTAAAGAATATGTCCTGATTTCAGCTGGTTGGCAGCAGTGCTCTATCAAACTATGCATATGCCTGCATTTAAATGTTTGCATGATTTTTCTCAAAAAACATCCATTTCTTTTTATTCAATAGTTGTTAAAATGGGTTAATTTCAGCAATAGTGTAATATTACACTTGGCATTGCTGTTGTGATCCTCAATTACCCACATGGTGAACTCACAAGGTCACAGTATACAAAGCAGCAAGGTTTTTCGCCACTCCTACTCTCTAATCTCTTGCACACATATCAGATAATTCCACTGGTCCTTTACAGCTCTGCCACAGCACTAACAGTCTGTTGCTCTTTTCTGAAGGGTAAGAAGATGCACTATAGGTTCTATCAAGCCTGCCAGAAGCTTGACAATAGGTTAGTTTATTACTAAAAACATATGCAACCGACATAGGAGCTATCTCTCTTCTGACTTTGTTTCCAAGTATTATAGTCACATCAATACCTAACAGGCAACATCTAGTTCCCAAACAAAACTACCTACTGCTTAAGGCTATATCACAATTTGCAGTGCTATTCTGGACACACACATCAGCACATGAACTTGTCCTTAGATTGGTAACTACTAAAGAGCATCAGTACTTGACATACTTTTTTTACTGATCTAGCCACATCACAAAAAGTGGTACAGTTGAAAACCATGGATTTCTTATCCAACATTTATATTACAGTGAATAGGGTAACATCAGGCTGGCATCCAGTCACCAGTGGGGTTCCACAGGGCTTCATCCTCAGCCCAGTGCTCTTCAACATCTTCATTAACTCATTAACAACTTGGACACAGGATTCAAAGGAATACTAAGGAAGTTTGCCAACAACACTAAACTGGGAGCTGTCAAATCACTAAAGGGCAGAGAGGCTTTGCAGAGAGATCTCCACAAATGATAGATGGGCAAGCACGAACCACCTGAAGTTTAACAAGGGCAAGTGACAGATTTGGCATGTGGGATAAGGCAACCCTGGTTGTATGGACTGGAGAATGAGAAGTCAGAGAGCAGCACTGCAAAAAAGGACCTGGGAATCCTGCCTGACAGCAAGTTGAATNTCCAGTCACCAGTGGGGTTCCACAGGGCTTCATCCTCAGCCCAGTGCTCTTCAACATCTTCATTAACTCATTAACAACTTGGACACAGGATTCAAAGGAATACTAAGGAAGTTTGCCAACAACACTAAACTGGGAGCTGTCAAATCACTAAAGGGCAGAGAGGCTTTGCAGAGAGATCTCCACAAATGATAGATGGGCAAGCACGAACCACCTGAAGTTTAACAAGGGCAAGTGACAGATTTGGCATGTGGGATAAGGCAACCCTGGTTGTATGGACTGGAGAATGAGAAGTCAGAGAGCAGCACTGCAAAAAAGGACCTGGGAATCCTGCCTGACAGCAAGTTGAATATAAGTCAGCAGTGCCCTGGCAGCCGGAGGGCATCAGGCACAGCATTTCCAGCTAGTTGAGGAAAGGGATTGCCCCACTCTGCTCTGCACTGGGGCAGCCTCACCTTGAATATTGTGTNCTGTCAAATCACTAAAGGGCAGAGAGGCTTTGCAGAGAGATCTCCACAAATGATAGATGGGCAAGCACGAACCACCTGAAGTTTAACAAGGGCAAGTGACAGATTTGGCATGTGGGATAAGGCAACCCTGGTTGTATGGACTGGAGAATGAGAAGTCAGAGAGCAGCACTGCAAAAAAGGACCTGGGAATCCTGCCTGACAGCAAGTTGAATATAAGTCAGCAGTGCCCTGGCAGCCGGAGGGCATCAGGCACAGCATTTCCAGCTAGTTGAGGAAAGGGATTGCCCCACTCTGCTCTGCACTGGGGCAGCCTCACCTTGAATATTGTGTGCATCACAACATAAGAAAGATACTAAGCTATTAGAGAGTATCCAAAGGAGGGCAACAAAGATGGTGAAGGGTCTGGACAGGAAGCCTTATGAGGAGTAGTTGAGGTCACCTGGTCTGTTCAGCCTGGAGAAGAGAAGACTGAGGGGAGACCTCACTGCAGTTACAACTTCCTTGTGAGGGGAAGCAGAGAGGCAGGTACTGATCTCATCTCTCTGGTGACCAGTAACAGGACTCAAGGAAATGGCATAAAGCTGAGTCAGGGGAGGTTTAGGTTAAATACGAGGAAAAGGTTTTTCAACCAGCAGGTGATTGAGCATTGGAAAAGTCTCCCTGGGAAGTGGCCACAGCACCAAATCTGAGTTCAAGAAGTGTCTGGACAACATTCTCAGCCATATGGTGTGACTCTTGAGGTGTCCCCATGTAGGGCCAGGAGTTGGACTTGATCCTGATGGGTTCCTTCCCACTCAGCATATTCTACGATTTCCCTTTTTAAAATTTTCTCTAGAAAATATGTTCTCACAGCTGCTTTTCTCCAGTATCTCAAACCAACAAGTATGTATCTGTATACACCCAAAGTACTTCAGAAACTAACAGTAGCTAAAAAAAGGAAGAACTGTAAAAGTCAGACAATCACTACATTTTGGGTCCCATACCTCAAGTTGCAGCATTTTTGGTATTTGATCCAATTCCTTAGCTACATCAACAGCAGCTGCAGTCACATTTTTGACTAAGATAAACACATCCTAGAAACCTCCAAAAATAGAATAGACTTGGCCACTGGAAAGAGCCAATTAAACTTAATTTCCCTCACATTTGTGAAATGACCAAAATGTAACCAGCAGGCAGGCAATGAGACTAACTCTAGGCAGAAGAGCATTTTGACCAAAATCTTGAGTCAAAGATGCTCTTAGTGAACCAACAGTTTTATTTAAAATGTGAACAAGACACATGACTATTGGATAAATAATGAACCCTCCTCTAGGTTTAACCTAGATATCACCAGTGCCAAAAGAGATATAGCAATGTCTGATCCCTACAGCATGTTACCAAATCTCCCTATTTTCTAACCCAAACTTTAGCAGAACAAGGCTCTATTATTCATTATTCTACACATTCAATAAATTGAGCAGCACCACAGACTTTTCCTTAAATACAGCTATTTCTTTTTGTGCTGGAGGTTGTGTGTACTCTTGGTGGGTGAAATGTGAAAGAAAGAGATGACTAAGCTATTACTGAACCAGACTCTCCATTCTGAAAGTGTCTTAATGAACAGGGTGGAGTTCGAAAAGAACTTAGCTCTGATTTCCCAGCTTGTACCCTTCACATAAATCTCACATGAATATCCAATGTATTTTGCTTCTTCAGGATCATGAGCCCCCCAAGGAATCTTCTCATACAAGTTCTGAATAGTATAGAACTAAAATGAACAACTTTGCCCACAAGCAAGTATATATGCTGGTTCCACCTTGCAAAAGACTTCAAACAAAACTCCCTTTCTATTGAAGCCACGTAACTGCACAATCAATTTAATACTGAACACTAACAACCATTTACTTTAAGCTTGTATATTTTTGTATTTTCTTGACCTTTCACTACCCATTAAGATTTCTTGGTGTTTTTTTGCAGATCAAGTAGCTACAGCCAAGTTAATCAAGAATCTAGCCAACTTTGCACAGTGCAGGAGACCACACATTAATCCCTCTTTACCAGCAATGTGCAATACAAGTTAAATCTTTCCCACCGTTATTGTCAAAATCTGTTTTTAAACCATCAGACCTAATAATAACATTAAACATTGTAGATGAAAAAAGTTAGATGAGTGTTCCTGTCCTTACTGTACTCCCTCCATTTACAACCCCTCAGTACCTTAAGACAGCACTCCAAAAGGCTGGAAGTCCCTCTGCTCCAGCACTTTGCTGGAGTTCCCTACTTCGCAGGAATGAAAGAAAAGCAAGATGCTGGGCAGCACAGATCAAAATAGCTCAAGAAGCTTAAGGTGATTAATATTAATTCTTAATGAACTCTCTAAGTATGTTTGACATACTGAATATTCAGTATCACATTACTTCTGAATGAAAGTGACATTACTGTAAGAGTACGGAAAGCATGTTCTAAACACACATGCGTTATGCTCATTTGTTTGTTGTAATGCAAGAGCTACAACAGTTTCCAGAGTTCCCCTACCTTTGGATGAGGAAGTCTGAACTATATAGTAACGCTACAGTGGAAAGAAATTGTAAACAACTTAATTGACAAAATCTGATTTAAAAATGAATGGTTGTAAGTTTCTGGACTAGCTATATTAAATACAAATTAAGTAGTTTTCTTCATACAACAAATGAATAGGATTTTGAGGCCGCTTTCTCTAAAAAGCGGCAGGAATAACAAACCAAAATCTTTCAACAGCACTTGCAAAGGTCTTGAAATAGGTGTTTATTTTCAATTCTTGGTGACCCAGGAGACCCATTCCAAGTCTTTAATGTTAGGATGTTTGAATTTAGACAACCATCAGAACTGAAACAAGGATTTTTATCAACTTACATTGATGCCATAGTGCTTAGCATCTCCTTTATGCACCATTTTAATCTTTCAGAATAGGAACACATACACCCAATGTACTTTCTCTGCTGCTCTGAAGATACAACTGTCTTTTAAGCCACTGAAAGAATGTGTTCTGCACTCTCTCATAATTTAATCACTGTCAGTCATAACAGTCTATTGTGAAAAATAATCCACTCATTTATTTTATCATCAGTGCACTCAAGCACGGTCAATTTATGAGCAACATAGTCACATGCATCAGCCACGAGAGATCCATTACAAAGCTGCTGGAAGGTTTGTGAACAAACAAGTTGCTTTCCTCTGATTATCCATAGGCTAAATCTAGACATCTCAGTCTCTTCATCCTATTTTCAGAGGAGAAATAAAGGAAAGCCTTCAAGCAATAGTTCTAGTGCTTACTTCAGCACACTCACACATAGTGGGCTAATTAAAACTTCAAATTTTAGTATTAAACTGCAGTAATAATATCTCATGCAAATCAAGTGCTCATGAAAGAAAATGTCACTTTAATATCATCATATTAGACATCTGACATAAGCAGCATAGCTGTTTGTTCTGAGACACCAAAAGAACAGCTGCCACTGGAAGTGCAGGAGCTTTAGAAAGTACACTAAGGTTTGGGAGTTAGCAGGCTGTACAACTATGAGGAATTGTCAGACAGCAGTCAGATCAGTTCACCTGCATGCATTTTATCAAACCCTGCTCACAGTGTCAGTTTAATGAAGTCACACAAATAATGTAAGTAACAGCTCCGAGCATTAAGAGATGCAGACATTGCTAATCCAAGAGTTGTTGCTCTGTATTACAAACAGGCTGAGGAGTTACACATGAGTACACACATTTCCTACACACTTGCACACACATGTATGTCACTCAGCAAGACCTGAAACCTAATGAAGTCCAACAAAGTCTGTCTAGAGTCCTATACCTAGCAAGGAATAACCCTGTGCATCAGTACAAGTTAGAAGTTGACCTGCAGCAGCTCTGCAGAAAAAGATTTGGGGATCCTGGTGGACAACAAGCGGCCCATGAGCCAGTAATACCCCTGTGGCGAAGAAGACCAATGTTATCCTAGCCAATAGGTCAAGAGGGGTGATGATTCTGCCCCTCTACTCATCCCTAATGAGGCCACATCCAAAATTCTGTGTTCTGCTCCAGGCTTCCCAGCTCAAAAAAATACAGGTAACTACTAGAGCGGGTCAAATTGAGGGCTACAAAGATGATTAGATGACAGAAGCATCTCTCTCGAAGCAATGACCATTTGGCCTAGAGACAAGTGATGCAATCTTATCAATGCATACAAATATCTTATGGTTAGGTGTCAGGAGCATTGGGCTGACACTTTTCAGTGGTGCCCAGCAACAGGACAAGGGGCAACGGACAAACTCAAACATACAAAGTTCCATCTGAACACGAGGAAAAGCTTCTTTACTATGAGGGTAACAGAAACCTGAGGCTGTGGAGTCTCTTTTTCTGGAGATACTCAAAACACACCTGATCATGATCCTGTATAGCCTGCTGGAGGTGAATCTGCTTTAGCAGGGGCACTGGATTAAGTGATCCCCTGGAGGTCTCTTCCAATCCCAGCCATTCTGTAAACTATAGTCTTATCTCTCTCATACAGCCAAGAATTCCTCAGAAAATATCCTATGAGACACCATATATATTTCTATTATAAAATACTGGTCAAAGTAATTCAGATTTTTATAAATCCTAAAGCCTTTTAAGAATTTACAACTGATAATGGTGAAACATGCAAAATTTTTTAACCAGTGCAACTCATTGAATCTTGCCTTTTTATGTACTGTATGCAGAAGACTTGCACAATACCCAGCCTTAAAGTTCCGTTATCTCTTCCATTTTAAAAACAGGATATAATTAAAAACATAGTGGTTAAAAAAAGCTCAGATTTCCAGTGTTAATGTTTTCAGTCAGGATATACAGATAAGCCTAGAAACGGTCTACCACTAAGTTTAAGAAGAAACCCAACTAAAGTAATATCACTTTGAGCACTCAGCCATTAAGTTCCTTGGCAAGCTACACTGAGGGAGAAGCCTCACCCACCCATCTTTTTGGCAGTAGTATGATGCTACAGGGTAACCTATGTGGGAGACATGGCAGACGTCACTGTACATACTGCCAAAGCCTCACACATTTATCTGGAGAAAAATCATAAAAGTACTGCATATGCTGAGAAATCGGAGCACTCTCATTTGCATTACACTGTGTTCCATAACATACCTGCCTAAACCAGCATTGCAATTCTCAACACAGATTAGGTATTCCTCTAACTCTGCCAGAAAGGATTCCCATAAAAATCATAATAATCTTGATTATTGCAGTAAGACTTGTCTACAAGTTAGAGCATAATTAATCCTCCACATGGACAATCAATCATGTAATACAATGCACTCCAATTAATTAATAGAGCCAACATATTATGCAGCCTCTTAGCTATTTCTTGCCTTGAAATGAATTTTGGCTGCTAGAAAAAAAAATCTGCTTTGAATGTAAATCCTTTTACAATCCAAGTTAATAAGTGACTTCCATAAGAAATCCACAGTGTATCAGCTCTCAAAGTATTATATACACATACAATCTAGTATGAAGAGTATCATGCCTATTTCTCCATTTACAGTAATTTAATTTAGCCTCCAGAAGTATTTAGTATCATGAAATATGGCTTCCCAGTTAAACTATATGCTTTGAGTTATTTCTTTATAAGCACAAATATTAATTTATCAAAACTCCTGCTTACGTTTCCACTAAGCTACACATCACCATACCATTCAAATTTTAGGTGTCAAAACAGTAAATCAACAGAGCAGCACCACAACTAGCCAAAGGAACCGATGTGATTTTAAATCAAGTCAATACTTGACAGGAAACCTCTTCAGGCTCCAAAGGTTGCTGCTATGAAATATTCCATAGCCAGTGAGAAGCAATTTTTCATGCAGTAGTCAATATTACAGTCTGACAAGCACTCAGAGGCTGAGAACAAAAGCTGGAATTCACTTCCCAATTAGGTCAGACACGCTAGCGCCTCAATAAGCAAACACTAGCAAATAAACCCAGTCTTTGCCATGGCTAGAACCTCTAATTCAGCAACACCGATGTCTGGAACTCATGCACTGAACGTGTAATTCTGCCACTTATATACTGATAGACAAATTCTGAACAAGACAAAGCAACTCAAATCCACACCAGCAATCTCATCTGCACAGTTCGGTTATCAGCCTTTTCTTCAAAAACAAAAAGTGGGTTTTGACCACCAGTGTTTAACTCCTCAATCTACAAGTTGTTTCCTATCAGAAAGCACTGACGGCAAAGTCCCTTACTATATACATGTTATACAGATATTTAATATTAATTATCTACCAATTCAGAAAACCTGTCACTTGTCACTCTTACAGAAGTCTCCAGATGCATAATTAAATCTGAAATGTAATGTTTTTCTCAAGTGCCTCTACGGACTTAAGCATAAGACAAATATATTTATATAAATAGCCTAAGTAATTGACTCGTCTTTAACCCTTGAGCAATAACATGATCCCAGACATTCTGCAACTACAGTAAATATATCTTTCAGCAGCCTAGAAGTGGGTTCCCTTCCACATTAATTATCAACATCAGGTTATCACTGGGGCAAATGTGGTCACCTGAATCCACACCAGTCATAGGGACATCACAGCATCATCGTGAGATAGTGAACCTATGTGAATCCACACTACTCAGAACTACTGCTGATACTTAACTCTAACAAAGTGTGTGCAACTCCTGGATCCCCAGTCAAAAAAATTTGGGTGTGAAATCACAAGGCAACAAAGTTTAGTGTCATTTAACAGCAGTGCTATTTCAGGATGGCCCTAGACAACTATGAACAATTAATTTTCCTACTGACAAACCAGATCCTTGTCAACGTCTATTTAAAATGATAGGCGTTTCTGAACATTTCAAGATAACTAAAGGAATACTTGCTATAAGGAAAAAAATGATTCAACCTGTACTCAAGAGAAATTCTAATCGCATTTTCAAAATTCTAATAGATTGACATAATGCAACTGTTTGCATCAGATTCCATACAACAATAAAAAAGTTATTTCACAAAAATAAAATTTTCAAGGAAAACTAGTTTTATCCTGGGATGCACAGCACCTCACTTGCAGTGACTGACTTATCAGTATCTTTAACCTGAGGCTGCCTTGGGAATATAATACATAATCAGTTCCAGTTGAACTATACTGGATTGCAGAAACTGAGACATCCTTCTATGACACTATAGAAGAATCATTTGATCATCTCGGAACTCATTGTCAGGGAAACCCCAAAACTGGCATCCAGGTAATATGTCAGGTACAACAAATACTAATGATAAATTCTCTTCAAATGATTTTTCTATAGAATAAGTAGAAAACAGTCTTGAAGGTGAGTGTTTTGTATCTTCAGAAATATTAGAAACAAATCTGGCAAGTGAAATATTTAATACTAAGAAGTATTCTATTGCCATGACATCTTTATTCCAGCATTAGAATTACTCTGCACTGACTTTTTTTTTTAGAAACTTAAGACTTGAATGCTAGTTAGCATTTATTTTATTTATAAAGGATTTGTTGAAGGTCTTTTTCCAGAATACTGTTTTCTACACAGTGGATTTACTGGTTTTGCTAGTTCTTCCAATTCCAACAGCAAGCTAGAGCAGTATCATAGGTCAAGCCCCACATTTCTCAAATTACCTTACTTTAAGTTTTGTACACATTACTGAAACACTAAAGCTTTTCAAAGTTTCTTCAACCCTTTCTCCTATTACTACCATCCCGATAAGCCAAAGAATCAAAAGGAAACTTATTTTTAAGAAAACAAAAGCTATCAAAGGAAATGCATATCACTTATTATGAACACATTTTTAAAAGCAACTCAAAGACACTTTTAAGCATGGTTGCTATTTAGTTTTGTCTATGCTGCTAAAAGGCACCAGTCATGTGACTAAGACCATTAGCCATTTAGTTAATTCACAAGTTTAGGGACAGAGCAGCACCAATTAAAGGTCTCCCAGCAGTACTGACAAAATTAGCTCTTTCCTGTAAAATTAATTTTTGCTGCAGCAACAGTACTAGCTTCAACTTCTATCCTTTCTTCTATAGTTTAGGAGTCCCAGTGACATCCCCAGTCTCCCTGCCATGACTGCAATCCTGTGGTCTGCATATAGTGCTCCTGACTTATTTCTGTTGAAATTCACCTTTGACAGTTTCCAAAAAATCTGCCCACCTGCAACCAGAACAGAAAGAATTAAAGATACTGCAGGAATTAAGCTTTGCTCTCACTTGTCTCTGCCTTTTGCAACAGAGCTATTTCAAGGTGCTGTTATCCTACCCTCCCTTACCATAATAAAAGCCAGTACAGGATGGGGCAGGAAGCACAGGCAGAGGAAGGGGCTGCAGACCATGCTCAGTGTCAGCATCCTGAGCCATTCATGCAGTCTTTGTGACAAAGCAAGCAAAACAGTCTCCATCCTGAGAGTCTCACTGGCTTTAGACTGAGGTTTTGCTGCCCTTATCAGCCCCCATGCTACGGATCAATTTGGTGACAAAAACTGTTACATGCTTTGCTTAAAAAAGGCAAACTGTTCATACCTTTTCCTTCCAAAAACATGAAAACTATTACTTTGTTCCCAACATTAACTTGTGGTTAAAAAAATCCAGCAGTTTGGCAAACTTCTGTATAATCATTTCAATCAACCCTTACAAGGGTTTAAACTAAGCACGTCAAGTTAAACTCATTCTTCAGAGGGTGAGGGTGGGTAGAGAAAGAAAAGAGACTACCAAAACAAAACAAGAAAAAAATAGTTTGTTTCCAGCTACTGCTAAATTCACTGTGAATTATTTCACCTGAACCTCCTGAAGTGCCTCAGGAGACATTATTCAGCTTGCCATTACACTACAAAGCTATACTATAAATTCTTCCTCCCTTTACAGCTGTCCCTCTGTCTACTGAACTGTTGCCATTTTCACACAGACTGGGGCTATACATGTATTTTTAAAAACTGTTGCACAATATCTGCATCTTCCCTTCAACACACTTCTTGATATCTGCAGTATCTACGACTTGCCAGTACTTCTCAGCCATAGGCTCATTCTTTAAGTGTTTAAAAACTGTTCTCCACTATTCTCCATAATATGTCAGTCATTAAGAGCTTTGCATCTTAGCCAGAATTACATCATAGGCATAAAGTATTTTCAATAATAATTTCAAGGAGTTATTTTTGTCTTATTAAAACAAGTAGTATTGTAACTTTCATTCAGGAATACCAAACAGGTGCATGACTGAACTGGTAAGATGCAGCTTTTGTTAAACCATGGTATCCATCTACTTAGATCTTGTCCCATTTGATACTCTTGAAAAAGAAATAAAAATGTTTACAGTGTTCTTTCATTCAACTTTCAACTGCAGACCACATCAAGCATGCCCTTTTCTAAACAAGTTAATTTTAACAAATTGAATGAACAACAGTTCCACACTTGAAAGAAGGATGTCAGGTACCATCTAGTAAGGCTACAAGTGCTCATTACAGTTTTGGTTTAATGTGCCTCCCCAGCTGACACCTAAAATGAACTATTACACATATGTTGTTCAGGGAGAAAACCTAGTGAAATAAACAAGGGACAATCTCTGTAGGATGTGTGAAGAAAGTTGATACACCAGTCTCAATGTGGTAAGGGAAAGGGGGAATAGAGAAGCATATGCAGTGGTAGAAGTCTCCTAAATGGCAAACTACTGTCAACAGTATTATAACAAGTCATCAAGCCTGTTTTTATGCTATAAAGACAATAGAGACTTAATCTGCAAAATCAACAATAACCCTTTTCTGCTAATTAATACCAACTCAATGAATTATGTACATGATACAATTAAGGCAAACAGTAACAGTAATACAATTGTTTAGCCTTGCCGGCAGTGACTATCTCTTGTGAAATACCAAGTCCTCAGAAATGAGGTTCAGGATCCTTGACTAAGGATAGATATCTAGAGGTAAAGACAAATCTTTACAAGCTGTGGTACTGGTTTAAGAATCCACTTTTTTAACCTCTGTACAGAGAAATCTAGTCTTGTAAAATATCTTCAGGAAAAGCCATAGAACCATTTATGTTATGAACTCAACTTCAGATTTCATGCTAGCTTAAAAAAAAACACCCTTTATCTTCATGACAGTCTCTTTCCATATCTTGATTCTATAAAGATGTGAAACACTTGGCATGTGGCAGATACAAGCGAAACTATGGAACACTGCAGTTACTTTAATGGTCCTTTTATTGGAAGCAATTCAGTCTGCCCTTGAAGTAAAACAAGTTTTTTGTTGTATTTTTCCAATTCCTTTGCGTTATGGAGAGTAGCTTCTATATTCCCAGTAACCAGTTGTCACTCTTTGTAGCTTCAGCTTTCCTTGCTGCAGACTTAAAGCTACATTTGAGATCAAACCACAGAGCAACATAAGTGATAAAACTGAAATAAACACACCAACAATTTTTTTCGCCAGGCATTTCACACAACCCAATAGGTAGATAGGTAATTTACATGCCTTAAAAGACAACCACAATAGATATCTTGCATGAAGCTTAAAAGAATGTCAGTAGATAAATTTCCATTTTTTGTAAAGATGCTAACTTATCTCCTTAATATTAGACAAAACTGACTGGCTTAAAAATCTTTCCAAAAATATCACCATATTTTAACCAAAACCAGAACATGTATCTTAACAGTTCCATAAAAGCCATTTACAGTCAAAAACTATTCAAAACATTACTAATACATTTGTCTCCCATCCTCTAAAACATTAATATTAAAGGAATATCCTAGATTTTAAGATGCAATCATTACACTTTTCAAAGCAAGTTTCGAATACCTTAAAATTTGCTTGAAGGTATAAATTGGAAAGACATATGCAATTCCATGATTTGCTATTCTCCATATTCATTCCACACAATGATGAGAAAATGTATTTGTAGATGAAATGTTTCCATAAAATTTCAGAACTGTATTCTATTCAAATGATTTAGAAGAACAAGAAGTTGACATAAAACATTCAAACTGTATTAACGTAACATTTAGGTACCTTATTAAGCACATTTATATTAACAATTTGGGTACCTGGAAAAAAACAAAACAACAACAGCCCCCATTTCCCCCAAAAAACAAACAGAAAACCAAAACCCAAGCGCTTGAAGGACTAAACTCTTGAAAACCCAAGGATTTCAAGACATCCAAGTCTTTCCCTCAGAATCTTTCCTATACAAAGGCATCTACTGTCTTCATACTTCAGTTTTACCTCATTCAAAATATCAAAGTTATTTCAGCAACACAGTCATCACTCTCACAGAAAGTCTTTACAGAAAACATAACTACGCTCAACTATTTTTTACCCTGTTCTTGTGTAAACAGAGATACCACTGTCACCTCAAATGGCACAATTAGTGACACAGGTCTGATCACTGACTAAGGACTAAAATTCATGACACTGTTTGGCCCCAGCAGAACTTTAAAAAACAATTTAGCCATCAACTCTGCATTTGATAAGCAAGAAAGGACTGCGTCCAAAATTTCTGGAATGCCTGTGTAGGCAGCACCATTTGTAATTCTGGGGGTTGGTGCACTCAAACAATGGTTTATAGGAGATCTTTCAGATACAATTAGATTGCAGACCATTGGTTCCATAACAGCAAGCCTGGACTGTGCTCAAATTTAGATAATATCCACAGAATATTTAACTAGAATGCAGATGGGATTACTAGAAGCATGACCATAATCTTGCCTTTGCAGGCTATTCCTTACCCTCTCTTTCCCCTGTGCACTAGGGAAGGAAAAGAAGCTAAGGAGACCAAATAGTACCCATCCCCATAGAGCTTTCTATCCCAGTACAGAGACTGGGATTTCTAATCAAAACTGTCTGGGACACAGACTGCTGCTAGTGTTGCCTGCAATGCTGGCAGGCTGTTGAAGTTACAAAGAAAGAAACGTGCCAAAATATGTACTCTTGCTTGCCAAGCATATAATCCTGATGCATACTTCCTGATAGGAAAAGGATTTAATAAATATGAGACAATTTCCCTTTCCTCTTGCTTAGAAATGATCTTCTTTCCCACATTCTTAAGGTCAGAGAAGACGAAACTGCACAGCTTCCACATTGAAAAGGTCAGTTAATTCTCTGCCTGGAATACTCAGGTTTATTTGACCAAGCATATTCTGTATTTTCTTAGCAACTCAGATAACCATCACCAGGACAAGTTTTGAAGTATAAAAATCTCTGCCTCCTCTTACTCATTCAACACTTCAAAACATGCTGCAGGGTTAGATTTGTCAGTGGATACGGCCCCAGTAGCTGCTGTGCTCACTCTACAGTATGCTCTACTTATAGGTTCTCTCCTGGTTAGAAACAGAAAGGGAATACCTTTGAAGGACTACAGGTTTTGCACTTCAGTCATGGCATGTCCTTGGTTAAAATGAGAAGTTTGCCACCAACTTTCCATGTCACATATTTTAATTAGATAACAGAATATATATAGATTAAGGGATAGCTTCTGATGCTTAAGAAGGTCATAGCAAGTAAGTAGAAGATAAAATACAGGAGTCAGGGAAGTGAGGAACAGAAAGCACTAGACTTGAGGCACTCAAGCTTACTTCGTTACTATAGCATGGCAACATTTAACAATTAATTTAGTATACTACCATGAGCGATACCAACAAAATACTGCACAAACCAAAGCTAGAGTTTCAAGAGAGCCCTCATAAAGGAATGACTAAGGGTAGAAAATGACACATTCAAAAGACCTTGTTGAAGAACCAATGTGAAGGAAGTATTAATAGCTATGTTAAAACCCTGTGTCAAAAATAATTTGAATGCATTTAAGGAAACTCCTATTTTCACAATAAGGCTTTCAAAGAATCGGTTGTCATTTTGGTATTAACAGAAGAGTTTCCAAGTACTGAAAGATACCCAGCAAAGTACTTAAGTGTTACTAAGGTAACAATAATGACTAGTTTCCGTAACTTGCAACATCCTTCTGCTACTTAACATCTTTTCCTATTTGTAAAAAAAAAAAAAAAAAGGAAATAAGATGTTTTACTCATGACAAGCTGTCAGATTTCAGTTGTTAAGTAAGATATATTCAGCTGAGTGAACATGCAAGTTTAGAGAGGATGTAGCAAAACAGTTGACACAGGTTTTGGAGCAAAGGTTCTAAGGGATGTGTGTCTCTTCTCCCAATTAACAAGAAGCAGGACAAGAGGAAAACAGACTCAAGTTGCACAAGGGGAGGTTTAGATTGTACATAAAGAAAAAGATTGTATATAAAGAAGGCTGGGCACTGAAACAGGTTGCCCAGTGAAGTAGTTGAGTCAACATCTTTGGAGCTATTGAAAAAAAACTTGTAGATGTGATGCTTGGGGACATGGTTTAGTAGTGGACATGGCAGTGTTAAGATTATTGAATCCAGCTGTTTGGTTAAGGGTCTTCTACAACCTGAACAATTCTAGGATTTTATCAACACACAGTTTATATAGCAGCAAGACTTGCCTGACAAAAAAAGGCAGTCTACAAATACTCAGTGTTACCAAAAGTATTAACCATTCTTAAAGTAAAAACAGGCAAAAGGGCTAGAGACTTCCATCATCAGAAGTATTCAAACATAACTAAACAAGGTTCTGTGACCCTGCATTGAGCAGAAGGTGTTGGACTGAACCATCTCCAGAGGTCCCTTCCAACCTCAACAATTCTATAACTCCAGGAACAAATAAAATGACTAAACATGTTCTCCAAGCCAAGCAGGAGGAAAATAAAGTCAACTTAAGAACACCTTTCTGTTCTATGATGAATGCCAAGAAATCTCTTAATGCAACCATTTATTTCTTTTTTACCACAAATGTAAAGACAAATCATAATTTTCACTACAATAAATTCCTCTCAAAGAGGTATTTTCCATCTTCCTATCAACCACTTCATTTCAGCACCCTCCCTTGTATGAACTGCTGGTAGTGATTTTAGAAAAGCACTATAACCAATGATTTTCATGCAAGAACTTCTTTAACTGAGAACTCAGTTTAAAAGTATGGTATTACTGTACCCAATGACAGTATCATAATCAGAACAGATTCATTCTGCTAATTAAAAAACATATGAAACCCAGGAATATTAAGTCAACAACAGTCACTAAAGGTATTTTAGAAATATTTCAACTTTACAGACCAAGTTACATGTTTAAGTCAAACTCTCCTACATCAAGAGGAAATAAAACCATTCACAGGAAACAAAGCAGTATTTTACTGATCATACATTGCTATGCTGACTCAAATGTCTTGTGAGCACAAAACCACAATAATGCAGTATCATTGCGCAACACCAGACTCCAAGTTTGATTACTTCTCACTTTCTGTACTTGACATCATTCAGGAACTAGCTCCTAGTCAGACCTTTGAATATCACCGTTTGCACTATGATGTTCAAAGAACAGCCAAAAAGCCCACAAGCTGTTAGGGAAAAAGACTAGCAGCATTTACCCATTAGGTGCAATAAGTACAGCTTATCCTAATGGCCTACAAAAGACTGCAGAATAAAAACCATATGTTACCTAGGGAAAAAAAGGCACCTTTGGATTGCTCCTTTTCTCTTACTTCTCACCCCACAAGTTAAGCCTCCTTTAGCAAAGCAATCAGAAATGGAAAGTTAATGGAAGTCAAAGTCCAGAATCTTGTACCTATGCACTCCACATGCATTAGTGACTTCTCTCCCTTTCTATCACTTCTCCATGTGTAGCAGAAAGCTAAGAGTTTGATTGTTCTGTTCAGTTCCACAAAACTTCTACACTAAAATTCACATGTGCTTTGAAGAAGAGCAGCAAAACAACAAAGCATACAAATGATTCAAAAAAGCACTTACAATCAAGTCAGTGGATCAAGATGGAAAACTGAATACAGTACACAACTTGTCTGAAAAGTACTGAATTACTGGTAAAAAACTCTTGCAGAGTATTTTAGCCCTTTGCAGAACTACTAGCCCTTCAGGGTATCAGCAAGGACAGTTTTGTCATGTGAAGGCCTGCATACTCTTGAAAAGTGTAGCCTATGGCAGCTTTTTCAAGTACAAAGACAGGTCAGTAAAGTAAAAGGTTTTTCACGCAAAGGAAGATATTCCTTAATAGCTAATGAGGCATCTCAGTCTAGGGGGGGTGAAAGAGGCAACGACTGTTTTCAATACAAAAGGTCAGAAGCACCAACTGAATATGAGAGCACATTGAGCTCAGTTTGATTCTACACAAGAGTCCTTACATTGCAACCGTGTTGATGTAAGGTCTGTATTAGATTATCTCATTGCAGCAATAGTTACGTCACCTGTTTTTAAAGAAGGCATTCTGAGGTGACTGGTTCAGTTTCAGCAAAAGGCCTGAATGTGATCACTATCACATCAAACAACAAGAAATCTTACATATTAAAATAGTGGAAGTTTGTACAGTGCATGCCATCCTTGTACACCAACTCATTGGCATTCGTGTCAATGAAAGGAGAACAAACAGTTCTTCAGCTGATTACCCCACTCTGGCAACCTGAAAAGCCTCTTTTTTTTCTCCCCACTGACATGCACCTTGTCTATGGAAAGACTGTCTAAGACTGCAGACAAATTCAAAAGACTAAAGCAAGGTAGACAGGAAATGCCCCCATGCCCCACCCAAAGAAAAATTTTAAGCAGGGCTCTGAACAAGCAGCTTTTGAACAAATTAAGCCACACACTGCTCATGCAGTAGCCCTTGAGCCAGTCAGGACAGGACAAGATGTGAAAAATGTGCTCTACATCACAGGCAGGGAGAATAGTCTTTCCCAGAGCCTCTAGCAAAAAGTACTTGGGAAGACTCAAGGATGATCCCTGGGGTTCTGGAGTCAGAGATACAAAGCATCTGAGGCCTGTTACGCTCCAACTGAGAGACACTGTCAGCTTATGAAGGTGTTTGAGCTGCTTCAGAAGGAACTGGCATTGAAGCACAGCTCTACCTGGCACCCCAATTGCCAGTGATGAGCTGGATGTTCCAACAGAAAGCTCATTCTACATATTATGCCACTCATGCTCCATGGAGTAAGTGGGTCATGCTGATAACACAGCAAGCTCAAATAGGAAATCCTAATTGCCTGAGGATCTTGGGAGTCCTCACAAACTGGTCTGAAAGTGAAAATTTCAGATTATCATCACTTGGAAGAGAAGGAAACGTGCTACGGAGGCCCCACCACATAACCAGCTATCAGAAAATGAAAAGTGACTCACTATATTTACTGACAATTCCTGCTGTATTGTAGGAATAAATAAAAAATGGAAAGCTGATCTATGGAGTCCTACATGTCGAGTCACAGAAGCTATGGAGGGATAGGGTCATTCAAGTCAGGTTGCAGAGCTGAAAGCCATCCAGTTGGCTTTAGATATCACTGAACAAGAGAAATGGCCAGTGCTCTACCTCTACACTGACTCATAGAAAACACTCCATGGGGGTGGCTAGACCAATGGAAAAAGACCAATTGGCAGTGCAGAGGTAACCCCATCAGGGAAGCTAAGTTGTGGCAAGACATTCTCTGCCCAAGCAGAGAAGTTGGTTGTAAAAAGTATGTCATTGTGCTGATTTAAAAGAAAAAAAAAATGCTCAGCAAGGCAAGTTGAGATTATTCAAGCTGCCCCCATTCGATTCTAGAGGGCAAAGCAAACAAAGAAAAGAGGTTAAAGTATTTGAGTCACAACTTTACTGAGACAATTTATTGCAATAAAACACAACACAGGAAAGAGGCTTACCCACAACACCAAAGGCAAAGAATTCACCTCCAACATGAGCGAGGGAAATAAAAAAGAAACAAGTAAATAAACTTTGTATTTCATCTATCTCCTATAGGAAGCTTTTATGAACAGCATTTTCATGTCAACCAGCCTACCTTAAAAGTTCTTAAATAAAAGCATTAGTTAACCATATCTAACAATGACCCACAAAACAGACAATACAAAATATATACAATACCTCAACCAACTCTTCTTAGGTTCTTGTTCACTCCAAACTGCAGGAAGTTTGTTTGCCTCACCCCTGATCGACAATTCTTGTACTCCACATTTTCTCAATCTCCAACAATATCCTGACACCTCAAGATTTAAAAGCATTCCTCAAGAACAGTATCTCCTAGAAACCTATAGCCAGAAACAGCACTAGCCATAACCCTGTTGTGCCAACAGACCTGTAGACTTTGTTTTGTTTGAGCTTGGTTTGTTGTTTTGTTTGTAAGCAATGAATAAAGTTACATTTAATAAAGATATCTGATATGAACTTTATTTTCCTTTGAGTTGCTACTCCCATGATCAGTTTACCAAGACACACATACATACTTCTTAAGGTATCTGAAGCAAAGCTTCAGTCAAGGAGGTTAAAAAAAACCCAACAAACACCCAAAATGAAAAGTTTCAGCCAGTGAAAAACTACATTCTTTTAAAAAAGAATGCTTATGCTTTTACCTTCTTGACATAACCAAAGGTCAGAAAATAGTCACAGAAAACAAAAATAATTTGTTGCATCCTGTGCTGGTAATTTAATTGCCTATATACACTGAGTCTTCTAGCAAGCATCATATGCTCTTGCTAACCTTGGAAACAATACAACATAAAAACCCACTTAAAATTTGGAAACTAACACTTGTAGAAAAATCTTTTAACGTAACTACTTCAAGTCTCAAAACAGTTAACAAAAATAGCTAAAGAAAAAGGTGACTTGTTAAAAATGAGTAAAACAAGAACCTTCTTGTGAGCTTTTGAACAGAAAAATCCCACAGGTTTCTTCAGTCAGTATCTCCCACAAGTCAGCCAAGATCAGTAAAAACAAAGCAGGCTGATTTTAACTTCAATCAGCTTAACACCCGAGCTATAGTATACTAGCTTTTTTGCCTCTTGTTTTTGTTGCAAGGAACTTCCCCAGGCATATTAATCTTCCCACATCATTCAACAGTTTATGGATACAACATGTTTGAAGCCAGAAAGTTAGGGCTCATGACACTGACTAAACAGTTCATCCAATAAAAACTGTTTCCACTAGTCCCATTCCAGAGTTTTAACACTGCTACGTGGGCGTATGTCTCACCCTTTATCCAAGACACAACATACTCTAAATGATCATGAAGCACTGGGTAATTTACAGTAAACTCACCAGTTTCATAGTGGATGTTGCCTTGGAATGCAATTTTAGAAAATTTTAAAAAATTAAAAATCAGGGAAAACTGAACAAAATGTCTGAAAAACACAGAAGCTGCATTTTTATCAACACAAAAAATAGTTATATATATAAATACACACGGGGAGCATGTTTTGCATTTTTCACACTAGCTTTTAAAAATCCATTTGAAAACTGCAAATAAAGCTCTTAATTCTTAGCCCACTATTTCAAATCTCATGATTCCTCAAAATAGAGTTAAATTATTTACACTTTCAAACAATTCAGCACAGATAAAATATACTTCAGCTAATGTATAGGTATTTTATAAAGTTTCACTATGTTTTTTGAAACACAAGAAACAGAAGTCCACAACACACAGACTGCAAATATTCTGGTGCAATTACTGAGCTTGTAATGGTCTAAGGATGGAAGTAGAATGTAGGGTTATGCACAGCATACTAAGTTTGCTAAAACCAGTGGGCATATGGGAGGGAGGGTGAAGGGAGCAGCAATTTGTTATATGTATGGTTTCTTAAAACTAGATTATTTGACTACATCACCCTGGCACTCTCCTCAACTCAGAACACTATCATTTACTACTGTGTTCTGTAGCAAGATTTCATTTTTGCTTTGAATAAGGTTTTTAAATATAGCTCTCTCTGGCAGTAGAGCTCAATTTCCAGAACATTTTGTGGAGAAGGCACCTTTTCTCCAAGAATTTTGTCACCTACAACACAGGGTTGAAATATTACAAACTTCACTTATATTAGCTTAATTTATGCTACAGTACAAGAACAATATGCGGGTAACAGTGTAAACTTTCTTCCCCCAATACCTTGGTCTCTACAGTAAGTTATTATTCTGCAGTTATGCCATAAAACTTAAATAGCATTCTTACACCCTGAAATGTCAGTTTCTGAAATTCAACAGTTTCAAAAAATGTAATGGTTTAACATGCTGTGTGTTTCACCTGTCTTTTAATCCATTCAGTAGAGAAAAACCCAGAGAACAGTGATTTCTGCCTTCAGAAACATGTCTTCTTACCCTTCAGAATGAAAATATCCCAACATACTTGCAAAAAGTTACAGTGGGCTCACATTAAAAGCAAATAATCATACTGAAGGCCCAGGGAGGGGTGGGGAAGAAAAACTAAGTGCACAGATTTCATTAAGCATTAATTTCTTTCTCTAAGACATCCTTAGGCACACACAGAGTCAAGAAAACACACTGTGAAAGTGAGGTCAAACACTCAACAGCTTAAGTTAATTAATGAGATAATTAGAGGTCCAAAACAGGCTTAATACCAAAATTGCTTACAATACAAAGCAGCCTTAAGACCAAACATGGACTAAAGTATGAACTTAATGCCACAACATTCTTTGGTTCTGGTTGTGGGTTCCCCATTCTGCATTCCCACCACCTCTTTTCCTCCAGACACTGAGGTTGCTTCAGATTTGTGGTCAATAATGCAATACCCTACCAGGCAAAGTACAAAAGAAGCCATACAAGGAAAGAGATCCAGTCCTCTAAGAGAAGATCAATGATATGCAGGCCATATTTCTTTAATTGTTGGATGACAAAACAGCAGCATTTACCATATTATTTAAGTACAGCTTTTAAATACTCTAAAACTTCAAAAGGAGTAAGCCAAATGGGAGAAAACAGCCTATTTCAGCTGAGAAAACAGAAAATAAATCATTTACAGATAGCGCCTACAAAGTACAAAACACTGTATTTGGAAATTGAACAAGAACTTTCAGATCCAAAACTGAAATGTTCAAAGAGGCTTGCAGGACATACTTAGTATATTCTGAACTATTTTATTGAGGAATCCTTTCATTTGTGAGTAACTTGAAACAATGTTATTGCTTCAACAAATGTGAAACCCAAGCACGTACTTTCATCCGAGTTTAATTTTGATTTTCAGAAGTAGGAGTATATGTGGTGCGTCAGTCAACTTAAATATCTGCCTAGTATGAATTCAAGAGCTTGCAGTAAGAATATATATTTTAAATTCCATATACACAATAACTATTTCAAATTAGAAAAAGATGTTCTACTTTTCCATTGTGGTAAGAGCACATCATGCATTTTAAATACACACTGAAGTTTTTTGTACTTTTAATAACATTCTATGTTCTTTAAACTTTGTAGTCAAATTCTTATCCAGGCCACTAAAAAGAATACCACAGTTATAGTCTATACTTCTCAAGCCACAGTAATGGGATAACAGTAATTTACAGTAAAATCTGGTGTTACATTTAGCTGTACAACACTACTAATTAGAGAGTAATTTCAATAATAAATATTTAGTTAAACTCTGCTTTATCATCAGTGTAAGTATTTAAGACAAAACCGATCTTTCAGAATCCACACTTGGTTTTTTGAATCTATTTTTATTTTTTTGGCTACTGAACATTTTTTCCTATGAAACACTTCTCCAGAATTACTGCTTTGCAAACAGAAAACCACACAGACAATGTTAGAAGCAAAAGAGAAGATTCAAACCTAGTGGACCAAGGCAATCCATAGCTCTCTTCAAACTGTCCTTAGCTCACCCTATTTCACTATTCAATGCCAAAATCTTCTAACAATAACCTCACAGAGAGAGCACTCAGGCTACATCACTCAGTAACAGCAAGGTAAATTAAAAGACAGGCCTTTATTCCCTTCAGAAAGGATACAGGGAAGAGAAACCAAGACGGACAAATACGAACACCACGGTAGATACAAGATTAAGTAGAACACCCAGTTAACCCCCTAGACACTGACAAAAAGTCACCAGTTTTAAAGAGAGGATCTTCCTGTAACACTCCCTTGCAACAAGTCTCTGAAGAGTCAAACTCCTATTAATAAAAGCAGTGCATAGATGAACAATGGTACTGCCTCACTCCTTTAGGAAAAAATATCCAACCAAAGAAACAAAAAAGTAAAATACTACTACCTGCTTCTGAGAATCTGCAGAGCCAATTAGTTTTTGAACAAGAGGCCAACTTAACTAAAGTCAGGCCTTCAAAGCATCTCATACTGGAGTCCAGTCATGAAACATTATGCCACCAAAGGAAATAGTGATGTGCAGAGCAAAGGGTTGGCATTTGACATTCTTCTTTGAGACCAACATGCAGAGCTGCTGTAACGCAGTGTTTGCGCAGTGCCACTAAAACATCAGACACTACTGCAACGGAAACAAATTTTTTCCCCCAAGTCCGTTAAAATAAACAAGCCTGTGTTCTTGCTGAGCTGTCCCACTTGCAGTACATGCAAGCCTATAATTTTATACCATATATGGCACGTATTTTCCTCATTTCACTAAGCAAACAGAATGGCTATTTTTGGATTACTCAATAAGTAACTAATCAATATTCTGCTGATATGGCCTTCACTTAGTCTGTAAATCTTTACAAAGCACTTAAAGACAAGGTGAAGTCTATGGAGGAAATAAGTTACTGGTAAAATTACCTTCACAGAAGAGTTTATATCACAAAATTTTAAGTCAAAATATTTACTGTATCACCAATATGTGCTTTCCTATACAATATTACAAAGCTGACAACTTAAACCATGCAAATTTATCACACCAACAGCTAAAATAAATGAAATGGAACACAGAACTTCGCCTATTTAATAAATTCCTGCAGTGAATCTTCTGATATAAAAAAATAAAGCATTCACAAATTACCGTTCACTCCAGTGGAAGTCCTGAAGATCTGTAGAATACAATCAACAATGACAACTGAATAACAGCACACTATCTTCTTCACCTATAACAGAGAGAGATAAACTCAGTAAATTAGACCAAAAAGTTAACCCACCAACCCACTTAGAAAATCAGATTAATGAAATTAACTGTGCTTACATGATAAACATTTCAAAAATGTGAGCACTCTTACCAATAGGAAGAGAAAGAAAGCTCCACATGATCTTTTAACTTGCTCTTTAATTTCACCCATTAAAAAATAAAAGTATGGCAGTTTATAATATTATAAAGTCTAACACTCTTAAAGTAAAGAAGACCCTTTTCTTTCAAATTAGAAGGCCAGAAATAACCCCTTATGATGCAGTTTGACTTCTTGCATAACCCAGGTTATAACACAATCACACATCCCCTTTTCTTGTTCCCATCCTCTTTCTTGTGTCCAGCCATTGCATGAGGATACAATGAAGAGTTTTCCAACACTGCTTTTTTGGGGTTAATTTTCCTGCAATGAGGACAAAGGCCCACCTTCCCTCTTCTCACTCCCCACTTACGAAAAGTTCCAGAATGAAATGACCATTCAAATTAGTACACCTTCCTCAAGAAAGCATTCAACCTTTCTTTAGAAATATCTAAGGCAAATATTCTATACACTATAACCTTTAGTAAAAACACTTTTAACCTACTGAAATTTATAAACTAAAATGTAGAAAACATCCTCTTTCAACAGAATGTTACACATTACAGACACAGCTGTTAAAAATGTAAACCATTTAGATCCTCTTCCTGTCATTGAATCCCTTCATAGCCACTGTTATCTGCTCTTACCCATGTTACAGGTACATCTATCATCTTTTTATTTTGTTCCCTCCCTTTTCAGTGCTTAAATGGATCAACCTTTTTTATACTAAAACATGCTTCCCAGATTAATGCCAAAAGTGAACACAGAATTCAAAAAGGAATCCCATAAGCACCAACTACAGATTTTTTACCTTGTCATATATTTTAAACATTGTTTATATACCTAGCTTGATCTTTTGAACATTATCTTAGAGAGAACTTATGTGCAAATTATTATTCATCAGCAACACTAAGTTGCTTCTTTAAATGTCTACCTCCCAGAATGCTCTCATTCTGCACCTGCAACCCATACTCCTCATCCTTAAATGTGTGACTTGGGAGCTGGTCCCACAAAAAAAAGAAAAAGAATATTTTGCCTAATTCCACACTCACAAAGTGATTCAGATCATATTGAATACAGTAAGTAACACAATTACCCTTCAGGCTACCCTTTCTAAATCAGAGCTCTTCGGTGTTGCCACCAAAACCCCATTAAGACATCAGTAAGACAAACTAACTTCAGAGTTGCCTCTGTTTGCTCGTACTTCATAAATTATTTCAAAAAGTGATAAAAAAGCTAAAAGTTTTTTATAAATTGACTGCATTTGTTGAAAAACTTGTCAAATTAAAAGTGGAACAAAAGGTCTTTTTTCCAAATGAATGGTGCCTGGAAGCGTATTCCACATGGACCTGGACATGAAGTTTGAATTCGCCTTTTCCACTTTCAACACATGCAGTCAGAGTATGTATATTTGTGAAAGTTCTGTCTAGGCCATTCTAAATTATGCTTTTACAACATAAGCGCAGCTGTCACAGGTACAAATGGGTGATCCTTAACCTCTAAAAACACAGAAGGGAAGGTCACATTCTGAGCCCAAAGGTAATCAAACTCAGCAGAATGGTGCAATTTAAGAAAGAGAAAGCAAGCAGCTCAGCTTCCCACCACAGAGGTTAACACCAGACAGAAAACAGCATGACAAGCACAAACAGAAACTTGTTGGAAGGGGGGAGAGCAGCAGCTGAAGCAGAACATTTCTGCTGAACACCCTTCCCAGGAGCTGCTCCTGTGTAACCCAGGGTGCCACAAAAACTGGTTCTGTTCTGTAACTGTGTGGCTCTATAGCTTAGGGACTGAATGTTTCTGCTGCTCAAAACACAGCGCCAGAGGATGCAGCTCTTCTTTTAGATAGTGCTTCTTTAATAGAGACTCTCATTTCAACTTCTGCAGGACTGAAAAAATGCAAGTTTGAGAACTTGCTGAAGACTGTTTTGGGGGTTTTTTCACTAACACTCCAGAAGCACCCGTGCTAGCAGATAGAAAATGATGCCATAAAACTAAGCAAAGCACTACATGTGCTTTACAATCAATACAGATTATGTTACTTTAATTGAAAATGGCTCTTGGACAGCTTTAAGAGAAAAA
This sequence comes from Campylorhamphus procurvoides, assembly GCA_013396655.1. NCBI lineage: Eukaryota > Metazoa > Chordata > Aves > Passeriformes > Dendrocolaptidae > Campylorhamphus > Campylorhamphus procurvoides. Next base: position 736,572 of record WBMV01001467.1, read on the forward strand.
AAAAAAGTAACAGTTGAACTGCTTGCTAGTTGTTACTGGTATTGAAGCACCTTAACCTAAGCTTACTCAAACTGGCTATTACTTCCTCTGGGAGTGATTTATTTCAGAAGGTGGAAATCATAATCACTAAGCTAACAAACCCTGAAACCCTTATGTCAATCAGCAGTCATTCATAGAGTAACGTCCTTTAAGTCTGCTGTAGCCATACACATGCATGCACAATACTATTAACATCAAAAGAGATTCATTTCAGCTCCGTGGGATCTTCACCTATGGAAAAGTGCTGTACAGTGTTAGCAGCTCTTTTGAGAGCATTCAGATTTCACAGTACTGTAACCAAAGTCGTAGAAAAGTACAATAATAGGAAAAGAACTTTGGATCTAAACTTATAAATAACATCTTTTTTTTTAAAAAAAAGAGCATAATGCTGACACAGAGGCCAGGTCATCACATCTTGAAAGGTGAACTATGCTATTTTAAAACAGAAGATATAGAGCATACAAGAAAAAAATAAGCATAGAATCATCCTAACCCTGAAAAAAAGGAAAATTAGGAATGTAAGAGCTTCCTCGGTTTCATCCCCCTACCTAATTAACGACAAACAGCTTCAGTGCACGGTCCTATTTAGCTCATTTTTCTGTAGTTGCTCACTTCCAGCTGCAAGAAAGGAACAGCCCAAGATGCAAACAGATGAAGTTATCAGAATGAGGAGTGGTGCTCCGGGAGGAAGCAAATTAGGAAACCGCCTTCTCCTCACGCAGCATTCACGCAGCGGGTGCGAGAGAGCCACCGACTGCCACCGGGACGGGTTTTCGGGCAAAAACACCCCTCTCCTCCTGGCCCCAGGCCAGCAGGCGGGCGGTCCAAGAGCGCGACAGACGCAGCGGGGACGGCGGGGGGCCGGCACAGCCCCGGCCGGGGCGCCCGGCGTGGCTGCGGGCACAGCAGCGCCCCGGGGGGGCGGCCGGAGCGGAGCGG